>CM077786.1:31348813-31662531 GCA_039737535.1 Lagodon rhomboides
GAGAGGCTCTAAAAACCCTCCACAGGTGCTTCTGCAGGTTTATGACAAGAATATGAATTTCCACAATATGCATATTCACTCGTTGGTGTTTCTTCAATAACAGAATAATTACATTTAAGTACATTTTCATGCAGAAGTTCCAAACTCCATCTTCGACCTTCATCACTGTAAGATGAATATCTGAATATCTTTTGGCCTGTGGATCAAACAGAACAAGCAATCTGATCCGACTTCATGTTATCACGATCAGCATTTCTCACTATTTTCTGCCTTTTTATGAACAAAACCGATTAACTGATCAATAAAGAAACGATAGCTGGCATTTGGAAATCTTTCATGATTCATAAATACTCGGACTGGGCGACAAAATGATGATGAAATACCTCGATATTCTTATTGCAACATGATATTAACAAAATAAGATGTTTGATCAATAATCATCAGTTGTGTGGATATTAGAAGTAGAGCCTGACGGATATATATTGATTAGTGATGTCATCAGTTGATATTTGTCTATCAGATATATGTTGTCAGATATGCACCAATATGAAAACGTCCTTTTTAAAGATGTTTATGCAGATTAGAATCAGTTATCAGTTGTTTCATGGCACTGGCGTCATTTTAGACGATCAACTTTATTAATATTCTGCCTCCGACACTTTGATCTTTATCACAAGTGTCTGATAACCACAGTTAGGTTGCCAAAAATGTGTGTATATTGGCTGATATATTGAAAAGTTTTACTTCCTCCTTCCTCGGTTGTGATTAGAGCAAGTAGTTCAGAAAATCCCTTTCCTGAAGTGCAGCCTTTTAAAACCAGGAAAAGACAACACAGACATGTAACAACATGTAACGACACCCAAGTATCTGTCATGATGATGTAATATCGATATCGCCCAGCTGTACAAGAAACTAATCAGCTGATTGACTGAACTGACTGTTGAACACAAAAAGTCGCCTTACGAGAAAACAGAAGCACAGCGAGCTTCTGTCCGTCTCAGACTTCCTCTTCACTCCGCTGGATTCCAGTCCTCTTTCGCAAATCTTTCAAACTGATTCGATGTCAGAAAGAGCCAAAAAAACTCAATGAACACAAGCTATTCTGAGCGAATAGTTAGCATTCCAGGCTAGCTGATATCATCAGCTGCACGCCTTTTAACGGCTATAAAGTGAAAAAAGGGTTTTCATTGTGTAAAATTCCAGCTGTAAGTTTAATTTTTTGTATTTATTTGCATTGTGTGAAACGTTTTATCTGATCGTTTGTTACCTTACAAAGTGATTTTATATTGTTTTCTATCTTTTTTATGTAGCAACATAACAAACCCGCACTACTTTTATCATTTGTTATTATTATTTCCATTATTTCGACCCGTCCACGCGACTCTCTGACTGGATTTTCCCTGTAATGCTGCTCCGCACGGAGCTTACCAACAAATACTCTTATGCACCACTGCTGCGCTTTTTCTATCTGACACACACGCACACACAGACACACAACCCCCCCGCTGCACACACACACGCTAAAACACAAGCACATATGTCCACCAACACATACGCAGATGCACCCAGATGTGTGCACGCGCGAACACACACACACACACACACACACACACACACACACACACACACAGCGTCCGTGAAATCCCTGGCAGATTAGTTGTTGTTCTTATGTAAAATGGATCAAGCTGGGCAGCAGCAAATCATCCCGGCTCGCCCGCAGAGACAATAGTCAGACAGCAACCTGTTCAAAAAGCCACCAATCATCTGTGTGTGTGTGTGTGTGTGTGTGTGTGTGTGTGTGTGTGTGTGTGTGTGTGTGTGTGTGTGTGAGCGTGTGTTGATGAAACAATTTTCATTTGAGCATCAGATGATGAGAGAAATGAGGTCTGACCTGATGTGTGTGTGTGTTTGTAGCTCCAGTTCTGTTTAAATGGATTTAGAAATGAACCGTAGCAACCCTCAGTGTGTGTGTGTGTGTGTGTGTGTGTGTGTGTGAATGCATTGTTGTGTAAGCAGCGAGCCCTGATTGGATTGCTCGTGGACGACAGCTGCACGGTTAACGATATTTCATAAATTACGATAATGTTGTCTGGATGCACTTATTACGTCAACCTCAGTGAACCTGCAGCGATTCTGCTGAGTAATCTGTGTGTGTGTGTGTGTGTGTGTGTGTGTGTGTGTGTGTGTGTGTGTGTGTGTGTGTGACTGTGCAAAAGTCTTTTTCCACAGAAAACAGATGTGGCAGAACAACTGAGACGTCAAAGATGTCTCCATTTTTTCCACCCCTGGACTGAACATTGTGACAAGAAGAGGATTAACGTGTCACAGAGTCTCGGTCGGACCTGATGTTCAGGTCACATGTCGCTTGTTTTAATATAAAAAGATGTCAGCTGCAGTTGAACACAGCTCGCACATGAGGTCGGGGGTGCTAATAGTTTCCGTGATCGTGCCGCAGACGGCGGGATCACAGGTTTAGCTCCACCCGAGTGTCCTCGTGCGAAGCATTCAGCTCCTGCCAGCTGCAGCTCGATGGGAGTCGAGTGTTCGAAGCGTCATATTTGCCATGTGTGGACCGCGATCCTCTGAATGTCGAGGAGTTCTCCAATCACTGGCTGCAACAGCTGCAGGATGCGACGCCTCCGACGAAGAGATGATGTCAGATTCATACGTCGGTGGTGAGAAATACAAGCATGACAGAGCTGGAAAAGACCAAAGACTCCAACCAAGAACAGATTCTGTCTGTCTGTGAAGGCATCACCTCACAGGAACAACAGGTTTAGAAAGAGTTCGTCCTCACGCCAACAGCATCACGCATCTCTTACCAACAGTCTGTTTGTTTCTTTGAGCTGATCGTTATCTTCATCTAGACTTAATCACCTAGTGTTTGTTGCTGACCATTTACGTTTTGGGAAGACACCAACAAATGAAGACAGATGTGCTTCACAACAGGCCAGAGGTCATCTGACAGCTCCAACACATGGCCGACAGATGATGGAGACACTGGACCACCTTGTGTCCATCTCTGAGTTTTTAAAGAAGATGATACTGCAGGTTTCGTTGGCGTGACACGATAAGACGATCACAGGCACAAAGCAAAGCCCAGGAAAGTGTTGAGCTGTTGAACGTATCGACCAGTTTCAGCCGTATAAAAGATGCTCAGTTGGAGTTTCCAAATCGCTCTTTGGTCACCTGAAAGTTTCTGTTTCCTGACTGAACAGGTGTCTGCTGGAAACACTGACAGCACAAGCTGCACTGAAAGAATACATCTCAGGGGGAAATCATTTCAGCGGTGGGCTCGTGGATGGATTTCTGGCTCCAGCCTCGCCCTCAGCCTCCCTCTGACAGTAAAAACTCGACACATGAGAAGGAGCTGCAGAGATAAGACAGATCCCTCATATGACACGAGCTGCAGAGTCACAGAGGGAGATGTACTGACACACACACACACACACACACACACACACACACACACACTGCCGTTAAACTGTCACACAAAACATCCAGAAGCACCTCGGGGGGGGGGGATGATCTCTGTCAAACGCTCCTTGCGAGCGAAGGAAAGATATCACTGTGCTCGTCCCGTGACTGTCACCGTCGCTGTGACGTATCTGAGTCACAACGTGAACTCACAACCTTATTTTTTTTCCTGTTTTCCTGTTATGTTCTTCGGGAAATCAATCATTTCACCGCTTCCTCTACAGAAACCCCCCCCCCGGGCCAAGACATTTAAGACAACAACACTCTTGAGGATCTGGGTGCTGAGTTGATGGTGGAACATGAGGGTCTTTATTGGGTCAACTTGGGGGTGTAGTGGACCTTATCATCAAATATGTGAGGCTGCAAATCAAAAAACTGGCTGAATTTGCCATCACACAAAAAGATCATGAAAATTTAATAAGGAACAATTATTTTCTGCCTCATTGATCACCACTACATCATCAAAAATCTGTCAATCATGCATTTTTAAACCCATGTGTTACTTCCCCTCCCTCACCGGCTAGAGGTCATAATGTTCACCGGCACGTTCCCGGGTCTTACCTCAGCGCTTCCGAGCCGCACGCGGGCCGCCGAGAGCGCAGCCAGCAGCAGCAGCAGGACCCAGGAGCTCATGTTGCCGCCCAGCCTGAGGAGCCGCGAGCGACCGGCTGGACATTTAGCACCTCGGCGTCCAATCCCCCGGCTGCACCGCGCCTCGTCCCAGCGCCGTCGTGTGCTGGCCGCTCACGCGCTGATAAATATCCTCAGATGTGTCAGTGCCTTATAAGCGCCGCGCGTCCGAGTGTTCGCTCGCGGTGACTCACGCGCAGGCTAGACTGTGTCTGACTGTGTCCACGCCGCTGGTTTTTTTTTGAAAAACTCGCACAAGAGGAGAGAGACGTCAAGGGTGCTGTGGGACAGGTGCGTACTGCACGGTGCTGAGGTGCACGCGCAGTCCCTATGAAATCAATCTGCAGCGCTGTGAGAGAGTCCCGGTTAACCCCCACTGAGATCCCGAGAATGTCTCCAAATGTGCGATTAAAAACAAAAATGATTCGTCAACATGTGCCAAAGTGCTCGATGCGTCCACTTCAACTCCCAGTCCCAAAAACGATCAGATTACGAGCTCCTGTTCCAAAAACTCGTGTGAGAATAACGCAGCATTCTCCCGGTGAGTGAAGCTCCGCATCTCCAAAAGGTCCGCGCGTAAAAAGTTGGAACACCTTTTGGTCTTGGCGCGTTCGTGCGTAATTCTCTGGACGCTCCGCTGCAAAAGTCAGATTGTTCTCCTCCCCGGCGCGATTCACCTGACTGCACACAGCCCGTCTGTCTTATCTGAGCGTGTCTCTTATCAAAGCTCCTCCCTGTGCATGTCTCAGTCTGTCTCGCTCTCCTCTGCTGGTTCTGCTCAGCTCACCGGGTCAGATCGGGATGTTCTCGCCCCTCGCGCTTCTCCTCTCTGGTTGCCTCTTGAGCTGTGCGCAGCTTTTCCACATAGAGACAGGGCCTCCCTCCCGAAGTTTAACGCGTCAATCCAGGCGGATCGCGGACGGATCGGATCGGAAACCGGGTGATTTGACTTTCAAAATAAGAGGATAGACCGGCGTTTGTATGAAAATGTCACAATCTCTGCTCTGAAACCAGCAAGAACAAAAGAAAAGGAAATAAATCTGATTGACAAATTGAGACTGCTGATGTCAAGAGTACTGATTACACCAAACTGACATAACTTTAAGTGATTTATAGAGATGAAAAACTACGGCAAAGGCAACAATAAACAAGTAATTTTTTTAAGAGATATGTCATTGAAAAAGAAGTTGAAGATATAGTATAAAGCTGCGTAAATCTTATTATTTTGTGACTGACACTGACTGACTGCTCTGAATAAAAATATTACAGATGGAAAGGAAACTTGAAATGCATCATTCATCGCTTTCTGCTTCCTCTGATTATTTCTCTTTCCTGATTATTTTCACTTTATATTACTGAACTGATGATTTTTGACAATATGGGACGCAATTAAAGTTCACAGTTTTATTTTGAAAGTTTTATACCGGATGTCTCGCGTCTCCTGTGGCTGACGACTTGACTCTGGTCCTTAAACGTGTGCCAGGGCCCCCTGTCCTCTCCTCCTGAAGGCAGGGTTTACCACCTCCTTATTAGGAGCAAGGAGAACCTGAGCGCCCATGGGTGCTCTTAAAGGGGAAGTCTGAAGGCCATGAGACGGATTTTTAATTCCTATCTTCGTTGTAATAACAGAAAATGTCATGTGAGGAGTCAAATTAAATGTTTTTTTTTTCTTTTTTTTTCCAAGTGAAAATAAGGTATTTTTTAGACTTTGATGAACAAACATTCACGTCAGCAGAAAATTTAAATTTTAAATTTAATTTCTCTTATTTAATCTATTCTTCTTTTCATTTTATATACTTATCATCATTTATTTTCTTAATTCCTTCATTTATTTGCACTTATTTCTGCCCTCGTGCTGCTTAAACTGTCACACCTGAACCGCCCTCTCCGTGGGATTAATAACAGATTATGTTATTTCATCCTGTTAGTCTCTAAAGACTTTATTTTGAAAGCAGCAGTCGGCGACTTAAAGGTAGTGAGGTCACCCTTCTGTTTACGTTCGAGTTGAGGATTGCACTTGTTTTAAAATACGATGATGTCACCGTAACTGCAGCGCTGACATCACCAGAAAGACATCTTTATTGGATTATGATATTAAAAAGAACTTTTTTTTCTCTCTCTCCCCTGTTTCACTTCCTCTAATGTTAAAGAGCATTACATCATCAGTAATTCCAACTAGCTAAAGTTATGAGTCAGTTCTGGGGCAAATGGTTTACCAAAAAAAAAAAACACTGGAGTTCGTTGTAATCTGCCTGGATTATTGTTTGGACTGAAGGGCGGGAGGGGTTGGCAAACAGGACAAATAAAAGACTCGATGACTTCACTTTACTGCTGTTTGAGTCGTGCAGATGAGGTCAGCTCGTTCTCCAGTTGCAAAATGATTTGTTCTGAAATTGATTTGCCTTTTTAAACACATTATCACAGTGTTAGATGTGAATATCACAGACGGGAAACGCAAAGAAAACTGCAGACGGATCCAAAGTGGGCAACATTTTTTATTTTTTTCATAGTGAGATGTGAAACAAAGAACATGCTTTGAATATGCAGACACGTTTAAGACCTATAGTTCACATGTTCATGGGTAATTTTATGGAAAAATGTCTCCGTCCAGACGAGCGATTGAGCCTGTTTCAGATTTCCAACCCCAACCTCAAAATCCAAGATGGCTCCTCGGCAGATCAACGGTGTGGTATACAGTCCATCAGCACCTCTGTCATGTTTGTGTCTCGTTAAATCAGCTTTATAAACAGTCCTGTCAGACTTCTTCTCGTGGATGTGTTGCTGTGGGTTTGAATGAGCAAAACACTGTGAGATGTCAATCAACGGATAACAATCTCCAACTTGTCCAGAACCGGTATTTCAACTTGTTGTACTGGAACGCAGGTAACTTGGGTGTGAAGCCACTCCCAGCCTGCCAGTGTAAACAGGAAGCAGACTGTATGTGGAGGGCTACCTGGTAAAGAAAACACTATTAATGATTTTTTCTTTTAATTCCTTATTAATTACTTACTAAGGGATATTCCGGTGTAAGTTTAATCCATGGTCTAACACACCTTGACGCCGAGTAAGACTCCCCCTCGAGAGGTCAAGTTAGCTGACCGCTAGCTTAGCTAGTTTTAGCAACCTCCAAAATTTCCGCAGCTCAAGGATGAAAATGTCTGATTATTACTCCATTACTTCCGTTCTTTTCCCTGTCAGCTCTCGATAATAAGAACTGAGCGTTCCATGGAGTAATAATCAGACATTTTCATCCTTGAGCTGCAGAAATCTACTGCACTCGGTAATCGACTCGTCAGGGCTTCCCCACACAGGCAGGCTGCTGGAGGAGAGGGTGAGTTGTGCTGTGTTTTTAATACAAATCCGGCAAAGCTAGCAGATGTTTGATGCTTCGTACTGTGTGCTGGGACTGTACATGTACTGTTGCTGAAGTTTGGTGCTGTTCTCACCATTAATTGTGGCTTTTTGATGGCGGTTTCTAGTTGGCGACATAAGCTGCAGTGTATTGTTATCGCGCGGTCTTTTCTGAGGTTGCTAAAACTAGCTAAGGTAGCGGTCAGCTAACTTGACCTCTCGAGGGGGAGTCTTACTCAGTGTCAAGGTGTGTTAGACCATGGATTAAACTTACACCGGAATATCCCTTTAATTACAGCTCGTTAGGGCTCGTCCCAAGGCGAATTTATCGTGGCCGCTCTTCACACATTGCACAGCAGCTGTCAACATCCACACGTCCATACGTCCATATTTACAATCTCAAGTACTCCACACGCTTACTTCCAGTTCAGATTTACTAATACACAAAGTTCTCCAAAAGGTCTTCATGCTGTTTGCATGTGAATGAAAAGCAACATGCACATGTGCACAGAGCCGAGGACATGTGATGATGCTCTGCTTTGAATGATGCTTTGTGGACTTGACAACCGACAACAGAGCTCGTTTCACTGAGAGTTACCGGATGAATATGCAAACAGAGATTCCTCGCACCGCTGCCGCTGCACTGAGTTTCTTAATGTAATAACTCGACATCACGACACGCTGATTCTTATCGTGTCGGTTTCGTGACTGTGCTCGGGCAGAATTTGGATTTGCACAGGAAACGACTGGTGTCATGCTCAGATGGCAGAGATAACATCGCAATACTTTGCGTGTCTAAGAGAAGATGGTATTATTAGACTTTCCTGTGGTATTCAAATAGTTCTTTAGTACAACAATTTATCTGCAGCATCTCAAAGGTTTAATACAAATTAAGTATTTCTAGGGAAATGAGCGAGGGATGACTTTACACGTTAGTCCAACATGAGTCCTGGCTGTGTGTTTGTTTTGCGTCTGCTTACGTTTTGAAAACAGGCCGCAACTGTTTTCCAGTGTTTCATTTCAGGGTCACGGCTCGATGGGTCGACGTGGAAGCCCGGTGGGGTCACGGTGGATTCTTCCTCCCCTGCACAGGGAAGACAGAGGAAGGAGACGTCCCTGTGCAGGCTATTCCTGGACCACACACACACACACACACACACACACACACACACACACACGTAGTCATGTGAATTGCTGACCTTTTACCTTCACGTACAGTGTACGGACTGATTGACAGACTCTGAGGACACACTGCTGTCACCTCAGCTCATCTCAATAATGACTGCTGAGTGCATGTACAGTGTGTGTGTGTGTGTGTGTGTGTGTGTGTGTGTGTGTGCGTGTGCGTGTGTGTTTGACGACTTGAAAGGGGATCAGGTTTACAATATTGCCTGCTGTCAGCCCTCGATGTGCAACATGGAATCTCCAGTATGTCCTAGAGGAAGGAGATGTCCTGTACACGTGTGTGTGTGTGTGTGTGTGTGTTTGTATTGCTATGCTTGTGGGGACCCTTGACATCCCACCTTTCTTGTCAGGACAGTTTTACTTGTGAGGACATTTTGCCTGGTCCTCAGAAAGAAAACGCTAAGATGAGCTCTGTGTGTGTGTGTGTGTGTGTGTGTGTGTGTGTGTGTGTGTGTGTGTGTGAGAGTGAGCACAGGTGAAATAACGTAGAACAGATCCACAGTCTGCACAACTAACCGTGACACTGGAAGTCACAGGTGTGTGATATCAGAGACTCTGTATTAGCGCCATGAGAGGTGAGGTGAGTTTATTCCGTGTTGCGCTCTGAGATGCAGTCGACAGATTATCCACATACATTAAAACTGTGACATGTGGTTGGATTAAAGTCCTCAGATGTGTTCCGGGTCCAGCAGGCTTGATTAAAATGATTTGTGAGTTAATCATTTCATCACAAATACGCTGAATCTCTTCACACTGAGCGATATTAGATGTTCATGACCCGGGTATTTAACATATTTTATTTGTAACCCATAGCAAAAAAAAAAATCAGATGAAAGGTTTTGATGTAAACAATTAAAGGGAAGACTTTTCTTTGTTTTTTAAGGGCCAGATTTGGCCTTCAGGCTGTTTTTTGCCTCCCACCGAAGTAAGCCTTTTGTCAGCGCCTGTCAAATGACGCATATGAAAGGAATGCATTGTAGATCGCATGCATGTTAAACAAATACAAGCCCAGAAACCATAAGACTTGTGAACGGTTACAAGTACAAGTACAAGTTCATGATCAGTTTACCCTGTGAATACTGATTTTGTGTGAATATTTAGCCCGACATGTGTCATTTTCGTGGGAAGATGTCTTCAGTTACGCTGGTGATTGGTGATCTGTCCATAAACGACAGAATCTCTTCTTCTTCCACATCTTTTCGGTTTCTCCAACGTCAAAAGCAAACTGTGCATTACAGCCAACATCTGCTGAAAGCCGGCTGACTTAATCACCATCGAGCAAAATCAACACAAATACAGCTGAGCGACAACAGCTGCAGTGTGTGTTCAGCTCAGCTGGCATCATAGAGAAAGTAAAGAGGCGACTAAAGGTTGTCTTACTTCACCGGCACGCAGTTCGACCTCTAATGAACCGACTGACGTCATTGTTTTGGGAAAGCTCTATTTACCCTGTACACACTCAAACACCCACTCGCAGTTTCAAGATTTACACAGACTGGAGGGGTTTTTGGGAAAAAGCTCAGTTCGGGGGAAGAAAAATGCTGTTTGAGTCTGAAAGGAAGCACAAATTAGCATTTAACCCTGAAGTCGTACAGTAAGTCTGTTCAGATGCATTTAAATGTGTTTCATACTCACCTAATCTCAGAAGCTTTATTGAATTTAGAGCAACAAAGACACGTTTTTCCTCTGACCAGACAACCGACACAGAAGCAGTCATTGAAGGTCTCACATTTAGTTAAAGGAGTAAAGAGCGGTGTTATATTGGGTTAGCTGAAGTCAGACTGTCTGTTTCGGTTCCTTTGAAGGCCGCGTCTTCCCAATCATTTCTAATTTATTCCCGTTTTGTCTCCTCTCCTCTCCGATTCACCACTCCTCTTTAGAAACCTCGCCGGGCGCATGTGTGTGAGAGTGTTAATTAACTTCCTGTCCAATATCCTGATCTAATTAATGGAGTGAATTTCTTTCCTCCTCCTCTCCTCCTGCCAACTTCCTCCGTCAGCGCAGCCAAGTTGCAGGATGAGGCGAACAGCCGCTGCTCCCCTTCAGTCAGAGTTCAACCTCAGGTCACGAGCTCAACGCACAACGTATTCTCCTGCCGTCTCGCCGGCCCGTCTGAGTCGGGGCATGTTGGATCTGTCGTGGATCTTTGAGCAAAGATTATCTCTGATACACCCACAGGATCGATGGCAGAGAACCTTTGGTTTATTTATTTACACTCTACCGCCCACTTCAGAGAAACAGTCATCATTATAGAGAATTATACTTTGTGTGCACGTGTCGGGTAAATTTGAGGTCAGTGATGTCATGACAAACAAAAACATGGCCACTGATCAGCAGAAAATATCATGTATGTTTGAGCTTGAACAAAATGAGGAACACTTTAATTTTATGCCCGCATAAACCAGAATCCGTCTCGGTGACAAGGAAGACGTCTTGTGATTTCTTTAAAGTTATAAAATGTAAACTACTTTCAGTATGAATTGACACTGCAGTGACATTTAGCTGACCTCTGAACGGAGGATTACATGTTTTCACTTCATCGGAAAACAGCGATTGGAAGATTACGAGACGCGACACATTTCTCACTGAAATTCAGACTAATGAAATTCTTCGACCGCTGCCAGCTGCGACTTGCAGACGCCCCCGCCGAAACAGTGAACAGGCAGCGTCTGAGATACACTCGGCCTTTACAGCGAAAGGGTAATAAATTAATGGTGAAAAACAGTGTGTGATTAAATGAGTAGCTGGGCAGTGACAGTATAATTTCATTTAGCGCTGATAAGGCCTGCTGCAGTTGCACTGACGTCACGTTGATTGGGTTGAACAGTAAGCTTTTTGGAATCCCCCGGCTAACACGACCGCTGGAAAAACACTAATTGAAGTAAACAATGGGACCGAGAATAGTAAAGTACAAGTTTAAGAAACTTTGCCAAATTGTGAGTGTGAGTAATATCTGGAGGTGTTTCCCTCCCGGGTCTGGATTTAGATTTTTTTTCACAGTCTCGTTCCTTTTTTGGCCGTCATATTGTATCCGAACTGGTGTTAATCAAACGCCGAGTGTGATCCGGAAAAACATGGCTGCCCGTTTGGCATTGTTGTGGCGCTTGTGAGTCACTTCACAGTTTCTTTCTCAAAGAGCCGCTTTGATGAGATGGAGAGCGAGCGAGCGAGCGAGGAGAGGACGGGGCACCGAGTCAAGGGGAAGGCATGAGGGAGGAAAAGGGAGGAGGAGGGGAGGGGGAGGATGCTGAGGGCAGAATCACAGCCGTATTGTTGTGTGTTTTCCCACCGTCAACAGCAGAGGAAGTGGAACCGGGCAGCTAAATATACAAAACAGCACAATGAGGCAGCGAGCGTGGAGCAGCTGTGGAACACGGACGTCACCAGGTTCAGGAGTGTGAAGCGCCGAGGCCCGCCTTTTTATTTATACAGGAAGAGCTGAGGCCTCACACCTCAGAGCGTCTCAGTACAACCACAGTCTATCAGGTGTTATGACTGTGGTCATATTTTGTAAGTCTGCTGTGTGTTTGTGTGTGTGCCCTGTGTTTCTTCATGTGCATCCACTATGTAAAGAGGAATGTGCCATCCCCGGGAGATGATTGGCGGGATGATTGCAGGCCCAACCCCGTGATTGGATGCACCTGAATATATAAGGAGCCAAGATGGCGGCCGCTGGTGGGCAACTGGCATCCCTCCTCCTCCTCTCCCAACCGGCCACACTTCTGTCTTGTAGTCCCTCTGCTTGTTGATCTTGTTTTCTCCTGTTTTAAGTAGTTAGGGAGGTAAGTTTATTGTCATTTGTTTTCTTAGTTTAGTATCTTATTTCCCTAGACAGGATCGTTTTGTTTGTTATTTTGGCCTCGGTCCACCCTGAAGCCTACTACCTTAGTTCTTCTTTTGCAAGTGTTGTAAATAAATCATTTTTCTTTTTTCTGGCCTCAAGTCGCAAATACTTACAAGGTTATTCTCGTAATCTAAAACTAAACTAAAAACTAAGAGGTCATTACATTTTGGATTAAAACATTCAAAAACTGATCCAACATTGCCACCAGAGTGTGAAGAAACAACAGTGTCACATTATGTCACAGACGTCTACTCTATGTTTTATAAAAGAGTTGTAGACGTCTTTCATGTCAACATTTCTGTCTTAGACATCGACACTTTTAATGAAATTGGAAATAAAAACGACAATAGAAAAAGAGCTAAAATGATATTGTTTTCTTACAAAAACAACTCAAATATAATAAAAATATCCAGGAAAAGTCTGTCATTTTGTCAAGATTTTTCAACATAACACAAGCACTAGTCACTTCTGTGATTTGCTTCCCTTCACAAGTGTTTGTGTTGTTATGTTGACACTGACGACTGACAAATATCCCCCACATGATCTTAAAAAACAACTCAAACTGAAACTAGATATTTTTAAGTAAACCACAGAATTTCACCTGAAATGAGGAACCCATTTTGGGAACTTAACTGAAACTAAACATAGTTAAAAACAAAACTTAGAAACGAAATTAACACGGCACTATAATAATATCGTGGAGGAGGCCGTGGTGAGAAGAAGGTTGTGATGAAGTTACAGTGAAACCCTTCTTTGGCATGAAGGGCAGCCTGTCTGGCTCTGCAGCCACTGGTTCCAGTCATTTCTGTACTTATTCAGAATTTACTTCATGCTTCCTTGTAACTTCCTCAACACAAAGTGAAACTAGAACACACCGGTCAGTTTCAGTGTCAGACATAAGAAAACTCTGGTGTAAAAAAAGAGAAACATATAGACAAACATCCTAAAGAAAACAGCCAGCACTTACAACATCACATACATACACAATCTATATCCGTCCTGTACGGAAGCCATGAGGAGCCATGGTGAATTTCTTTTTTCTTCTGGTGCTCCTTTTTCTAAGTTCTAAAGATTTTTTTTTTTTTTTTTACTCCTCTCAACACATGAAAAAAAGGTTTAGAACTTAGAAAAAGGAGCACCAGAAAAAAAAGCCTGTAGTCCTGACCTTTTTTTTATTTCACAAAAAAAATTCACATGTGAAAAATTGTTTTTTTACAAAAAAAAAAAAAAAATTCATGTCTGTTTTAGTAAAATCTCAGAAAATCTTTAAAAAAAACCTTACATTTCTTTTTTCACTCTCATGAAAAAAAATATTTTAGAACTAAGAAAAAGGAGCACCAGAAAAAAATAACTCTCCCTGGCCCCTCAGGACTTCTTAACCTTTTTTAAATTTCACAAAAAACCTGATGGTGCTGTCATTTTTTTCATCATTTACATTAAAAAACCTTCCTTTTTTTTTTTTTTTACATTTTAAAACAATCACAAAGTCATGTAACATTACACATAAAACTCATTTTATACATGTGATAACTAGAATATGGCCACAGGAGAAAACAAGGCCAGGGACATTTTGAGAACATTTTCCGTGTTCCTGGCCTTATTTTCATTTCATCCAAAAAAATGTCACATTAAAAAAATTTTTTTCACTCCTCTCTACATATGAAAGAAAAAGTCACTTGTGAAAAAAATTGGTGCTCCTTTTTCTAAGTTCTAATTTTTTTTTTCAATTGTGAAACAGACTGAAAAACATTTTTTTTTACTCCTCTCAACACATGAAGAAAAAAATGTTTGAACTAAGTAAAAAGGAGCACAAGAAAAAAATAAACTCTTCCTGGCCCCTCAGGGCTTCCGTAGTCCTGACCTTTGTTTCATTTCACTCACAAAAAAAATTTCACAAGTGAAAAAAATTCCTGAGTTAATTTTTTTTTTTCACTCTGATTCACACATGACAAAAATACATTTTAGAAATTAGAAAAAGTAGCACCAGAATTTTTTTTTTTTTAATCTCCCTGGCCCCTCTGGGCTTCCATAATCCTGACCTTTTTTTCATTTCACAAAAAATCTTTAAAAACCTTACAACAAAAATTTACATTTTAAAACAGTCACATGTAAAATCACATATAAAACACCGTTTATACATGTGATTACTAGAATATGGCCACAGGAGAAAAAACAATTGTAATTTTACTTTTAAAAACTGTTTAATACTACTACTATTTAATTCCATACATTTGAAAACCGTCCAAAAAATTTCACATTAGAGATTTTATGTCCTAAAATTTCACTGGTTGTAAATCACTTTGAAGAAAAGACTCAGCCAAGACTGTCGGTGAAAGGATGCAATGCACCCTGGAACAGCAGGAAAGGTCTGGACTTCATGTACTCAGCTAACTGTGACATTACATAGTGCTGGAATATGATGTGTGTGTGTTCGTGTGTGTGTGTGTGTGCGCGTGTCCGGTTCCCCCCTCTGCTCAGGTCATGTGGGAATTGGCCCTCTCGGCCAGGGGAAAAAACAGGAAGAAATGCGGCAGACGTTTTTTCCTCATCACCGTGGCAACAGCGGATGCAGTTGTGATGTTGTTGTGACTTTATATGGTCCTGTGCAGTAGCATGACTCGATTAGTGATAAGCACATGAGAGCAGCGTGACTGGACAACATCGTCTTCATCGGTATTGACGTATACGAGGGACACTTTTATCCATTATCTGTTATTTCCAGCACGGGAGGCTGAACATCACCATCATCATCATCATCATCATCATCTCCATTTCAGCCACATCCTCCTTCATCACCTTTTTTATTATCCCCGTGCTACTCCTTCTGCTTTTCCATATTGTAATCTCTCCTCCTCTTCCTCTTGTGCTTCACTTCCTGCAGCATGTTCAAACAATGACTCAGCAGCTATTATTTTCCCGTACGTCTATCTATACCATCACTGTTGCCGATGTTTTTCTTTGAAATCGTACATGTCAGCTGCTGGATCTTATGATAACTTCTCAGATGTGCCGTCCTTTATTCCCTCCCTGTTCCTTGTGACAACCAAAACACCCATGCTGTTTCTAAAGCCGCCCACCTGCCGACCAAACTGCTCTCAGCGGGACGATCAGCCGCCGCCAGCTGTGACTTTCTTCACTGCTGATGTTTCCACTGTGTCGGGCTAATGAGAGACTGTGCTGATCCTCTTACACAAGTCGCGTCTGTTTCCATAATCAAACATGTATATTATACTTTATTTTCAGTGTTGTTTTTTCTGCAGGGCTTCTGTTCCTGCCAATGCTGGGCTGTGAAAAAAGATGGAGATTTTATGGGTGTCAGCAAAAGTCCTGCCCTCAACGCCGCCTCCCCCATTCAGCCAGATTAACAGGATAAATACGAGGATGTGAAATGAAGGTAGTGGTCTTAAATGCATGCAAGTGTGTGCACTGCAGCAGCCGTAATTGCCAGACTGACCTTTTAAAAAATAAGAAGAGGAAGGATGAAACGATGAGACCAGACAGTCTGCAGAGTGCAGGCAAAGAGCCTGAGCATGCAAGACAGGAGGCAAATATCAATAAAGTGGAAGCTTTTATACCAAATGGAGTGAAAGTTGGAAGCTTATTTCTCCCTCTTGGGACTTGTTTCATCCATTTTCAGCAGCAAATGGACGGAGCAGAGTGACGCATGTCAGGTCGGGTTGTTGGCACGTGCTGACCTCCGTCTCTGGTCTCTGGACTGGGTGACCTTGACACACATCCCACACAAAAACTGAGAGACTGTCATTTGATTTGGATCACCTTGAAATCAGAATGATAATGTGAGAACTGACCAATCAGGAGCACAGCAGAGAGACTGTGGCCAAAAGTGTGTGTTGGCAGGTAGAGGCCTCTGAAAAGAAAAAGGTGAGCTTCACCTGCATCCACTCTAACAATACTATACTGATGTGAAAAGGCTATTTGAGACATGGGGGTATAGCTCAGTGGTAGAGCATTTGACTGCAGATCAAGAGGTCCCTAGTTCAAATCTGGGTGCCCCCTTCAGTACTTTTGGTCTTTATGGTTACTGTCAATAAAATACAGAATCCTGAGGGGAAAGTAGACTGTTTTTTTCTGGTAATCTGTTTTCTTAGTCTGATCTAAATAATTTTCTCTTGTGTGTTTATGACTTGAGAACTGGTGGAAAACATGTTTTACCAGGATAATCTTTGCAATTAAAAAAAAAAATGTTTCAAGAAAAACAAATGTCTGAAATCAAGTGAAAACGAAATTTTCCTGGACACATTTTTTCGCCCTGATAAACAAAATATTCAGTAGAAAAACTGACAGAATCATCATGTGGGGGTATAGCTCAGTGGTAGAGCATTTGACTGCAGATCAAGAGGTCCCTAGTTCAAATCTGGGTGCCCCCTTCAGTCATTTTCCCTGGTCAAGAAGTGACAGCATTTGATATTTAGGCCTGAGTTGCTGATTGGGCCAGCTGTGTCCACACAATCACAACTGAATACACAGGCAGCATGGAGGGCTCCCGCTTCAACATCCACTCACATCCATACATACGCTGAGCCTCTGACAAGCATCCAGGATCTCACATTGCCGAAATACTATCATTAAAAGTGACACCTGCTTTCAAGATGAACATTTACCACGTAGGGTGTACCCAGAGTCAAATTAAGGAGTTCTTAAGGATTGTCACATCAATGTATTATTCATTGACACAGACCTTCATGTGTCGGGGTATAGCTCAGTGCATTAGAGGACTACTCTCCAATCCAAGAGGTCTCTAGTTCAAATCTTGTTAAACCGTGTAGCTGATCAGTAGTAGTCAAATGCTGTGCCTCTAAGCTCTTAAATGTGAAAATGTATTCTTTATGCAACAAATTTAGGTGGCACCCAGAGTTGAACTAGGGACCTCTTGATCTGCAATCTAACGCTCTACCACTGAGCTATACCACATATAGAATAAAACATGACCCTCATCAATAAGTCATTTTTCCAACTGAGTACAAATGTGAATTTCAAATGGCCCAATTGTTTGCGACAGTCTGAAGCAATTTACTTAAATTATACATTGTCATGTTCCCTTTGTTCATAGACAAAACAGCAAATTGTTGGTCAGCAAATTCCAGACTTTCATTTGAAACATATGTAGGTGTGTGTTGTCAGAGCAACTTTGGAACGGTGTTTGAGTTAAAGCTCTGTCAGGGGGCACCCAGAGTTGAACTGGGGACCTCTTGATCTGCAGTCAAATGCTCTACCGCTGAGCTATACCCCCACATAACTGTTAAAATGTTTTTCTGCTGCATTACCTTTTTTTTTTATGTTTTTTATTTTTACTCAATTTCACAGATTTTTTTTTTCTCCTGAAAAAGTAGTTTTCACTCGATTTCGCGTGTGAAAAAAGATATCTTGAAATACTTTTTTTATTATTGTAAAGATTATCCTTGCAAAACATTTTTTCCACCGGTTCTTAAGTCATAAACACACAAGAGAAGATGATTTAGAAAAAAAGTCTAGTTTTCCCTCAGGACTTCAGATATGCCCTATGAAGTCAGACCAACTATAGAACGGTGTTTGAATTAAAGGCAACTTAGGGGGCACCCAGAGTTGAACTGGGGACCTCTTGATCTGCAGTCAAATGCTCTACCACTGAGCTATACCCCCACATAAATGTGAAGATGTTTTTCTCAAGAAATTCTGATTTTAATTTAAAAAAAGAATTTCAGAAAAAAAAAATGTCCAGGAAGGAAAGAGAATTTTTTTTGTTTATATGTTTGTACAAACATCAACAAATACATTTGCTCAACATGATGAAAGTTCTCAGTCACTGAACATGTCAGAGGATCTCTGTACTTGAGGTGACCAACTTTGGAACGGTGTTTGAGTTAAAGGTGCTGTCAGGGGGCACCCAGATTTGAACTGGGGACCTCTTGATCTGCAGTCAAATGCTCTACCACTGAGCTATACCCCCACATGAATGTGAAAATGTTTTTCTCCAGAAATCTTTGTATTTTTTTCAGAAAAAAAAAAAAAATCCAGGAATTTCTTTTTTACTCAGTGTCACAGATGAAAAAAAAAGTGAAATATGTTTTTTTAGTTGGAAAGATTGTCCTGGCAAAACATATTTTCCACCAGTTCTCAAGACGTAAGTCTACTTTCCCCTCAGGGTTCAGTATGTTGATGGTAACAATGTAACATTTTATGTTTTTCTGCTGCATTCCCTTTTTTTTTTCTTTTTCCAGGAGACATTTTCAAGAATTTTTTTATTTTTACTCAATAATACAGATTTTTTTTCTCCTGAAAAAGTAGTTTTCACTCACTTTCACACGAGAAAAAAAAATATCTTGAAATTTTTTCTTTTAATTGTAAAGATTATCCTGGCAAAATATTTTTTTCACCAAGTTCTGAAGTCGTAAACACACGAGAGAAGATAATTTAGGTCAGACTTAGAAAAATAGTCTACTTTTCCCTCAGGACTTTGATATGCTCTATGTAGTCAGACGAACTTTAGAACAGTGTTTGAATTAAAGGCAACTTAGGGAGCACCCAGAGTTGAACTGGGGACCTCTTGATCTGCAGTCAAATGCTCTACCCCACATATCTCTTAAAATGTTTTTCTGCTGGATCACCTTTTTTTTTATGTTTATTATTTTTACTCAATTTCACAGATTTTTTTTCTCCTGAAAAATTAGTTTTCACTCGATTTCGTGTGTGAAAAAAAAAAATTAAATACTTTTTTATTATTGTAAAGATTATCCTGGCAAAACATTTTTTCCAAAGGTTCTTAAGTCATAAACACACAAGAGAAGATAATTTAGAAAAAAAGTCTACTTTTCCCTCAGGACTTCAGATATGCCCTATGAAGTCAGACCAACTATAGAACGGTGTTTGAATTAAAGGCAACTTAGGGAGCACCCAGAGTTGAACTAGGGACCTCTTGATCTGCAGTCAAATGCTCTACCACTGAGCTATACCCCCACACATCGATGTGAAGATGTTTTTCTCGAGAAATTTTGATTTTAATTTTTTTTTTAAATTTCAGAAAAAAAAAATGTCCAGGAAGGAAAAAAAAATTTTTTTTGTTTATATACAACGTATTGAGAAGAGACTTTTAGCATGTGTGAGCTGATGAATTTCAAACCTTCCACTTATCTGACCCAAATTGTAAATGTTGTAAGTCCAGGGGAAGATCTGAGCTTGAAGTAAAGGTGAAGGCACATGTGTAATGAAGGGGGCACCCAGAGTTGAACTGGGGACCTCTTGATCTGCAGTCAAATGCTCTACCACTGAGCTATACCCCCACACAAATGTTGAAATGTTTTTTCTGCTGCATTACCTTTTTTTTATGTTTTTTATTTTTACTCAATTTCACAGATTTTTTTTTCTCCTGAAAAAGTAGTTTTCACTCGATTTTGCGTGTGAAAAAAAATATCTTGAAATACTTTTTTTTTAGTATTGTAAAGATTATCCCGGCAAAACATCTTTTCCTCCAGTTCTCAAGTCGTAAACACATGAGAGAAGATCAATTAGAAAAAAAGGCTACTTTCCCCTCAGGATTTCAGATATGCTCTATGTAGTGAGAACAACTTTAGAACAGTGTTTTAATGAAACGCAACTTAGGGGGCACCCAGAGTTGAACTGGGGACCTCTTGATCTGCAGTCAAATGCTCTACCACTGAGCTATACCCCCACACAAATGTTGAAATGTTTTTTCTGCTACATTACCTTTTTTTTATGTTTTTTATTTTTACTCAATTTCACAGATTTTTTTTCTCCTGAAAAAGTAGTTTTCACTCGATTTTGCGTGTGAAAAAAAATATCTTGAAATACTTTTTTTTAGTATTGTAAAGATTATCCCGGCAAAACATCTTTTCCTCAAGTTCTCAAGTCGTAAACACATGAAAGAAGATCAATTAGAAAAAAAGGCTACTTCCCCTAAGGACTTCAGATATGCTCTATGTAGTGAGAACAACTTTAGAACAGTGTTTTAATGAAACGCAACTTAGGGGGCACCCAGAGTTGAACTGGGGACCTCTTGATCTGCAGTCAAATGCTCTACCACTGAGCTATACCCCCAATGATGATGTCATTTTTCTACTGTATATAATATATATTATAGTATATATATTTATTGGAAAGATTATCCTGGCAAAACATGTTTTCCGCCAGTTCTCAAGTCACTCACAATGGGTTTCAACTCTACAACAGTTTTGCTCACCTACGCACACCCAAATAATTTAGACCGCAGCTTGAAGGTTTGGATGAAAGGTAAACAGACACCCATCGTTGGTATAGGGGGACTCAAAACTCCTAGAATACCAAAACTCAGAAGTGTAGCCATTTTCATCTGAATGAGTAAAGAAAACATTCCAGCGCTCAAAGTTGTTGCCACCAGAAGAGTTCAGGACTCTCATGTCAGCGTCTCATGACTGTCGGAAGAGCGAAAAAAAAAAAGTGACAGCAACTATGTGTGTGAGCAAGACAGACGTTTGACTTCTGACCTCCTTCAGTGTCTCATAACATCTGACATGAAAGAGGAAAAAGGACCTGACACACATTAGCAAAGGCAGCAACTCCCACTGCCACCCACATCTGCAAACACCAGCGCTCATAAGAGACGCACGTAAATCAGCAATAACAAAACAGACGGAGCGCCAGGAGCATCTCTCATAAGCTTGGCTAATATTTAATCGCTAGACGAGAATGGAGAAGAGTCCGATGCGTGAAGAACTGCAGGGGGAAACTGACAAAGTGTGTTGTGTTAAACAGCTTACAGGGCGAGTGTGGGAGTGACAGTCTGGTGTTAATGCTCATGAGTCTGGTTAATGAGGTGAAGGCGGATGCTCACTGCTGTTACAGAGGGTTAGAGAAACAGAGGAAAACACGCCGTGCAGACAATTCCCTGAGATTTAAACTCATTTTACAAGAGACCACAATAAAGTACGACACTGGACGATTACACACGTTTCAATACGATGCAGCAGTTTACAATGAGATGTTTATTTGTAGAGTATATTAGAAAACTAGAAGGTATTGTGTGACAGTATGTGACAGGAGATGCAACGTGAGATTTGACGTATTGAGTTGCAAATAAATTAAATGCACTCTGATGGACGATGCATTACGATACACCACAATGGAAGCAAAGGATACAATAAAATAATATCAACGTAAGATATGTAAAAACTAAACCACGAGGACATGAGGAGCGCAAAGGACAGAAAAAACAGATAAAGCACTCCTCAGCAGTGGAGCATGGGAAGAATAATGCTCCACCGGTGGATTGCCTATTAGTCTTTGGACTTGGATTCATGAGATAGCGTCCATCCTGTGATCCGAGCGCATGTGGGGGGAAGGTCTAAGTAGTTTATAGGTAATTTAGTGAGTGGTGGTTTGTGCAGTCTAACCTGGATTAAAACAGGTAGCCATCAAAATGAGAACAGAATCTGTGTTATTGGTCAGATTTGGGGTTTTAGTAAGAACTCTTACTGCAGCTTTTTTTCTTTCTTTTTGACATGAATGCGTGAATTACAATCTCTGCATCTGACTGTTTCCATCATTATATTTAAGTATCGCATATTGAGTCTCATTCCCAACACGTCCGATAATGACGCTCTTGGTTTGGACGCTTTATGATTGCAGGACACGTTCTGATGAGTTTAGAAACTAAGAGGGGTCATTATCTGACGTGTTGGGAATGAGACTGAAAAATCAACTTTTCTTACAAGTAGCACCTTTAAAAAAAAGACTGAAGGAAATGACAAATAAAAAAAGACTTCAAAAATTTTGCAAAGAATTCTTGAAGTGATTTTTGCCTTTGTTGTAAAAGAGTTAATGCACTTAATGTGAGATAGAAACAACTTTTCCCAAATAAGTTCTGACACAGTGAGCGATTGATCTTTTTTCCTTTATTGAGACATTTCAGAAGTCGCCTTAAATTCGTTCACCCGTTTCCCTCCAGGGCGATCGAAGTGGTGGGTGTGAAGCAAAACTAATGAAAGGGGAGAAAAAAGACCCAGATTTTTAGTTGTTGAATCTGGAATAATGTTGTCACCAAGGCTGAGCGTGGTCCGAATGGCGGATGGACCAATGATCAAGGTTTCTGTGGCGCCATACATTAACGTGATACAGCTTTACATACAGCTCCAGTTTAAGGCAGGAACACACTGACCCAAACGTCGGACATCTGAAACGTTTGGGGAGACTTGGACGAGTTCGGGAACAAATCTGGTCGGTGTGTTCAGCTGTGTTGGAAGCTTTTGGAACCGTGCAGACGGCGTCTAGTCAGATTCAACTTGCAAAGTCTGAGAGAGTTGGCGGTCTGAGGATTGGACGCTGTCGGATACTCTGATTGGCGGTGTGCTAGCGAATCAGCGCGGTGTGTGGGAGGGGTGGAAGTGACGATGGTCTGCACGCCGGTCTGTCATTTCCTGTTTTCATGTTTTCGATTACTACTCGCGCAAGAGCAGAACGTACACGCCGAACGGGTCAGACAAGAGGCAACGGAGTGGTCGGATAAAGGCAGTTGGCCGTTGGTTTGAGTCTGGGCGGTGTGTGGGGCCCTTAAAAGGCAGCACAATAACACTGTTGAAATGACCTTCGCCGACATGCTTCTGCTGTAACAGGTGTATACAGTATGTAAGTATGTGAGTCATTACCTTGAAAACAAACAGTGTTTGGCTCTGCTTGGTTACGCAGTACAACATGACAGTGTCATATTTCCAAGCAGTTTTTAACGCCTTACATTCCTCCTCACCTTTGAGCTACTCGTCTCCTCGCCTCTTAAAGTGCGGGTGGCTCTGCTCACAGGTGTAGTGCTTTTATCACACACGCATACAAAACATGCACACGCTCACCACACTTTGATCTGAGGGGTGGTGCGTTCAATCGGTGGGAATTTCCCCTTGTATCGCTATAGGATGGTCCCCTTCCTCCAAGTCCTCCGAGTCCTCTGAAGCTTCACGAGGGTCGCCCTTTGGCGTTGGAAGTCTTGCACGCTCCTCCTCCTCTTCCTCGCTCTCAATCCTCCCCTTGTTTCGTAGCCTTGTGATCCTTTCACAACCGGGCCACCAAGCGTTCTCCATAGGTCTCCTATAAGGTCTCGGTGTCATACATCAAACGGCTCCTTCATGCACTTTCATAACACGTTCACTGTGTTGCTGACAAGAGCTCATAGGAAGGAGGAAAGTTGCCAAGTGTGAATGAGCGTCCCTGTCTTCCTCCTCCATCTTTCAAGGGACCAATTAAGAGTGAAAAAGATAAAGAGGCAATGATTGAGACTTTCATCAGAGCGTGAAGCAATGTTGACCCACCTTGTCTGGAAATTAGTGCGGTGAAGCTTTGACAGGATTTTTTCCGCTGTAAAAACAAATGATGGCCTTGGAACAGGGAAGCACCTCCTTCACCCGGGCCCTCCACCTCTCTGCTCCCCCTCGGGCTGAAATGTTTAAATTTTCTGCTCTGGTTCTCGCTCACTCAAACGTGAACCGGAGGCAACAACAAACTAAGATTCATACCATTTTCACACTGAGATTTGTGCATATAAGATATGCAGAGTTGTGCCAATAACAGGTGATTGACTCTTTTCTCATTGCCTGGAGACGAGTTTGCCTTTCAGTTTTTTTTTCTGTTGTGACCCATTCGACTTAACAAACGCACTGGAAAACAAGGAACAGTACACTCTTAGAAATTAAAGTTCTAAGTAGAACCATATAAGGTTCTTCAGCTTGTCCTCATAGGAGAACCCTTTTTGGCTCCAGGTAGAACCTTTTCTAAAGGTGGAGGGTTCTACCTAGAACCCAACATAAAGGGTTATACCTAGAACTGTGTGTGTAAGGTTCCACCCAGAACCCCCCATGAGAGGTTCTACAAAGAACCCATACAGGATCTTATACCCATGCTTTCAACAATCCCTGAAGAACTCTTTCTCCAAAAAAGGGTTCTCTGGATCAAAATGGTTCTTACTGGAACCGTTAGTGATACCAAGAACCCTTTTTAAACCCTTCATTCAGGAAATGGTTTTTAAAGGGTTCTCTGGATCAAAATGGTTCTTACTGGAACCATTAGTGTTACCAAGAACCCTTTTAAAACCCTTTATTCAGGAAAGGGTTTTTAAAGGGTTCTCTGGATCAAAAATGGTTCTTGCTGGAACCGTTGGTGTTACCAAGAACCCTTTTAAAACCCTTTTTTCAGGAAAGGGTTTTTAAAGGGTTCTCTGGATCAAAACGGTTCTTACTGGAACCATTAGTGTTTTCCAAGAACCCTTGAAAAACCGCTCCTTCGGGAAAGGGTTTTTCAGAAGCAAATGGTTCCAGGTAGAACCTCAGCCCTTGTAGAAGAACCCTTTTGGAACCCTTATTTCTAAGAGTGTAGAAAGCAGTAGATCGCATACGTCACCAGGCTGCATCCAGGCGACGATAACACTTGTTTTCTAACAAAACTCTTAGTCTGCAACTCTACATCTTGCTTCCTTCTTATCTCTGTTGAGAGCTTTCTTTCGAACGCATTGCCAACAGGACGATGTTCGATGTGCGCCGCTTGAATGGAGAAGGACGGAAAAGAAGTCCCATGCCAACGTCCCTAACTAACGGGAAAGGGGCAAAAACGAGCGTGTCTTCCCGGTTGTTGTATTTTTTTTTGTATTTATCACTGCCAATCAGTGACTTGTGACTGCTGAGTCATCAAACATGGGACTGATGCCAATGTTTTCCTCTGCCCACTGATGTCCTTTTTTTGGTCCTTGGTGACAGTTTCAGATAAATAAATCCCCCTTTTTCGACATTTTGGACAGTCCAGCCGCACCGGCTTCCCCTTTGTAAAATGAATTACATCTGATAAATGTAGAACTATGATCCAGTCTTACTTTGTTGTTACTTAGTCACAGAAAAAACATGTGTTTGTGCAAAGACAGATGTAGGAAATTGAGCCCCATATTTGCACTGAATTTAGATCCTGTTAAACATCATAACAAAAATGTGTGTAGTGAGAATCAAGGTTAAGGTGTTGAGGTGTTAAGGTGACGGGGTCGTGGTGTTGTGTAAGTGAAATGTCACTGGTGCAATCTCTGCATGTACAGCTAACTCGTCCCCGAGAAAAGAAACTGTACATCCATCTGATAAATTGCTGCAAGTTTCTTTCCTCTCGCAGTTTAAAATAAATACCCACCGCACGCTCAGAGATCTGAAATAACTCAAAACTTTCCTGCACCTGTGTCTCCCACCTCTGCGACTCCAGCAGTTAACCTTTCGAGATGAACGACTTTTCAGTGAGGCGCGACCACAGCTCTTTCCAGCTGGGGGTTTGTTGTTTTCCCGCCACGGGGGCAAACAGACAGAAACGAACTCGGACCCGGCTTCTTAATTTTGGAACAAGTGTCGCAGAGAGCGCACAAAACGGATTAAGTGATGAACACACACACACACACACGTACGCACAGCAGCGGGGCTCGACGGGCACGTACGGCAGACGTAAATACACACATCACACATCCTCGAAAGGAAAGCCACTTCCCTAAAACTTGCCATCTGGGGAAGTTTTGGTGGTTTTTTCTGTGCAAATTTGCACAGTTGCGGTTTTTACAGAGCTGCTAAGAAAAGTCTGTACGGGACATGTGGAGCCGGGGAAATGCGTCAGCAGAGGAGGAATACTAACCTCTCAGGACAAACTCATCCTTTCACACACAGACTCCAGTATATCGGGTCAGACTCCAGCATATTGGGTCTTATGGGTGCATGACCCTGTATAGTCAGGGTCATTGTCTGGCTATTTTGTGAGTCAAAACTGGAGACATAAGCCGTTTTTAGTCTGGGCAGTAAGCCACCAGTTTGCCGTCCTTTTGGTGGCTCGCTCCGTGGATTTAGACAGGAGGCGGCAAATTGGTGGTCTGTTTTGGTCCGCCAATTTTGCCCCTCGGAGGGTAACGTTACACTTATTTGCGCCTCCATTACTGTAAATCCGAGGCGGCAATGTGGTGGCAAATGCTGAGATGGGCGGAGGTGTGGATGATGTGCACTGCTGCTCACCCACAGCCGGGAGTTTTAAAACCAGGAAACAGCTGATCACAGCAGTCAGTTCGTCACGTCATCCACGAAGATGAGCAGCTGGAAAGCCGCTGAGATCCGGGAGATGCTAGCGTCTCCTCGCTCTCTGTAGCTGTCTTGGTTGTCGCCTTGTTGTTGTAGCAGCGAGCTAATAGCGGTCGATACTTTCAAATTAAAAGCCCCCCGCTAAGAACCCAGTTCTAAACTCCAATGGGGTCTTCACGCCCAACTTCCTGCTTCACGTCACGTCACATGTTGACGCCTACCAGAGGAGGAAAAGTGGAGGCTTTTTGGAAAAGGAGGAATATTACACCTCCCTTTTAGATAGACAAGGAGGCACATTACAGCCTTTACCTTGCTGCAAATGTGCCACCTTCTAAAAGGAGCTATAGGTTAACATCCAAAAATATACAATGCTCTTTATGAACTGAATGCTGAGACCTTAGGAATGGCTCAATGGAGAGTTAGCGAACATTGGTTTCGTCGCACTTCTTTGCCGTAAACATGAGTATGATTATTTTATTTTGTGATTTAGCTGCATAAGCATATGTTATCTCACAAGTGTTGAAATGGTTTAATCCCTCTTAGTTGGGGAGCTCTTACGATTCCTGGAAAGAAAGGGAGGATTAAAAAATGGGTCAGGTGAGGGGGGTTAATAAAAGATGTAAGAGGGAGAGACAGAGGGATGGAGGAAGGGAAACGAGAGAGAGAGGCTGAAGGAGAAAATGACTCTGAGGTTAAACTATTTCTGGAATGCACCTTCGCTTAAAGTCTAACCAGGCAAAACACACACACACACACACACACACACACACACACACACACACACACACACACGGTGACAACCTGACCCGTTCCTACGGTATGTGATAAGGTAATAGGGGCATTGGGTTTCCACTCTTTCTCCACGAACACTATCTGATTTAGGGGACTTCCTGCGCTCTCTGCCCCCTCCTCCCCTCATTCTTTGATATTAATACTTCATGGTGCGTGCTGTTTCATGTGTGTGTACTCGAGCCAGAAACCATACACCTTTACAAACGTCAATCCAGCAGCAGGGTGTGTACAGTAAGAGTATTTTTATGACTGCATCGGTGCATTTCTTCCTTTCCTCTGCTACTTCGTGGTGTACAATATGCATTTAACTCAAGTTACATGATGCAGTGTTTATAGGGTTTCTTTTAAAGCCATAGACTGTCATTTGTTTGGTCCAATATGCATCTAGGTAGGCAGTAAAAATAGCTGTAAAGGGCCGACGCATGGATGAAGTCTATTATAAGATCAGGAAGACTATTTGGTCCAATAAGAATCGCTCGCCTGGTGCTTACGCCAAAGTTTCCGGGTTTACGTCAGTGTTGTGCAGCCCAATGAGTGTTTTCAAAGCTCACCCTGCTCGGGTTGTCGCTTCTCCCACAGACTTTACTAGGGCTGATTGAATGCGTCAAAGCTTCAAACTTCTACTGATAATCGAATTCAAATGCTTCAGATTTTTTATTTTTGTTGAAAAGGAAGAACACATTTGCTCGGTAGCACCTAAAAACAATTGATAAAGAGTAAGACTCCTTTGTAGCCTCAGAAAATCATCCTAGCGACGAAGCTTTTGTGCTGCAACCGTGAACTCCAACAGCTAATTTAGCCACTCGCTTGCTATTTTGCTGTTTGACTACACCCACTCCGTTCGACGATGAAGGACGTTATCGTTAATGTTATTGTTAGAGCTGCTGATAAGTCACCAGATATGGAAATGACAAGGATTAGCTCGGCTAATTAGCATCCAAATGTTGAATGTTGTTTATCAGAACAACAGAAATGCACAGTAGTCTTGTTGAAAAAGGCTGAAAAAACTTTTATATCAGCGTTTATAGGCTCATGTGACACAAGTTAGGCCCTCAAATGTCAGTCAATGTCCAAAACTTTAGGACATATAAAAACCTTTCTGGAAAAACCCTAAAGAATTTGAGAGTTCAAATTTCACTTCAACTCTAATGTTGTGTTTACTTTTCTTAATATGAAAGTATGTGTGTGTGTGTGTGTGTGTGTGTGTGCATGATGCTGGATCGACTTCCACTCCCCACCGCTGTTGTCACATCCACTGTCCTCACCGTTTCCTGTTTACACGAGACGACTTCCTCTGAACGTCGGCGACGCAGCAGACGGCCGCGGACCTGTCTTCTCTCTCTCTCGCCGCAGATAAGTCCGTAAACAATAACCAGAGGTGGATGAATGAAGCGGCGCTGCCCTCCTCTCTGCTCCTTTGTCCCTCCGAAGGAATCGATCAATGGGCGGAGAGTAATGGCAGGAAGCCGAAAGTATAAGCGGCTCAAATGGCCAAATTTTCTTTCATCTCGCTCCCCTTTCAAGATGGTTTAGTGTGTGATTCACATGAACACACACACACACACACACACACACATACAGTGAAACGCCATTTTCTAGGAGCTCTCTAATGTTCTGCCATGCAGGTGTGTGCTAATCTTCTAAATCCAATAATAATGGCAACCCTGATCTTCATACGCTCCTATAAGATCAATAGAGCAGCTGTTGTGCGCGTGTACGGATTAACAGACAGGTACACATGAGTACAGTACACATAAAGTATTTCATACAGTAAGAGTTTGGTCCTCACTCTCAAATAATTTGTCTTATGAGATTTAATCGAGCTGGTAAAACATGGCAGTACAGTTAATCTTTGTATGGATTTTATCTTTTTTTACCACGAAGATGCTCCTCTCCCTCTTGGCAGCAGGTTTGGACAAGCCTCAACCAATTCATCTTCCATTTTCTTGACTGTTTTTGGCTTAAGGGATGAGTTATTAGTTTCAGATGGTTGGCTGGACGGTCAGTCCTACTTCATGACCAAGACAAACACCATCGGCCTCAACTGTACTCTGTGCTGAGTGCTATTAGTAACACACTTCTTTATTTATTACAGGGAAAACTGCGTCAATGATGTGCAGAAGTTCAAAGCTGAACCACAAACTCACTCTGAAATGGATGTATAGGCTGTTACGTAAGAGTATGAGTGAGCACATGTTGTTTTAAACACATCACCGCATTTCCAGATCTCAGAAATTCAATCAAAACTCAAACTCAAAAGTTCCTGGTTCTCACCGTTTCTCTCCCTGGATCTTAATGGAGCCAATTTCCTGTGCCTCTCTCTATTGTGACCTCACAGTGTCATGTGAATATTTCATGCTTTAATTAAAATCGTAATGACATGAGCAAGGTGAAATACAAGAATGAGAACTCACACTAGGGGCGTTAAACGAGGTTACAAGGACACTTTTTCCCCCGCAAGTATCATTTATTATTAGATGAACACACACATGCAGCTTAGAAATGTATTTTCATCAGAAGAGTAATGCAATATGTCCCTTTTTCCCAACACACACACACACACACTGGTGTTTAATGACCCATTGTAGCTTATGGAAAAGACTATTCCAACAAAACAGATGGGGGGAATTTACAGCACTGAGACAATGGAAGAAAACGAGGGATTCAAAGGGACTGACCTCACTAACTCAACCCGTGAGAAGTGTGTGAAAGGAGGAGGAGAGAGGGAGGAGGAGGAGGAGGAGGAGGAGGAGGAGGAGAGGGACACTGGAAAAGAGATAGTTAAAAGAATGACATCAGACGTCTAGCAGGATAATTTGATAATTCCTTTAATTGGATTGCAGAGGTTGAGGTTAGGGAACACGACTGGTTTTGGGAATGACGGGAGGGAGGAGAGAGAGGAGAGAGAGGGAAGAGAAAGGGAGAGAGTGAAGGAAAGGCCGGGACGAGGGAAGGAAAGGAGGGAAGAAGAGGAGAAAAGGAAGGAGAAGGAAGAGAAGAGGGAGAGAATGATGGATGGAAAGAAAGAAGAAGCAAGTAATGAAAAGGAGAGGAGACAAAAAGGACAAACGATTAAAGCGGGAATGAGAAAGTATGGAGGAATTTGAAGGATTGAGGAGCACTTGGTAGAAACAAGGAAAGAAGTTGGAGAGGAGAGGTGAGGAGGGAAGGGAAGAAGGAGGAGAGGAGAGGTGAGGAGGGAAGGGAAGAAGAAGAAGGAGGAGGGTGAGGTTGGGGAAAGTCCAAGTTCCTTATAAAACCCCGGTTGAGAAAGTAACACGCAGCCCTTTCATCCACAGCTCGGTGTGTAAAAAGTGTGCATGCAGCCTCGCAGCTCTGTAGCTGCATGCCTGACGTGACGTGACGCGTGTGTGTGTGTGTGTGTGTGTGTGTGTGTGTGTCTGGTCGCGGCCCGAGGACATGACTGAGCGAGTGACTAATTGCGCTGTCTGCTCGCCATGAACACGCATTCACACACACATGCACACACACCGAGATTATGCAATCATTATCAGGATAATCTCCTTGGCCCGGTATTTTTTTTTTCCCCCAGAGGATGAATATCGACACGTCTAGATTACTCTCTCGTCTGGAAATCCTTCGCTCTGCTTACCTAATCCCTGACCCCTTCTTCTTACATTACACCATCCGTCCATCCATCCATCTATGCATCCACCTCTCGCTCCGTTCACTCCATCGCAGAGTAACGATAATCCCAACACTTCTTGGAAATGTTTCTGTTTCCACCGACGCATCAGCGAGCGTGTTTGGTTTGAATCCAAATTACATTACACGAGGATTTGGTCATTTTTAATGTTTTAAAACCCGTCCCGCTTGTTGGATACAATTTACGCCACATTAACCACCGAATGCTCATGAAAAAAGGCCTTTTGGTCTTTTTTTTCACCAACATGATGACTAAACTGCCGTTGACCTCCAAGGCCAAAATTTGAGGAAGCTATCTTCGAGCCGAAGCTGTTTCATTCACCACTTCTCCAGTGAAATTAAAACCCAACACTGTGGTTTGCTGCCAGTCACTTTACCACTGTCACTGTGTTTTTTAAAGTGTTCTTCAGTGTGCTTTTTCTTTGTAGTTGGCGGGTAGGAAACTTGCTAATAGGCCTTTTTTACAGCAGACATTATGGTTGTCATAATGAGGAAAATACACATTTTACTTATAACATTGATGAGTCTCAAGGAAATTGAATCGAACGCAACTGGATTTGGTTTTTGCCTCCAAGAGGCTTCATCGACATGATGAAGAGGTGAAACGTCTTCAAAGACAAAAACCAAATCCAGTTGCGTTCGATTCAATTTCCTTGAGATACCTATGACAGGCTTGAACATTGATGAGTTGTTACAGTGAGCCAACATGGATAGTAGGAGCCTGAAACTGACACGTCTCGGCTTGGTTGCCAGAAGAAAACGTTGGCATTGCCTCAAGTTACGGATATGTTGAGATTTGTTGTGTCATGTATCATATCATTCTCTCATCACATGTATATTTATGTTGATTTGTCATGACTCATGTCAGTAGGTAGAGAGGATAGAGGTGGCTACGGGTGAGTCGGATGCCGAGCCAGAGACCACTGTTCAAGATGGTGTTTCATCATTTAAAGCACTGAATATTTGAATGAGATGTCGGGAGGATTTCCTTAATGAACCTAAATAAGTCTAATGCCGTTTTTCCACCGACAGTACCAGCTCGCCTCGGCTTAGCGTGGCTCTACTTGGTTTGGTTTCAGACGCGTTGCGTTTCCATCTAGAATCAGTATCTCTTCAACGTGGGCGGGTCGTCATCAGACGTGGGCGGGTCGCCGTGGACGTGGGCGGGTCGTCTTCAACGTGGGCGGGTCGTCGTCAGACGTGGGCGGGTCGTCATCAACGTGGGCGGGTCGTCATCAGTGACGTACTTATCCACGCGACACATAAACAGGGCTAGCTGTGGGCGACGCAAAACACGTCCACCTTTTCATTTCTTGTCGCACCATCAAGCTCGTTCTGGATGCGTCTTCAGCGACAACACTCAGGAGCGTCTCCACCTCTGCCACGGTCCACGCCGTGTTCCTGCGCGTTGTTCCTTCCATGTAATCGCTATGTTGACTGAACGCAGATGCTAGTTTTTAAAGGTAGCGGGTGTCAGGCTCGGACGTCGCGCTCGTCATGAGTCGTCAAGTGGCGTCGCTCTCTGTCCAATCAGAGGCCGGCTGCCAGCTTACGTCACACAGAAGTATCAGCTCAGCTCGGCTGGAACTTATACGGAGGTGATACTAAAAAAGCACCACTTTAGCAGGTACCAGGTACCAGATTTCAGTAATGGGAACGCAAAAAAGGCGAGCTGAGTCGAGGCGAGGCGAGCTGGTACTGTCGGTGGAAAAACGGCATAAAGTTGCAACATAACGCAATGTAAAGTCAACATGTGGTTTAATGTGTCGATTTAGTTGCATATGAAAAATGTCTTCAATGAAACTGTACCAGCATTGTAGCTTTTACTTCGCTGGTATTTGTCGTAGTCTGTTCTCTTAACATTTCGGTTCTTTGGTTTATGTGTATTTCTGGATTTTGAAGACACATATTGTCTAGAAATCACTGAAAGTAGCTGCTAAAAGTGATACTTCTGATCAAAGATTGGGTTGAGAAAGAAAGAAAGAAAGAAAGAAAGAAAGAACGAAAGAACGAAAGAAGAGTTTTCTTTAATCCGTGGTGATGTTGAAGCCAGTATATGTTGAAATCACCTCCTCTTGTTGTGGTCTTATAGTATACACTATTATAGTCTAATGCACTTTGATGTGTCTGTTTGCTGGAGCCTGATTCCTTTATGGGGATCATTAAAGTTTCATCTTACCTCTAATGTCGTGAATAAAAAGCTTTTGGAAAAAAAGTTTATGTAGTTTGGTGTGGTGGCCAAAGTCCCTGCTGTTTGATGTCTGATTATCATTCCTCACACGAGCGCAGATATGGACCAAAAAAGTAATATCCGCTTTCTCTTCATCCCTGAAGGAACAGGGTTGATCTGTGACACACACACACACACACACACACACACACACACACACACACACACACACACATGGACCATAGCCTTCAGGTGAAGATTTAACCCCTTCCCCTCCACCTGCTTCCTCCCTCCTCCATGTCTGTTCCTCTTCCACCTTTTCCTTTATCATCTCTTATTGTGTGTTCATGTCGCCACACACTATATGAACACACATTAGATGAACACACACAACACACACCACACAGATACTTTTAGTACTCTTGCCATTAGCTGCACTTTAGATTTACGGAAGATAAAACACGCTCAGACAAATACGGAGAACTCTCAGCTGACATTATTGTCTTTTTCTTTCATGTGTCAGTGATGTTTACGATCGCTGGCAGCAGTTTCACCTCCACAAACCCTCCACGTGTGTGTGTGTGTGTGTGTGTGTGCTGAGGTGCACCGGATGAAAACGGGGTGTCAGCCACAGGTCAGGTAGCGCCGCAACACAGAGCAACAAGTGAAAATCAAAACACGGGCAGCTGGTGCCACACACAGAGCGGAGCGTTCGCCGTGGACGGGTGAGCGCGGACAAATACGAAGCGAAAGGGAAGGACAGATGAGGCCGATACGAACGAGGTGACAGACAGGGCAGGAGAGATCAAGAGGGAGAAGAAGAGTTCACGGCTGCTGTGATCATGGCGGTGGATGTAAAACAGCAGTAAAACACCGTCTTTTCATCACAACCTCCTTTTCTTGGTACATATGAAAGCCCAAGTCACAAAAGTTAAAATATAATGTGTCTGTGTCTGGTCTGTCTTTCCTAATGTACAGGAAGTGATGTAGTTTAATGTATTTAATGGATGATGTTATCACCTCCAAGTATAGTACATTTTCCAATTATCTGAAAAAGATCGCCGACTGTTGTTTTAATACAAATCATTTAATGTCTTAAAGGTTCACTGTGTCGTGTTTTAAGTAATTTATTGCCTCAAATCAGCGTCTTCATTCATAAATAAGTCCTCATTGGTGTAAAATGATCTCTGCCAACAATCTCACTTCTCCTCCTGAGGGAAGAATCACTTCTCTGTATTTCCATAGGACGGGCGAGCTCTACGGAGGCTTCCATGTCCTTCTGCTCTATAAAAAACGATGAACTGGTGAGAGGGACAAAAAGCTCTACGTGGTACAGATAAAGCTAAAGGCGTTTTCACTCAGAGCCAGCGTGACTGTGGAACGGAGAAGGAGCTTAGCCAGACGCGCTCGTCAGCTGCAGTTTGAAGTCTGTTTGAAATAACGTACCTCATCACCCGAAACTAAACTTGATGAAGTGCTGTTTGAAGACATGTTGTTGTCACAGCTTCTTGAATCTTGACACATCCCGCCTGCCGTAGTTCCAACAGGCTGCAACGCACGTTTGAAAACGCGAGGCGCTAGAGAGCAGTATTCATTTGGATGCAGAATAACATTTAACCACTAGATGGGAGAAATAATTCCACAGTGTGTCTTTAAGCAATTTACAAAACGTACCAACGTTTTTGTAAAAATGGAGTGTCAAAATAAGAGTCGATTTTATAAAGACAGACAGGATTTGATGATGTATTATCAGATTTATCGTGTTATCATATGACATATGATATTTTATAGCATTTAGTATGATTCTGCAAAGACTTATAGTGTCATATAGTAATATAGTGTATTAGATACAGGCCTTCATTTGTGTTGTCTAGTTTTTAATTTAAAATACTGCTTTAATTCAATTATTTCCAATTTCTTAAACTTTGCTTTTCTTTTGCTCAGTGTTAAACTATTCTGTCAATGAAGCCTAAAACTTCCTGCATTGTTGTTTCACACCTCTCCCGTGAAATTTGTATTTTGCTGCATTGATTTCCCTTCCGATGAATTAAGTATCTACCTGTCTGTACTCACAAAGGTTTCCCGTATCCAGCTTTTAATTTGAAACATCTGCAGGAAATGTTGAGTTTCATCATCAGGGGACAGCCTCTAGGTTGACTTGACTCTAAAATGTTTCTCACTATGAACAATAAATGTTTCAGACAGTCTAATTTATCATAGTGTTGGTCTGCCTTCATCAGGTGTGTGATGCTGAAACACAACACAACAAGCTGTCTCCACTGGTCTCACTGTGATATCGGCCGTTGCAAACGAAACGCCTGAGGAATCCAGCTTGTTGTCCACTTGAATGACTTGAATGACACGAGATAAAAGGATGGAAGTTAAAAGAAGGGGTCAAAGAAAAGAAAGACGTCTGAATGTTTTTGACCGGAGGGAAACATGCGTCTTGTGTCTGCAGGTCATGGAAAAATCAAACTCTCTCCGAGGTCGCGACCCAGGCAAACATGAATGTCTGAAGCTTGCTTCACACTCTGCATCTGGCGGATTTGTTCTCGTAAATCTCTTCCCCTCACACACACTCAGACACACACTCACTCCAACGCACTCAGACGCTCGCGCTCTCTCACACACTCCCTCCATCCATCGCGGCCTTTCATGTATCAATGGCTCCATTGATAGGCTCGCGTGAGTCTCTCTGGGTGGATCCTGCTTTTGGGGTTTTAGCCCTCCATCAGACATCCTGACCCTTAGTTTCCACACATGCACGTGTAGTCACGCACGGATACAAAAATGTTATTAAATCTATCATGATAAATGAATAAACTGCATTTTTGTGCGTTTGTTTTAGCCATGTAGGTGACGTGAGGTTAATTTCTGACACAAGATGTTGTGCAAATATCTATAATAATATTGGAATTGTTTCAGTGGATCACCACAGCCGGCTACAGTGAAATGGGCTGCAATGGCTTTGCCTGTACACAACTTCAGCTGTCAAAGTTACGTTCACTATTGCCGTTTTTCCACCGACAGTACCAGCTCGCCTCGACTTAGCGTGGCTCTACTTGGTTTGGTTTCAGACGCGTTGCGTTTCCATCTAGAATTAGTATCTCTTCAACGTTGGCGGGTCGTCATCAGACGTGGGCGGGTCGTCATCGACGTGGGCGGGTCTGCATCAACGTGGGCAGGTCGTCATCAGTGACGTACTTATCCACGCAACACATAAACAGGGCTAGCTGTGGGCGACGCAAAACACGTACACCTTTTCATTTCTTGTCGCACCATCGAGCTCGTTCTGGATGCGTCTTCAGCGACAACACTCAGGAGCGTCTCCACCTCTGCCACGGTCCACGCCGTGTTCCTGCGCGTTGTTCCTTCCATGTAATCGCTGTGTTGACTGAACACAGATGCTAGTTTTTAAAGGTCAGCGGGCGTCAGGCTCGGACGTCGCGCTCGTCATGAGTCGTCAAGTGGCATCGCTCTCTGTCCAATCAGTGGCCGGCTGCCAGCTTACGTCACACAGAAGTATCAGCTCAGCTCGGTTGGAACTTATACGGAGGTGATACTAAAAAAGCACCACTTTAGCAGGTACCAGGTACCAGATTTCAGTAATGGGAACGCAAAAAAGGCGAGCTGAGTCGAGGCGAGCTGGTACTGTCGGTGGAAAAACGGCATAAAAGTTCTTGTTTTTGCGACTGACGGGCTCAGATTGTGAGATTCTGATATGGAAAGGATCCCGACAGAGATCGACCTTTTTGTTTAAAGAGTAGGATCCTTCGTGTTTGACCAGGAAACAGCAGCGACATCGCTCTCGCCAAATCCACCAGACTCCATTTACAGAAACAATAATTGTGCTTTGCAGAACACGAGAGTTGTTTGGTCTACCGATTCGAGGCAGCGGTTGACCAAAAAACTCTTATGTTCTGCAAAGCAGAATTATCAAAGTTTGTTTACAGATCTAATGGAGTATGACTTCACATATCAAAAAAATGATATATCAAAATGTTTTTGGAATTGTTTCAGTGGCTTTGCTCGTACACAACTCCGACTGTCAAAGTTACGCTCACTAAAAGTTCTTGTTTTTGCGACTGACGGGCTCAGATTGTAAGATTCTGATATGGAAAGGATCCCGACAGAGATCGACCTTTTTGTTTAAAGAGTACGATCCTTCGTGTTTGACCAGGAAACAGCAGCTCTATCAAGCCTGTGAATATTCTCATTCATCCAGGTCATAGTTTATCTCAAGGAAATTGAATCGAACGCAACTGGATTTGGTTTTTGTCTTTGAAGACGTTTCACCTCTCATCCAAGAGGCTTCATCAGTTCCTGCTCGCTTGAGTAGTCCCAGCCTAGTCCAAACCAAAATAAACCAAATCCAGTTGCGTTCGATTCAGTTTCCTTGAGATAGCAGCTCTATCGCTCTCGCCAAATCCACCAGACTCCATTTACAGAAACAATAATTCTGCTTCTGCAGAACAAGAGAGTTGTTTGGTCTGCCGCTGCCTCGAATCGGTTAGCTTGTCGGCTTCTGAGAAAAAAAAAAGTCTGTCTGTAAAAGTAGGTCGCGAGATGACATGCTAAATAGAAAGACATTGTTCCCTGACCTGATGCTTTGTGGAGGGCTGGTCCAGAGCCAAGGAGCCAGTATACAATAGCACCATCACCCTTAGTTACTGAACAGCTGAAAGGAGTATCTGAGTAATCTTTCAGGACGGCAGAGCTACTTTAATCTTTACTGTAAAAGACACTGGGAACCACGGAGAGACGAGATCACTCTATTACCCAAAGTCAAGTTTATTTAGCAGATGCTGCCCACTATTTAAATAAAAAAACAATGCCGTTGTATGATCGTGTTTCAGACGGGAGGCGGGCAGAGCTCCAGACATGAGCTCACAGGGAGACTCCCTTTGGTGTGGTGGGGTGAGTGAGGAGGGGGGAGGGAGGGAGGAAGATTTGTGGTGTCTGCAGCACCCAGGTGGGGATGCACGGTTTTTTTAAAATGTGTACAGCACGGTGCCTGCAAACAAATGCTCAGAAGCACACCCGCCCACGTTCATGCATGCACACACTTGCACATGTGCATTCATCCTCAGAAAATGCTTAACGAGCAAACACATAGCTGGCGCACACAAAGGAGCAGTGTGCGATCCTTTGAAAAGGAAGACATGATATTGGAAAGTTGATGGTTCTAATCCCCCCCAGAGAGCAGTGGATGATGGGTATTCACCGCTTGCTCACAGACCAAAGCCTTAAAGAAAAGGCTCCGAATCCCGTCGGACTGTGGTTTCACCTGGCAGAAGGCAGCTTACCTGCTCCCTCGGGTCATTACTGTGGAACGAGAATTTGGTCTTAGTCAGCTTTTCTGGTGAAATAAAACACACACGCACACAAACATCAGACTTCATCATGTCACATTTTCCCTTCGTATCGTCTAAACTCACATTTTTACAACCCACTGTTCCCCTTCAACAAGTCTAATTCACCGTCTGTGTGTACGTCTTGATGTGGCCGTATCCATCGTTACACATTATTCGGCCCTCTGACTATTTATAGACGAGAACAGTCTTAGTGTGATGCATCTCTTGTTCACAGCTTGTCATTATCTGCAGTGACTGACAGAGTTGCACCTGTACCGGCCCATTTCAGTCCAAAAAGTGTGAGTTTAATGTTAAAATGTCCATGTAAGTCTGTGTATTAATAACAGCATAATAAACATGTCAACTGATACATTATAATGCATTTATAAGCACTTATAAGACTCTTGATAGCAGATTATAGACTGCTAATAAAGTGCTTATGAGTTTCGTATAATTATTTATATTACAAACACATGTGATTAGTTGTACTAACTTGTGTTTTATGTCATTATCAAACCTTAACTAAGCTGTTTTGCTTCTTTATTAGGTTTAACACATACATTATGATGCATTTGATAGCATTTAACTGTGAATTTATTAACTAATCAATGCAGAACTTCCTTCCTATACTGCTTAAATGAGACACAGCCTTTTATTTTATTTTATTTTAGGACTTGTCATACTTTGTATGAATATTTTTAATGAAATCATCATTTTTGTCAACAGCTTCCAGGTCATGTGACCCACTGACTCAAAATCAATGCAGAACTGTCTTCATGTACACTCTTAGAAATAAAAGTTCTAAGTAGAACCATATAAGGTTCTTCGGCTTGTCCTCATAGGAGAACCCTTTTTGGCTCCAGGTAGAACCTTTTATAAAGGTGGAGGGTTCTACCTAGAACCCAACATAAAGGGTTATACCCAGAACTGTGTGTGTAAGGTTCCACCCAGAACCCCCCATAAGAGGTTCTACAAAGAACCCACACAGGATCTTATACCCATGCTTTCAACAATCCCTGAAGAACTCTTTCTCCAAAAAAGGGTTCTCTGGATCAAAATGGTTCTTACTGGAACCGTTAGTGTTACCAAGAACCCTTTTAAAACCCTTTATTCAGGAAAAGGTTTTTAAAGGGTTCTCTGGATCAAAATGGTTCTTACTGGAACCGTTAGTGTTACCAAGAACCCTTTTAAAACCCTTTATTCAGGAAAGGGTTTTTAAAGGGTTCTCTGGATCAAAATGGTTCTTACTGGAACCGTTAGTGTTACCAAGAACCCTTGAAAAAACGTTTCTTCGAGAAAAGGGTTTTTCAGAAGCAAATGGTTCCAGGTAGAACCTCAGCCCTTGTAGAAGAACCCTTTTGGAACCCTTATTTCTAAGAGTGTACCGAGACACAGCTCTTTTTACTGGATTTAAGTTCTTTTTCTATGTTTTATCAATTTAATAAAATCAGCATTTTCGTCAATAGGTTCCAAACTTTGTTTACATTACATTATATATACATATATATTACTCTATTATCTAATCTCTACTTAAACCTTCCATCCCAACATCTAACATCCGTCTTTCAATCTAACTGTTAGTGTTTCCATTAAACCTCCGTCATTGTGTCGCTCCCTCCAATTTAATAATAATACTCACGAAACCCAGATAAGCTTCCCAACAAACCCACTTATCTCTCGTGACACGATGATTAACTGGAAACACATCTGCTCAATTAAAAACAACAACAAGGATCTTATCGGTTCAGATCAGATTAGAAGGAAAATGGGAGTTTCATTGTGTTACTCGTGTTATTGCCCGGGTCCAGGGGAACCACATGTCGTGACTCCTCGTTCTACTTTGTCACCGTTTACTTCACATGTCACAAATCCATCGACAGGCTTCCTCCTGGTTACTAACAGATTTACAGAATACACACAGAACAACACGCTGTCCGTTTGTTGTGAGGATCATCAGCTGAAAGAAAGCTGCCGTCATCTCTCTCGTCCAATCCAGAGGGAGCAATCACCTCAAACCGACCAACCAGGAGGCCCGACACACACACACACACACACACACACACACACACTTGTTGAGGTGAAGAGAGGGGTCATAGGATATCATAAGGAGTCAAAGTTGACACCCACGCACTCTGTCAAAATAAAACTACGGAGGTACTTGTGGCTAATTCCTCTCCCGGTCAGTGGATTCTGGAACAACACTGAGGTGATGTGCACTCACCTACCGGTCCACTCATCCTCAGGACAATCTGAGGAAGTGGAGATGTTGTTGTGCGACGCCGTCGGACCGAAACGAAAAACAACACAGAGCTCCTTTTAAGGAGACTTTCCGCTGGATGCCCCCCCTCTCGTTCTCTGTCCACTACCTGTGATGTCACTGATAAAGAATTCCCCACCGGCGAGACCACAGGGAGGCTTTAGTTAATAAGTGACAACATGTGACGGGGACTCACTGGCCCCTGCGCCGCTCGCAAACACAGCCGGAAAACAGCGTCTCATTTTCACACATAATAAAGTCGCGTAGCTGTGTAATGTCTGATATTTTATGTCTGTTTGTCCCGCTGCTTATTTTACTCCGTAGCCATAAAATCCACACGGTGGCGGCGCAAACGAGTTGTAAACACAACACTGGCATATTATCACTTCATAAACCTGTTATGGAATAAACTGCGTGTTTACACATCAGGCAGACAACAACAGCTCCAGTCCTATTTCTGGCCGCCTTGTGAATTTAAGATTTTAATACTTAACATTTCTTCTTTGAAACTGACTTGACCTTTGTTGTGTATTTCCTTGAGTTGTTATGGGAATACCGAATGTTCAATTCAAGGTTAAGGCGGGTTCATTCGGTCGCCTGTTGCTGCAATTTGGTGAGTCAGAGATGTGAGGAAGAAAGCTGGAGCCTGTCCCCGTCAGAAAAACGAGCGTATAGGTCGCAAGTAAAGCAGCTCATTATGACCCGTGTTTACCTTTGTTGTTAGGTGGCAGCCTCTAATTACTTTAATTACTACATTAAATAGGTAAATAGATACGGAGGAGGTCGGGGTTGGACGGTCACACAGGACTTTCATTCAGGAGGCAGCTGTTTGTGTCTAGTACGAAACCAGGAGTCAACAGTGAGTTCTTTAAACTGATGTTGTGAAGTAACATCACGTACGTACGGTAACGTAAGTCTCTGAGGTAACGTAGACAATGTTTTCCTAAACCTAACCAAGTAATCTTCCTGCCTAAACCTAATGAAATTGTGACAGTACAACAAAGGTCTGGTACATGAGGATGTGTCGTCAAGTGTAACTGTATAACCAACATGATGAGCTGGAAGATATTTTATAAAAAAAAGCTCAGCTGTGGAACTGAACTTTTCACATTTACAGTCACTTCACCCTTTGTTGACTTGACAAATACAGATTTACTGTACGTCTGCACAGGATGATAACGCAAGTCACAGTCCCCGCAGCGTTGCGACAGACTGCATGTGTGTGTGTGTGTCTGTTACCATAATACCCCCTCGCTCTCTTACAGACATCTCTGACTCACCTTGATGACATCACCGCAGTGAGGTCAGTGTCCTGTCAGGCTGGGAGCGGATTAACCCCGCAGCACGCTGCATGTCACACTGATCTCGGGGTAGCTTAAGCGTGACCACGCGGGGCGACTGTGTGTGTGTGTGTGTGTGTGTGTGGCTGGGAAGATTAAAAATGTGTGCCATGCTGCTGGTGATGTCATGTTGAGCCCGGATCATGACCCATATTGCGAATGATCCCTCTTTCTTGCATGTAGACTCCGTGGTCCTCTTCTTAATTAATCGTGTGAACAAATATATGTTAAAGGAGCAGTTCACAATTAATTTTTAAAATGTACGGTTTGTTTTATGAGTCCAGATATTGAGATAAACTTTGGCGTTGGTAAATTGAGATCAGTGGCAGTTTGTTTGCGATGCACGAAGCGTTTAAAAATGATAGCGAAAGAAAAACATCAGGTGTCCCTTTACACAACATGCTGTCGACACATTCATTAGGAAATATTTCCTGAGTTGAACAAAGTTCCAATAAAAACAGTTTCAAGGAAAGTCAACAGTCATTGGGGCAAAGTGAAAAGCCTCAGTGATTCAGGTGAACCGCCTCATTAAGTCCACCGTGCTGCTGAGAACTGCATGTTTGCTTCTATGGAAGGAAGATCTATCCTGTTTTCGCGCATTCCATAAATTGCGGGGGTCACTCCGTGTCATCTTCCTGCAGGAAAACAGATTCGAGGCTGGAAATGCCGCTCGGATTTCTCATGAAGGACTTTACATTAGGGTGTTGTTTGGAACAAAAGACCGAGCAGCTGTCAGCGTGGCCACTTCGTCGACAATTCAGGGGAAGTTTCTTTATTTCCTCTATTAGGGAAACCCCGCTGATGCTCACACCACGGTCAGCATCTTGGTGCCGAGGGGTCACATCGGGTTTAAAGCAGTTTTTTTGCAAGTCATGTATTATATATTGTTGTCAAAGCAATGTGTCATCACGTCTGTTTTTTTAAATTGTTTTTACATTCATCCTAATTACTGACAAGTGCTCGGCCTCTTGCATTTATCTGACAATTAAAACTAATAACCTCGTGAAACATCAGAGGGAAAACCGGTTTTTCGCTGATCTTTGCACAACCTTGCAGTTGGAGCCTGTGGTCAGGGAGGCGGTGTCGTCTTAAAAGTGCCAAAATTAGCTGCTAATTAGAAGGCACTCTCAACTCCTATTCTCTTCTTCTCTCTTCAGGTTATTTCTGCAGGGCGGAGGTGAAGTTGCCGAACCCCTCGACAGGGCGCGTGGTTGTCGCGGCCGCATTCTGTCTGCTGAATCACGGCGTAAAACGCTCGTCAGGTGGTAACCGTAGACGTCTGGACTCCATCCCAGATTTACCCGTCTAAATTTAAGCTTCTCACCAGACTCGGGTCATAAAATATTTAGCGAGCGTGGCCTAGAATAAATGAAGCAAAGCCTTCAGGCAGACAGCCAGGTCAGGCAGACACCGCGACGCTCACACGACAAGCTCCATCCACCTGTAGATGAAAAGCTGATGTCCCACTTCCACACTGCTTGCTAATGCTAATTCCATGCAGGTATTAAAAAAACTAGGACCCCAACACACAAAAAATGTGAAAAATGTCATATAAATGTTCGTAAAAGGACATTTAGCTGTCTCTTCGTGAGGTTTAAAGGAGTCGCCATGGCCGCAGTTTGATTGATTTTTCTTTGGCACACACAGATGTGTCATCCCACGTCATTCCCTGTCACCTTGAGTACATTTATATCATGTATCCAGAAGTAATAGAACAGCGTTTCCTTCAACAACACCAAGAGTCTTAGTGGTTCTGTGAGACTGAACATTGGCACAGCATCGTTTTAAGATAAATGTCTGAATGTGAACATACTCACAATGTTAAAGCGATCGTTTGGGTCTTGATGTGGGGTTTTATGAGGTACTTATCCTTGTGGTCGGTGTATTACCTGCAGGAGATGTACGTCAGCTCTCCCCCTGTGTGGAGATCTCTCTATATTCCTATTCATCTGTTTAAGTGTAGCCTATATTATATATATACTATATTGCCTCAGAAAGTCCAACCCAACAGTACGTAGCAGGCTGCGCTTGTGTGTGAAAAGACCCAAACTATCATGTAAGCATGCTAACAGTAGCTAATTCAATCAAAAGTAGATGAAAGGCTGATTGAATTGTCAGTAATTTTGTCAGTTATTTGCTCATAATTCATTATTTAGGACAACGTTTTATCACGCCACTCTGCGTCTCATATTATCGAACAAGGTGCCCTTTGTTTGCGATGCACAAAGCCTCCTGTCAGGAAGCCGAACACATGGTCAGCGTTGTAAAACGGACACAATTTGGTTAAGTTTTGGAACTATTAAAATCTATTTGGGTGATTTAAGAAAAGATTGTTAACATTTGGTTTCACACATGACACAAACCACAGTCTCTCGGCTGAAGGTCCTTTGTCGCTCTGTGTGCTACGATGGGTCGATCATCATGTATTGCAGCGGATTGGCTTTCTGTGGAGCAAAGTCATCAAATCTTTAGGGTTTACAAGACCAGGCCCCAATGTAAATGAATGGAAGAGAGCCAGAACTTCACTCTCAATGGTCACTGGGACATAAAAACATACAGAATAACCAGTCAAATCTGATAAAGACACAGTTAAAAAGTTAGTTAAACTTCTTTTACAGCTCAGTACAGAGTCAGTTAGAACCAAGATGCCAAATATGCACCTTTAAATAATCTGTTACACAAGACCTGGATGAATTAACCTCCTTAAACATCCAGGTCTTATCAGATTTATCCTGTGTAAATAAAAGTTACTGTGTAAATAAACAGCATTACATAATGTCACACCTCCGTAGTGTACACACCTGCAGAACAGTGTGTGCTTATGTCTGTCTGCTGGATTTGCTGGCTATCAGGCCTCGATAAGAGATCACTGGTGATGACTCAGGCAGTGTGTGTTGTGTGTGTGTGTGTGTGTCTGTGCGTGTGGGCAGTGTGTGTCACCGTCTGAAAGGTGTGCCCCCACATCTGTTTCCAAGATTTCACTCTCTCTTACCCTCGTCACCGTTCCCCCCCAGCGTGCCCCCGTTTCGCCTCCTTCTCCGTGTCCCTTGTACCCACCCGTCCCTCCGTCACCCTGCCATAAAACAAACACCCCCTACACACACACACACGCACACATTTCACTCTCTCTCTATTTTTGATCGCATTCCAACCCAGTGACTTCAGGCCAGGAATGGGAAAGCTTGTGTGTTGTGTGTGTGCCGATGACGTCAGCTGTTTGTTTGCACACTGTGGTTGTGTCTGGGGCACCAGCTTGGTAGATAAGCAGGGTGGGAGTCTGTGTGTGTGTGTGTGTGTGTGTGTGTGTGTGTGTGTGTGTGTGTGTGTGTGTGTGTGTGTTGGATAGAGGAGAGGAGAGGAGGGAAATGCCCGACATGAAAGAGCGGCATAAAAAATGTCCCGTTGAAAGTCGGTGGAATTGGCCTCAGGAGTGATGAGCGTGTCAACTTTATAGACTCTTCATTGTTGAGCGTCTGATGATTGAGTGTATTCCTATTTCTCTGTCTCTCCCTCTCCCTCACCCCAGCTGCAGGAAACTGCTGCATAATGATAACAGAGTCGGAGACAATGGGTTCAACGGGCGTAAATACACACGCGCGCGTTCCGTGCACGGCGCGTACACACACACACGTTGTGCCGGTGGAGCCCAGGGGTCAGAGGTTCTGCCTGTGCTGCTGATAGTCTCCAGACCTTCTGAAATTATTTATCAAATATGGAACAATCCGGACATACCAGCCGCATTTCAGAGCTTTTTTTTTTCCCTTTTCCCTAAAATGACCCGTCTGAATAAAGAATTATCCCTCTCCCTCCTTCCCTCCCCCTGCCCGGACCTTGTCTGCCCAGTGATAAGGTCAGATTGGGTTTATTTTGGGCTGCTTGCAATACAGGGAAGAGTACCAAAGCCCTCAGGGTTTCCCTTAAAAGCATTTTGTTGTGTTTTGGGGGAGATTGGGTCCCTCACATGAGGCGAGCAGACGAAAAAACCTGGTCTCACTTTCTGAGAGGTTTGACCTTAACGGGTTGTGTTACCTGCTACCTGCTTCAGAAAATATAAAAAGCTTTTATATACATCTTTAGAGAACAATGAACCTGCAGCATGATACTTTATCATACACGTGTCTGTAGCTTATACTTGAATTCCTATGACAATAAACACAAAAGTAAAGTTAGATGGGCAATTAGCTCTGCATGTATGCAACACATATACAGTGTAATGTAACAAGATGAATGTGGGCCGTGACAATGAATAATCTGCGAGGAGAAAATCTTATTCTCCTCATCCTCATTTGATGCTATAACATAATGAAGGTAATATAAAGGTAATAAAAGTGTCATTTAAGGTAATGAATAAATAAACTGATCATTTGTTTTGCTTTCAAACCAGTTTTACTTTATCCAAAGCTTAATATTTAACCTTTCATTGAAACCTTTCATATTTCTAATAATTAATTACACAGTAATGAAATAATGTTTGATATAATCGTTGTTCTGCTTCGTATCACGCTTGATCTTTGGTTTACTGGAAGTTGCTGGCGGTGGCTTAATAACTCTCACATCCTGCCCTCGTGTTTGAACGGATTTTCCCTTTGAGGGGAAATGAGGTGACTGTCTAAGATCTCATATGATTCTCTCTCTATTCTCTATTCTCTTTATCGCTCTAAGACTTCATAGAGAAGGACTTTGGACTTATAAGCAGCTTCAAAAAAGGCAAAAGTAATTTTACTGACTTGGGTTGGAGTGTGGGTGTCACTGTGACTATGTCATTGGAATGATAGTAGATTTCTGAGATTCATGACAGACACACTTACTGGTCCGAAACATTAAATTGCCAATTTAATGGAGGTTGGAGACCTTTTATACAGTGTAATAGTCCTGTTTGGACTACGACATATTTTCCACGGCCAGGTGGCTCCACTGTGTGTCAGCAGGCCTGAATTACAGCTTAAGGGACGAATTTCAAAAAGTGGTACATGCATCACCACCAGAGGGCGCCCTGTGATTTGTTATTGCTAGAAAGACTGTGACATGGACCACGAGAACGAGACCGGAAACAGTTTAAAAGTGTACAACATCATCCCTATGGTCGTGTACAGAGGCAAAAATAAATAAATAAAACAATTTAAAAGGGGACTCTCTTTTATTCACTATCTCCTGATGAAAATATCTTTTTGATCGTAACGAATAATCTTATATAATATAAACAAGGAAAAAGTGATTTGGCTTTATAGTGTCATAATAATATAATAATAAAAAGAAGAAGAAGAAGGGGAAGAAGCAGAAGAGGAAGAAAAAGAAGAAGGAGAAGAAGAAGAAGTATTTAGTGCCCATACACAAATAAATACAGTATTTATAGGACAAAAAAAATAATAATTAAATGTTACATTTTCGGTCTATCGGCTCCGAATCGTGATGCAGAACTTTTATTTTGTAAACCTTAACCGGAAGCTCCTTCTTCTTCTTCTTCGTCTTGCTAGCTTGACTCCGCTAACTGTCAACAATCGTAGCGGCGGAGCCTCCGAGCTGTCACAACAAGCGTCAGCCCGTCTCTCTGCAAGTCGAGACACGCAGCTCCACTTTACGTATGGAAATCCGTTACTCATAATGAATTTTCTATTTTGAGGGACTTTGCCGGAGTTTAACGGAGTGGAGACGTTTCCTTAGAAACGGTGGTCGTGAGGGCTGAAGAGAGGATTATCGTTTCCCGACAGAGAACTTGACAGTTAACCGCCTGGCAGTTGGTTGTTGGTTGGCGGTGGTGTGCGACAGACCTCCTCACAACATAACGAGGTAAGTTGAGGACACGGAGTAAAACACCAGCCCGCCTCAAGTCTGTTGTTTAACTAACTTAGCTGTTAAATATTTAGTTTTCCGTGTCTCGTTGTCCAGTTTGCATGTGTGCTGCTTCAGGATGCTTTATGAAACGCTGCGGTGATGGATTGCTGTTTACTCGTGTGAGTATCTGGAGGCGTAACGTTAAGCTAGTTACATGCCACATTAGCTTACGTTGTAAAAGATGCTAAACGGTTAATTACATAATTATGAAGCTAACATGCATGTAACATTGCTTCAACTAGCAAGTGTTAGTGTTCAGGCGGATTTTTGTATATTTAAAAAGCTGGTTTAGTCAAGTTATTGACTACTAAATTAACAGCTACTAGTTAGCTAACAGTGGTGGGATGTAACTTAGTGACGCTAGTGCATCTCACTGAAGTAACTTCCGACTCACGTAACGGTTCCGTTACTCAAACAAAGCTGCGTACCATTTTGAGGTACTTGCATTTTATTTTTTATTTCCACTTTATATTATTTTATGTATGTACGCCACTACATTTTGAAGCCAAATATACTGTTTTTATTTATTTATTTAATTGCAGTTTTTCACTATATTTATTTTGACTGCTTTAGTCACTAGTTACTTATTATTTCAAACTAATCAATAATGATATATTTGTATTGGTGAAGCCATCCTGCAGTGTTGAAAGTAGTTACAATGAGTTCCACCTTTCACCAGCAGCAACATTAACGAGGCTTACACATGAATGCATCAATATTTATAATAAAAGTAAAGTAAAGTAAAGCTTTGAATGCAGGACTTTTAAGAATAACCAAGTATTTAAAGATCTCAGTACTTCTTCCACTACTGATAGATGAAACAAGATTGAAGTAATCAATGTAAAAACACAAACCCTGATATTCCTACTGGCCACTGTAATCAACATGTTTATAAAAGGTTTATTTCATTATTTACTTTTCACCTCATATCCTCACAGGGCAGTATTCTTACTGCATGAACTATGGGATGTTTGTGAAAAGGAAAACAAGACCATCCTGTTTCATTACTGTATGTTGTAGTATTAACTATGTTGCAACTGCTATGTAACCAATTTCTTAATTTCTGAAACTTCTGAGTATAGGGTAAAATAAACAAGCCCTTTTTGCAATTTAGCTGCATAGGTACAGGGACTCTAATGGAAATCTGGGGACCATCAGGGGTCTTCTAGTTTCTCCAGGTGAAGTCTCAGTATGGACTGGGCTGTCTTAGTCTAAACTGGATGCATCTGATTTGTCTCTAGGGTGGTTGGGCTATATTATTATATTAAACATTAATATAACCATATGATTGATTATACTAGAGTTAGCGTCAAGGTAATTTTCACTGGTAAACCTTTTCCATTTTGCAGCGTAAGGCTTTGTGTTAATGTTGCAGCCATGTTCATTGGTTTCCACAGAACTATACTGGAATGTAGTTATTGGAAACATAATACAAAGATATTCTGATTTGCTGTTCTGTTGTCTTATTTAAAAAGTAAATGTAAGTGAAAGTCTCGAACAAAATGAGGTCTGAAAGAAAATAGCAATTTTATCTTAATCTATACTTGAGTTGTTATGTAGAAGAAAACATTCTCTTTATGTATGACATTGTTCCAGAATATGTAAAAACATTTGTTTATTACAATGTAATCCATATCTATTTTATGAAATCATCTGTAGTTCTGTTATCCAACAATGAATGACAACAGCTAGCAGAATACCTTAAGGTAGAACATTAGTTTTGAGCAGGTTTAGGGGGCATTTTCCTGCCTGAGATTCTCATGTTGTGGTCTTTAGACAGCTGTTGGAACTCCTTTCCAGAATATTTCAGGCTCGTTGATATTCACCAAACCCTCGCGTAACTCGGCATAATGCAGCACGGGCGAGCGACCGAGAGAATGCACTGTAAGCATCTGGTTCACATTGATATAAACAGACCTTATTAGGTAGCTGCTCAGCCAAATGACTTTGGAGTTTGTATTTTCCCCTTCTACTCTGCAAAGACTTCGGGGTAATTCGTCTAAAGCCTGCACACACAGATGACTCATCTCCTCTGTATGCCTGAGTCATATTTCACTGGCACCGTCCTAAAGTTAGCCACAGCATTCAACCATTTGCCAGTCTCGTGTCGGATTGATGAGGACTGATTCTCTGCATTCCTTTCTTTGCCCACTCCTACCCACTGTTTTTTTCTCTCCTCAGTCTTCCATGCCTGTTCCTTTTCTCTCTCATTTTCCACTCATTGAGAAAACTCTTACTCCCATGCTGGCTTGTAAACTTACGAGAGTGTTTTACACATTTTCCCTCCTGTGATTTCAGGCAAACATTCCTCGCACACATGCTCCTGTTTCACCTCAACTCCCCTTTTGTCATTTTATCCCTTTGTCCACCCTTTTTTCTGTCATCTTTGTTGTGCTGCCTGTCTTTCTCTCCACCCTCCCAGCGCCTTTGTCCTGATCTGCTCTAGCTCTTTCTGTCTTTTCTGTCATTACCTCTCTCCTCTTGTCATTTTTCCTTCTTTGTCTGAGCCCTGCTGTCAGTGTCAGCGGTCAGTATGCTGGACCAGTTAAAGCGCCCCGCCCTGCCCAGCCCTGAGCAAACGCCACCACCGCATCCCGATCTCTGCTCCCTCAGATTCAGATCCAGTACAGATGTCTGCCAAAACAATTCCACTTTCATTTTTTAAACAATAATTTATAACCCTTAAATCCTGTAAGGGGATGTGAGAGACCAAAGTGGCGCCTGAGGCAGCTCACCGGTGTTCAGGAGGTAATTTCACTCTCGGGTTTTGCTTCTTATTCACGTCCTGCGGGCAGAGAGCTGACTAGTTTCATTTGAACAAATCGTCTTGAAGGGACAGTTTATCTCCAGAAACAAAAACACACATGTTTCCTCTCGGCTGTAGTGCTCGATTGTTTTGGTGTGTGTTTTAGAGATATCTGCCTTTTCTCCAACATAATGGAATTGGATGGCACTCAACATCTGAAAAGCTCAACGGCAAAGTCTCTTCTCCCAGATATCATGACTCAGTTACTCAAGATAATCCACAGACCTTGTTGGAGAAGTTTCATGAAGGAACTGCTTTCCTTTTTAAGACTACACGGTCCAACCCGGGTAGGAAATAAGCATTTTACAACATCTGCCAGTCACTGACAGAGAAATGTTCAAATTCACTAGCTACTCACTCAGTATATCCTTTTGTGTCTTAAATCTGCCAGCCACTGTTGCTAAGAAAGCATGCCTCTGCTCATGGATGAGAGGCTAGCTAACTAAGCTAGCTAACATTACTATTCAGCAGAGGAGACCATCCTGCACTCTTTTCCCCTGGGGGAAACTCACGGTACTGCAGCCTGCAGCCCCAAAAGCATTTCCCCTTCGGACCACCATTATAAAAGAGATGACACTTCCAAACTCCTAACAATGTCATTTATTGTTCTATTGTGAATTTTTGATCTATGTTGGTTTTATATTTGTAAAGCTGTGATGGATGTCAAGGTGGGAGAAACACTACTGCACATATTCAGTGGAATAGACGAAGCTAGAAATCTTTCTTGCACATTTCTCATCGGACTGAACGTGCACCATCTTTGCATCTGGTATCTAGCTCTTCCTATAGATCTTTGTGTCATGAGTAGAGCCCAGCTGATGTATTGGTTTGCCAATATTATGGGCAGATGTCAGCCTTTTAACAGATATTGGCATATAGGTCGTCTGATATGTGCCGATAGGCTCTTGAAATCTTTCCAAGTTAAAATGTAATGTAGCTTTAAGATCAAGACAATAGGATAATTATTAAGAAACAAAGATGGTAAGTTACAGAAACACGTAGGATGGGATCAAACATCTACAGTATGTTAGTAAGATAATTGGTCATGAATGAGGAGGTGAAAGGAGAGAAAGAAGAAGGGAAAAAGAAAACAAGGAGAATTGTCTTTGTGCAGGGTGCCCTCTGCTTTAATAAGGAGGGGGTTGGTATGTTCGGCAGGGGAAATATGCTGATCTCAGCTGCGCCGAGATGCCGTTCAAAGTGGAAGGGAGGATTTGAAGGAATTATGGTACAAACTGCTCCTTTCTCTCTACAGACTTAGCTAAAGCCTCTCACCCTGCCATGAGGAAAGAAATGCTGTTTGTGTGAAACGGAGCCATTTGTTTGCTCAATACAGATTGTTGCTGTGGTGTCCAAATATTTGTGACCCTTGCTACTGTTTGTTTGTTTTGTGCCTAAGACAGGGTTTAAAGCATGCTGTCATGAAAATACATTATGTTCTCAGTTCTCAGAAGATCTTTTGAGATCAGAGGTTTGTGTGATAGCGGTGTTTAATAGCTCTCCTCTGCTAAGGGAAAATCCCGTCTCTGCCCTTTTTAACAATCGCTGCTTGTAAAGGCTTGAGCTGCAGCAATTAATCAAATTGTAGTCAAAAGAAAACTAATTTCCAGGTAATTTGATAATGGATTATTTGTTAACTGATTTTGCAGCAAAAACATCTGAAGATCTCTCTAAGTCAACTAATGAATACCTAAATAAATAACTGACTGGAGGCTGCACGGACATCGTCCACTATCGAAGCCGAGGTCCACTAAAACCGACCGATTAATCAGTCATCAAATAATCATTAATTGCAGTTCCAAAGTCTTTGATAAAGGGATTTCTGATAGTTCTGCCATTGCCCTTTTCACAGGGCGAGTGTAAAAAGGTAAATTGCAAAATGAAAATGCAAAAAATGAATTTACATGAACAGCCTGGTGTTTGGAAAGACGTGATGGGGACAATAGATAATGTGTTACAATAAGCAAATAAGATGCACACATGCACAGCTGAACAACGGTTATCACTGTTCCAATGCAGAGTTTTTGTCCTTTAACCTACAAACAACTCGCTGGAGTAAATGTTTCTTAAGCGATGAGACAAGAGATAAAAAGTAAGACCTCACTTGGAGATCTGCATGCAGGAAAGTCCCCTCCAGTTTCACGGTGTGTTACTTACGTTATTTACATAAATAGAGAGGACCTGTTTGCTGGCAACCACAGCAACAGACTGCTGCCAGGCGTGGTCACAATGTGACACTGCTCTTACTGCCTGTTTGCAGGAGCAACAGTTAGGTGATGTTCTGACCGCTTTGCCCTTTTCGGTCTGTCAACCCACATTTTTTATCTGGGCTGCAAATCCCCCAGCTGCGTGCCAAGAGCCAGGGGAGGAAATGGAAATTAAAGAGAGAGATCTTGACAATCGGTGTTTTAATCTTGAGCATGTGTACCGAGGACGGCTTCAGTGGAAAAACACTGGAGTTGTGCCTGAGTGTAACAGTGTTGACTGATGAAGATAATCAAATTCAGCTTAATTAAACCTCGCGTGTAACGCCCCTTTTGGGAGTGGAGGTTTCTGTGTGCGTGTGTGTGTGCTTTCACACCGACTTCCTGTGTCTGTCTGTTAAGTGCGAGCAGCCACAGCTTCCCTTTCTGTCATCCTCTGGCGCTCTTTTCTGTCGCGCGAGTTATTAGCTGCTGCTCGGCTGCGATCCGGTCCCCGGCTAATGATATCAGAGGGCTAATTCAAACCATAACCAGGTTGGTTCCTATGAGACCGCACGTCTCTTTTAATAGAGAGGAAGCACGATAGGATGCAGGATGGACTGTGAAGTTACAAGACTGGGTTGGAAAGCAGATTGTGAAGATTGGTGAGGTTTGTTGATGCCGTGGAGGTAAAGAAATGGAGATTCTAGCAGAAGTGGTTGTCACAGAGCTGGATAGACTGATGTTTAGTGCTTTTAAAACCAAGGTACTTCTAATAGGGCTGGGAAATATATCCGAATATGAGATCATATTAGATCTTGGATATCAGTATACTGTGATATGGCTTAAGTGTTGTCTTTTCCTGGTTTTAAAGGCTCCGTTACAGTAACAATGTCATATTTCGTAAAAGTAGCTGTAGTCATCTCTACGATACTATTGCAATACCAGTATTAAAAAACTGTGTGATAGCTTTCTTTTCTGTTTTCCTCCAACTAACATGAAAGTTTCCTTGTCACGCGAGCTGGCACCGCAAACAGTAGAGCTCGCGAGGTGTGGTTTACGCTAATCATCTGCGCCGTAAGAACAGACGGACCAATCAGACTGCTTATCTTAAGATGCCTGTTGCGTAATGATTGTGATGGCAGCAACGCTGAAAGTAAAACTGGCTGTTACTTTCCAGCAATCGTGAGTGTGCAGCTGAGTTCAGATCAGTGCTCCTGACATCATCGTCGCCCGCTGTTCTACTGTAATCAGAGTTGTGTTCTCTTTAAGTATGGTGGGACAGTTCAGGTACGCTGCTTTTGTCACTCTGTGGTTTTGTCACTCTGTGGGTTTATACTACATGTACTCTAAATGTGTCTGCGCTGTAGCAGACTCACAGTGTCTGCCTTTGCTCTCGAACTCGTGTCTTCAGATGCATTTGGTTGTGTGTGTTGGTGTTTTATTTATGCTCTGTGAGTGTCGGCGAGTGTTTCAGCGAGGCAGGACGGCTCCTGTAGATTAGTTGGATTACAGACTGCCAAGATTAGCCAAGAGAGCATCTGTCAGCGACTTTCTGTTGGTATTACTACCACTACTATTACTACTCCTGCATTTTTAATGTACTGGGAACAACTTTACTGCTGCTAACTCCTATTGCTGCATCTGCTTCTATTACCACTGCTGCTGATGCATTTTGTAGAAGTAATAGATACTATCTCCCGCACTACCACATGTACTCCTATGATTTACTGCTGGTTTATTACCTACTGCTGCTACAGCAACAATATAACTACTCACTGATGATCTAACAACCCTGCGACTACCAGTTAGCATGCTGCTACAGGAGCTGTTGAGACTGCATCTGTTTGTACTATGTGAGAGGGCTTGAACGGCATCGTTCAGGGTTCCTTGCATTGTGTTGTAGTTGCAACAAAAAAACATCTGTGCTCACATCTGAAGAAATGTTTACGCTTGTATAAAATAATTTGATGATGCTGTGTTGCGTATCCAACTTGTAAGCTAACACATGACGCTGCTGAAACTGCAAGAGAGAGCTGTTTTTAACCGCTTTCATTATCGGCCTGAAATACAACAAAAGAACTGGTAACAGTCAGTGATATAGTATTTTTAGTTATCGATTGAATAGAGTTATTGTTAAGGAACGACTGATTCTGCATAGGGCTGGGCTATTGAGTTGAATTTTCTAACATTGTTAGTGAAAATCCAGTCAAGCAAGCAGCCTCTTTGATTAATCTGCGTTTTTACTGAGAGGACAAAAGGGATGTGAACCGCATCATATGTTCAGTAAATCCATATTTATTATATTCCATTGTATTATTATTAAATGTGGAATATATTTATTGGCACTTTTTAAATTTAAAGTTCAATAAATGATGCTTTCAAAATCATGGAGTAAACATTCTGAAACTTAAGGAGCAGTGTAACTTATTGATAAACCATGTCTTATGTTTTTTTCTCTCTGTGTCTTTCAGTCATGTCTCGTAGGAGTTCTCGCCTGGTGTCCGGCGGCTACTATAATTCAGACGAAGAATCTGACTCAAGTAGCGTGACAAACATTTCCTACCGTGAAAACCCCGTCAAGTACGTCACTCTAACTCTGAATGCTCGTGTGTCAGCTCTGATTTGAACAGAGCAATGTTAAACAATCTTGTCGTTTGTCCCGCACCACCTCCCCTCCTGTTTATGTGTGTTGCGTTATTTGCTGTTGTCAGGGTTTTCAAGAAGAAGTCTGGGGCCCGGAAGGCCGGCTCCCGTACCCCCAGCAGAGCCAACAGCAATGCCAGCTCTCCCAGCAACGAGTCACCAACCACTCCAGGTCAGTGTGATGGTGGAAACGTGACATAACATCCCGTCAATACAAATGTGATAATAATGGCAGAGCAGAGCTGAAACAAAACAAGACTCACTGGGAATAAAAAACAGATTATTAATACTTATTTAATTATTCACATCGGACTGCTCCCTTTTCCGTCTCCCTTCTGCCTCCCAGGTCCGACTCCCTCTCCCTTGAGCAGTCAGACCCCGACGACCATGAGGACAGTGCCCTACCTTCCCGCCGTGGCCACCCCTCGGCCTGCTCTGACCCCGTCATCCAGCCGGAGTCAGACGCCCACGCCCTTCCCCTCGGCGCCTCCGGAGAAGTGCCCCGTCGCCGGGCCCTGCGGCTCCAGCAGATCGGGATTACACCACAGACCCGGCCACAAAGAGCTGCCTCAGAGCGGCGTGGACAGCTCGGGCTACTCGTCCTCTGAGGGCCCTCAGAGGAAGCCAGCGGCCGCCGGCGCCGGAAGGATCCATGGTAACAGCGTCGCTCCCGGCGCTGGATACAGAAGCAGAATGAGCAGTGCCTTCTCCAGCCTGATGGGTGAGGATGAAGTGTGGGTGTATTTGCATGTGTGTGTGTGTCTCTGCATGCGTATGTAATGATCTCATTGGTTCATTTGTTTTGTACAGATTCAGTTTCACTGATGGCCGTCGCAGCTCAGTCAAAAATAGGTACGCTGCTGATGTTACAGCTGATGTTACATGTTTAGTTTGTCTGATCGTAGATTTGCATATACGACCAGTGTGTTTGTGCTTGTTTTTCTAGCTTTGTTAAGAAGATTTGCGCAGTGTGTGTGTCCACATTCCCGTGTGTGTACGCTGCTTTCACATGTCACTGGGTTTATGCTGTTTTCACAATTGCTGCATGTGATTCGGCTCCAGCTTTTTAAAATCCCCTTTTCCTCTCGTCCCTGCAGCTAATACTTATGTGAGCAGTCACATGAAGAAGGCCTGTGCTCTGCTTCTCCTCCTCCTCATCCTACTTCTGTGTAAGTGACACAAACACTCAACAGACTCACATTTGCATGTCGTCTGGTAGGTTTTTCAGTCATAACTCGGAAATACCTCATCATCCCCTGAAGTCTTCTGGAGTGTTTTGTTAGAATATGCTTTTCCTTAAATACTGAAGCCTTTCTGTCTTTGACTTTCTTGTCAATATGAGTTTTGCTTACTTTTGTGTATATGTTTTAAAAACCTTCCTGAATACATTTATATAAATGGTACTCAGGGTTTCCCCGAGGTGGTGGGGTCTGCCCCAGAAGGTGTAGTTTGACTTACACACAGCTCTGCTCGGTCTCCTCAGTGTGTGTGTGTGTGTGTGGTTAGTTCCTCCTCAGCCTCAGTGTGGCTGAATGAGTCACAGTAAATGTCAGTCATTACCAGTCTCGCGTGTCAGGGCCTCTGATCGTAGGTGATGTTTACTCGGTGCAGACTGTGTTTCTCTGTTTCTAAGTGCCGTTCCTCAAGGCAGCGCTCCTCCTGTTCTCTCCAGGTGTTTGGTTCCTCCTTCCTCTGCTGACCTCGCTCTTCTCCCGCATGACTGTCGCAAAGACCCCGACACAGACAAAACCTCAGAGAGTCAGCCTGTTATCCCCGCCACTCCTCCTCCTGCTCAACTCAACATCATGCATCCTGCACCTGTGGTGGTAGGGCAGATCGTCTTTGTGTGTGTGTGTATGTGTGTGTGTGTGTGTGAATGTGTGTGTGGGGGTTATTGGCATGAAACTTTGGGGGTGTTTTTTTGTTACCTCTATGTACTCGGAGTGATTTTGTTTTGTTTTTTTCCCCACCAGGATCCAGCTGTTGTGTCTGCTGCTGTGGAAGCGAAGATGCAGCGTGTTCTGGTAAGTAGAGATAAGACCGATCTGATCCAGTATCTGTTTTGGGTGCCAATAATGACCTCATACATTTATCAGAAGGTGTGATGTATAAGCTTCACCATCTTAAAGAATGAACCCTGCTCAAAATAACACAATAGAAATAGTGATTACAGGAAGAGGCTAAAATAACTTTGAGGCCTCACGCTTCCCTTTTTCATCAGTGTGACATGTATCTGTGTGTTGCAGGAGGAGCTGCAGCTGAAGCAGCAGGAGCTGCAGCTGAGGCAGGAACACCTTCTCTCTCAGGTGAGGGAGTCTTCTCTCCTTCCTTCCCTCTTGTAGTAAACAATCTCGCTGTGTGTGTGGTGAAAAGTCCAGCCTGGTGAGACCAGTATGGAAGCCAGATGGGGATTAGCAACAGGGTCAACACCCAGCTGTGCTAGAGTGACACCTAGTGGTGGTAATGTGGACCTGCACCAGAGAGTTTCTGCATGATTTTGTAGCTTTTTTTTTGTCTGGTGTTATGTAACTTGTAACTACTCTGTAAGTGAAAGCCTCCGCCACTTCTCTGACTCACCTCAGAGCCTCTAGAGTGATCTGAGCCACTCTCACCTCTCCTGACACGGCCCAACTCTTCTCCTCCAGTCCAGTAACGACTGACCCGCTCATATCGTTCTCTCTCAGGTGAAGGAGAGGCTGCAGCTGGACGTGCAGGACATGAAAGCCAGGCTCGAGGTGGTCGACTCAGACGGTCGGCTGCGTCTGGAGCAGGAGCTGGCCGGGTTCGGCAGGCAGCTGGTGGATTACCAGACAGACAGCCACTCTGCCGCCGCCAGCCTCACCCTCAGGATCCAGGCTTTAGAGGCCCAGAATGCCAAGGTAGCATTTTTGTTCATTAACCCCATATTTTGTTTGTATCATCTTCCAACCTGATCTGCCTTCTTTAACCTGTAATTCTTGTAGCTGTCCCAGGAGTGGTCCTCCATCCAGCTGAGGCCTCCTCCGACCCCCTGTCCTGATACGAGCAAGACCCCCGACCACAACCACCTCACCCCAGAGCTCCAGCAGGCCATGGAGAAGTGGCTCACTGACCGGATCAAGGTGGGTGGAGTGACAGAAACTGTAGATAACCAATTTCTGAATCTAAAACCTACATGTTATCCCAGAACAAATTCCTGATCTGATCGGTATGTTCTGTATGTGAATGTGAATCAGGAGCAGGATGCTATCAGGCTTGCAGACAAAGGAAGCTGCTGCAGACTGTGGACGTCCGATGGCTGACAAAATGCCTGACTTTGCACTGGAGACTCAAGGTTTGGATCTATATTATCTATAAGTTTAAAAAACCCATAATGGTTGTTTACGGTGGTGTCTTATAGATTTGTTTCACTGTGGATTAAAGATCATCTACGTCTATTTTTATTAGATTAAACAGATTCAACAAAGTAGCTTCAAACTCTTATTTCGTGTCGTCTGTGCAGGAGCCAGTGTGATCAGCACCAGGTGTTCAGAGACGTATCGTATCCGCTCGGCATGTGTGACCCTGTTTGGGTTCCCTCTGTGGTACCCTTCTGAAAGCCCACGCACTGTTATCCAGGTATCATCACGCTCTCTCCGTCTCCCTGAACAGCTTAATATCCATTAGCTTCCACCCACCTCTATCTTGTCTCTCCTCCTCTGCTTCTGTTTCCATCTCTCTCTCTAAATATTTCTTAGTATGAAAAAGCGTTTTTATTACTCAGTCAGACACTAACAGCTTTGTCTCCTCCTCCCCTACCAGGGCTACCCGGTGCTGCTCCCGGGGAAGTGCTGGGCGTTTCACGGCGTCCAGGGGACTCTTGTGATCTCTCTGTCTCACCCCATCGCGATAACTCACGTGACGCTGGACCACCTGCCGCGCTACAACTCCCCCACCGGCCGCATCGACTCCGCCCCCAAGGACTTTGAAGTCTATGTGAGTGATCCCAGTCTAAAGATGAGTGAGCCAGTCTGTGACTGATATTCTGATCTAGGATGAACATTTTGGAATAATCTGTGCCTATGATGAACAAAAGAGCAGTACTGGCTGATGATGACTCTTAATGGAGGTGCATTTCACAGTTGTTATTAAAAATGTGAGAGTTTTGCAACCTTTTTTGAAGACAGTGTGACTAAATCTTATAACCAGGAGCACCAGTGTGATTTGCAAACATCCCCCTGTGATTTTTGTTTTTTTAAAATCGTCACCATACGTCATGTGAAACACCAGGAGCAGCATCTCCACTGGTAACATTTTGTTATGGCCGCCTCGGGGATTAAACACAATCACAAAGGAAAACATTCACGACGAAACACAAAAAGGAGAGGAAGCTGACTGACAGAGCTGTGATTTTTCTTCCCCAGGGGATGAAAGACGACACAGAAGAAGGAACACTGCTGGGAACATTCACATACGATGAAAATGGCGAGCCAACGCAGACCTTTAAGCTGCTGGTGAGTAGAAACAGACGAATATGAACAACATTCTGTGCTGTAGTAATAACTTGAGTCTAGCTTGAGCTTTTGTTGCAATTTGACATCTTCTGTTTTCTCCCGTCTCGTGCAGAACCCCAGCGACGTGCTGTATCGATTTGTGGAGCTGCGTGTCCTCACTAACTGGGGTCACGTGGAGTATACGTGTCTTTACCGCTTCCGTGTGCACGGACAGATGTCCTCCACATGAGACGAGAGACGCACCGACTGCGACGTAACGACTCACTCCGCCACATCAGAACGTTTATTAGCAGTGGACACTGTATGAAGTGAAAACTCAGTGTGGCGGTCTGAGTTCAGGGCCAAATGCTACTGAAAAATGCTAAGTGTTGAGTCGTGTCACTCCTGTGTGACAGCTGGTGTGGTTGTGTTTGTCGATTGCTTAATGTCACAGCGACAGAAATCATAGGAGTTATATGTGCACAGTTTAAAGCACACACATTGTACAGAATGAAGTGTAAGATAGGAGTCTAAAAACCAAAAATCTACCTGGTAAAACCACCCGGGAGCATAAAGTTCTGGAAACTTCATGCTTACAGTCACATGAGAGTGCCACGGAATAATTTCTAACGTGTGTTTTTATTAATTATTGCTCTTTGTCAGGTTGTTTCACATTCATAGGTCATAAGATGGCATTTCTCTGAGTCTGAATGCTCTTTACTCTGACAATTAAAAGAAAAGACAGTGTTTTTGAATCAACTTTACTGACCCTGGCTGCAAGTCTGCACACGTACGCCATGAAGTGACATTAATGAAGTTACAGACGTTCTGAATTTATTTAAATATTTAATATCTTTACGACGCATCGAGTTTACGAAGCTCTCACACACACGTGAGTTTCTTGTTATCTGAAGTTATAGAAACAGCTGTTTCGCCATTTTTGAACAGGACGCTTGTGATTTTCGGCTGCTGCTGATGTGACTGATGGGATGTCCTAACATCCTATGAACTATAGGTAGAAATTCCAAAGAGGGCAGCAGTGAATGTTTTTTTAATCAGTGTTGTTTGTTATTAGTGAGTTCAGAATTCAAAAGATCAAATATGCAGCTTTGTAAAGTTTTTCTCTGAGAGCAAATCAGCTTTGATTTCATTACCGGTACTTGAAAACTTGAAAGCCTCTTTTTTTTAACCTCTTTGAAAGACGTCACGTTGACGTCACGACATCTGTGCTTCTACTCTTCCTTGTACGTTACACTTCAGTTTTATATGAGCTCCACGACCAGGAACGACAAGTGTTATTTATTTGTTAAAATGAGAATATTCATTTATGAATTCATGTTTCATGTCTTTTTTAATACTTTCCAACATGCTAGACTCCTGTAACCATTAAGTTTACCATTCAGTATCTCTAAAAGATAGACTGTCTGTTCATTAGGGCCGGTGATATATCGATATTATATCTTTATCATGATCTGAGACTATATATCATCTTAGTTATGTCTTGGATAAGTGTTTTCTTCTCCTGGTTTTAAAGGCTGCATCACAGTAAAGTGATTACATTTATTTAACTTACTGTGACTCTACTTGCCTTAATCCACTTAGTCATTACAGCCACATTATTCACGATTAATAATCAAAAATCTCATTCTGTTAATATTTTCTGCAGCTACCAATAGTTAACCCTTCAATATTGTCGATATTGAGGAATTTGGTAAAAAAATATCGAGATATATATCGTGTAACATTATTTTGAGGCTATATTTTCCAGCCGTAGACGTCAGAACTGTGTGCAACGTGTCACTCAGTCATCTCTCATGTAATTATTTGTTTTCATGTTGTACGGTACATGTGGAGAGGAGACGGTGGAGGAAATATCAGATACTTGTTCTTATTATGAAGTGCACTAGAGGTGAATTCAGGTCCAATCGATCATTTCTCGCTCTTTAACCTCTGTCGAATATATATACGAGTCTTAAAGAGAATCGAGGAGGATGAGTTAGAGAAGCTATTTTACGACATGCATTGGTGAAGATTAAATTATATTTTTAACTTTTTGTGTGTTCTGGGGTGGATATAAATTATTTTGATATGATTTGTGCAGGGTGTTTACATTTATAATCTTGATGTATTGCTTTTTTTGTATTTAAACTGATGATCATTATAGGTAATGCAAGGACTTTTAATATTCTTCTTTTCATTTCTCACTTTTATGTAACATGTCAAATGCAAACATGATGGGCTTTTGAGAGACCGATGATGCCAAAGGTGTGTTATTGTACGTCGTCTCTTATATTATCTGAAAGAGGAGGAAGTTGTTTTCATGTTTGAAAGCTGTTGAACAGCCTGTACAGTCCGGATGCTTCTTTCCTTTTTCCCTGAATACACATCGCAGAGTATTTCTTTTGGATTCTCGTTGATGTAAAAGCTGGTCAAGAAACACAGAGAACAACGCTTTTGTTTAGAAGAGTTAAATATGTAGAGATTCTTAATTTAAAGAATTACGACTCACACAATGAGTTCAGACTTTTATCACCATGTTCACAATTGTTTTCTCTTAATTAAACGGACTCGTGTGTCAGACACTCCAGAGTATTCTGACTGTCAAATGCCTGATTGTAAGCCAAAGTTTGTCTGATTAATTGAATAAAACATTGGAATATATTCTTGTCGCAGCATTTATTGTTCTATAAAGTTCTTATTTCCTGACTTTTTGGGCAGAAACAAGCTTATTGGAGAGCAGAGACATGATGTCATACTAAAAGAAACCAACACATCCAGCTGTTGAGCTGGGTTGAGTAGCATACTTTCTATTTTATTTTATTTGTTTTATTATACTTTCTGTTATAGTTACTTATTAGCTCATCAGCATTGATCACCAAACTTTTATTATTACAGTGAGATAGAATAAATACAGATAAACAAAAAATGTTCAGGAGTTTCAGGTTTGCATTAAATACAAGCAGAGAAAGACAAACAATAACTACCACTTCAATGTTCCTTCATCGAACTCTATATAAAGTAACAACAATATACAATATAACATTAAATGTTGAAGTGTTGTTATCCCACAGTCCAGGTTACAGAGGCCTCATTACCGAAATGTCCTAAATCTGAAAGCCGTATCTCAGTTTAGGATGACATTGAGGATTATTGGTATTACAGAAATATGTTTCCAAAGTTTTCTAAGTTAGGATGGAACAGACTTTGTCCTTAATTCAAAATAACTGCTAAAAAATGGAAGCTGTCACTGATTGTTAGATCGGTGCAAATACCAGAGATTAAAAGGCTCATGGAACTGTGGCTGTAGGAGAAGTTAACTTACGTTAGCTTTGGTTCCTGTACCATCTATCAGTGGGTACAGTATACATCCTGTCCTCCACGACTGATGCCTCTGACTCATCGGAGCTGAAATTGAACACCTGTCTTGTCCATAATAGTCGGTGAGCTACAAGTCGTACAAGGTGGTTGACGGTTTTCCACCTTATTCCCTCGGCTCCATGAGACCTTGTGTGAATTGTGGGCATGCCGCATCTTTCATTCACGAAGATCTAACTTCTAAAACTTCTTGAAGGTGCCGCCAGTGTGTCATTTATTATGATACTTAGTTACTTGTGCTGTATCAGGTGTAAAGTTGTATGCAGGTATGTCTTGCCACCTGTCAGCCGTCTTGGCAACGACCCTGGGCAGTTAGTTTTGGCTAAGAAGAAACCCTGACATAAAAACTTTCTTTGGTATCTTTCCCTTCAATGCCTACACGAAGGGTTGTTTGTCTCCTCTCGATAATGTCTTTCCTCAGTAACCTTCCCAGTGACCGCCCCAGCAAACTTGTGGATGGTTTGGATTTCTTAACGCAAGACAGGACACAGCCATGAGTTTAGGAATTGCTTCTGGAATAGGAACATAAGATTCGTACTATCTTTGAAACTACAGTTCAGACAGCAGTACAGGACAAGTAGTAAGGGAACGTTTCCGTAATGAGGCCCCAGGTCTTTCCTTGCCGCTCTAAACTGTTGCCACAGCTTTCGCCTCAGCGGTTGAGCCGCAGTGACATCTCATCTTGGACAGCTGTTTGGTCCGGACCAGATAACTCAGAGGCTGAAGGACACTGGCCATGGAGAGCATCATGAAGGTCACCGCGGTCACGACCGAGTGGGGCCTGAAAAACCCTGGACCGAGCTCCCTCAGCAGGTACTCTGTGAGCGGAGGGAGGTAGTGGAAGTTGACCAGCACGAACGCAGTCATGACTAGCTTGAACGCTCGCTTTTTCACCGGATGGACCTCCTTCCCGTTCGGCCCCGATTGGCGGAGGGACTTGAGAATCAGGATGTTGCAGGTTGATATGATCACGATGATGCAGAACAGCAGCGCCAGTATCACCTTCCACTTGTACGGCGCGCTGACCTTCACCAGACCGCAAGAAGCAGCAGTGATGGCGGTCACCACCGAGCACAACGACAGTCGCAGTTTGGGATCCTTGAGCCGAAGGAAGGCCAGAGGATGGCACACGGCCACGTAGCTGTCCAGAGCCGACAGGCAGAGCAACATCGGCCCCCCTGCTTGATTCAGACCCCAGGCCACGAAGTTGGCAGCCTCCGCTGTGGTTTCGAACAGGAAACGGATGTACTCGCCGAGGAGCGAGAAGCAGAACAGCACGTCGAACAGAGCCAGGTTGAGTGTGAAGATCTCCGAGGTGGAGCAGATGCCGGGTTTGCCCAGCAGGAGGCGTATGACCAGAGCGTTGGCAGGCAGCCCGAGCGGCGGCACGGTGACCACGGTGGGCAGGAGGTACCAGACGAGATCATCGAAATGACCAAAAAGATTTGTGTCGTTCCTGCTGAATCCTTCCATCGCTGCGGCTGAGCTGATGTCGAGCTGCCGTGTAAGATGAATATCTATCAAAAGAAAAAAGGAGTCTTTGACAGGTTTCACATGATGCACCCTCCACATCCAAACATTTTCCTCCAGCTATCTTGTCTGCTGCCGCGGATGAAAATGTTTCCACGAACATGACACTTTACTTTGCATAGCAAGTTGTCTTTTGCACGGTCTGTCGAGCTTGTAAACACGATGCAAATTCACTCTAATGGAGCTCATTTACATTGTTGTTGTTATCATAGTTCATGTGAAGTAATGTTTGTTTGTTTTATTTATAATCTCTGACATGTCCAGCTTCTCATTGGCTCAGGTAACACTATCTTGTGTGAGCTGCCCAATGAAACCACAGTGGAGGATTGCCTTTACTGGCTGGATGCTCCCATCTGTCCACATTTCAATCTCAATCTAAGGGAAGAACGAAACACCTTGAAAAGTCTCTTCAATCTATATTACTTTGTAAAATTGTCTAAACTGTCTTAGATACTTGGATATGTGGATATTTGGATGTTTTCACATGTGGTATTGCTTTGTATTTGAGTCCTTTTATGATGCTAACTATGTTAATTAATGGGTAATAAGGCTCTTGTGTCAAGACTTATTGTTATATTATGTGACACTTAGAAGCACAAACTACTAATAAAAGCCTCCTGAGGTCCTTGTAAATGTTCATAAGAGCATTTAAAACACACTTAGACTTATTTAAATGACTTATTGTGTCATTGTTAAACCTTTACTCAGCCTTATTCATTATGTTATTTAGATTAATACATACTTGTTATTTCCTAAAGTGAGAGCATTGCCTTATAAAGTTATAAAATCCATCATTATGCACTAAGTTACATTTCGTTACAATTATTAAGCTTAATAAGTCTTTGTTCTCGCTAATAAATGCATTATAAAGTATGAATTAACCTCAATAAAGCAACAAAAAAGCTTAGTAAAGGTCAAAATTGACAAAATAGGTACGCTATTTAAAATATTTTAACAACTATAACAAACTAATGATGCTTTGATAACGCAGTTCTGTGAACGCGTTTCTCATAAGTGCTTCTAAAAGTCCTTTAATCCGGCAGTTTATGTGTTTATGACGCTATTATTTACACGTCTACAGTCATAATCACACATCTTATTATGGGTGATAAGAGCCTCATTAGCTGTTAACTAACTCCGATTACAAGGTTCACACAACCTGTGTTTGCTGACGGATCATATCCTGCTGTACAATTAAATGTATTTGTACAACTATGTAAAAAATAAAACATCTGAAAGGAAAAGAAAACATCACACATTTCGTACTGACATGACGTGATAAATGATTTGTGCAATCCAAACAAAGTAGCTAAGTCTTGTATTAGATTTTTAGTGAATGAAATAACTTGTTGTTAGAGATGTTGTGTTCTTACAATAATTATCAGTATGTTTCAATAGATTAAGAAGAATATTTACACAAATTAACTCCTTCAGGGTATGATTTTACCCTCCAAAATAGTAAATCTGTCCCGGAAAATACTGATATGGTTATTTGACATTAAGAATCACTTTACCTTTTAGAAATCAGTGTTCTTCACCAGGCAGGAGAACCAGGATTCAGCAGGAGATCGATGCCGTGTGGACGAACACCTCAACAACAACCTCCCGACCGAAACCGGGCTATTCATGGTGATGAAGCAGCACATTTGAATAACCACGGCCAAAAAAGATGTTGTCACAACTGCCTCTATTTTGAATGTATTAGTGGAGGCATGTAAATGTGTTGTCTGTTTCATTGAGCACTGAGAGTAAACATTGGCCAAAGGACAGGATGGAAGAGGTCAAATAAAGAGCAGCGTTGTTATGGATCGCACTGTTTTTCTTGAAACGACAACTTCTGCCTCTGATTGATCGACAGACTTAACCCGAGGCATGGTGGGATCTGCCAGTGGACAGCCAACAATCATGCTAACAACGACGAATGACAGAAAATAGATTGATTATGAGTGAACTGACATTACAGTGTTGGATTTAAGAATTATCGATTTATCACTGGCTGGATTACAAAGCTGGCTCAAAGGGATCCTCCTGAGCAGCTAGTTGATGCTGTAAATGTATTAAACCAGAAACCAGACAAAATCTTATGAGTAACACCTGGTATTTGTTGCTGCTAAAAGTAATATAAAAGAATATGCAACAAATGAATGTGAGCTACTTCATCATTTAGGACTTTTAGGACTTTTGGAGCCACCTCTTGTGAGATGTGAATGTGCAACAACCCTCTAAGTTGCATTGTGGGTAATAAACCTGTGAATATTCTCATTCATCCAGGTCATAGTTATCTCAAGGAAATTGAATCGAACGCAACTGGATTTGGTTTTTGTCTTGAAGACGTTTCACCTCTCATCCAAGAGGCTTCATCAGTTCCTGCTCCCTTGACTAGGCTGGGACTAGTCCAACTAGCCGGTGTGGAGGTCCAGCTATTTAACCTCTCAGGAGGCGGTCACAAGGCCACTGATGCCTATGGGTCGTATGTGCTCCATTATTGCCAACGACAGTCGTTAGAGTATGGTCGTTGGGGATGGTGGAAAGTTGGTTTCGACTTCGTTAGTGCTTCGTTAGTTGAGCACTAACGAAGTAGTCAAGCGAGCAGGAACTGATGAAGCCTCTTGGATGAGAGGTGAAACGTCTTCAAAGACAAAAACCAAATCCAGTTGCGTTCGATTCAATTTCCTTGAGATTGTGGGTAATGTAGGGGCCAGGTTTTAAGAGGGAATAAACAAGGGGGATATTTCTGGTTCTGCTGTATCGATTTTAATCAATGACGATGCTCGACCAGTGGACTGCTTTTCAAAACATGGGTCCTACATTTCCCACAATGCAACTTTGAGCAACACTGAGCGACATCAGCAGCAATTGATCCGATTACATTTGACTTCCACCGGAGCCACAAAATACCTTTTTACTACTTTTTAGATATGCATCAGAACTCCCACAAGACAAGTTAACACACTTTTAATGTGTAAAATTGGTGGCGTTACCCTTTAAGCTTCAAAAATACTGGCTCTTATATTTACATTTTACATTTTGCACCCTGAACTCGTCTCTGTATGTCTGGTAAACACCCACATCTTTCAACAGCCTCGTCCTCAGTGTGTTGACTTCTCAAACCATCTCAAGCCCCATCAGAGATCCCCCCTGATGACATCATCAGGGCTTCATTTCTTAATAATTATAATATACATAATAATAATAATAATATCTTCAACTCTGCGGGAGCTGTTCCCAGTGTTGACTCCCAGCGTTGGTTGCGTAACGAAACATTTTATGAAACAGCATTATTGATGTGCGTGGGTGTTTGTCGTGACTTTGCGAGCCTGTTTTCCCAACAGGGTTTTTTTTTTTCTCAGCTCAGTCTGAACACATTAGTAACAGCTTGCGTTAGATTTCTCATTTCTGCTCACCTTGCATCACCTGTTTACTGAACGGTCGTGTACAGTTGCATCAGTGAGAACTAATGTTCAGCTGCAGTGCTGCTGGAGATAAAAAAAAAATTACCCAAAGGAGCAGAGCTGGGATCAGATTACTGTTTTACACCCTAACATGAACCGTAAATGAGAAAAATGAGAAAGGCATCCACATATTCTTGAGGAAACTATACAACTAATGTCATGATTTTAAAGGCTGGTACACATCAACACCAGTTTCTCCAGGCAGATGGTTGAACAATCAGGGAGCCCTGAAGGCAAATGCAGATCACACATGACTCAAAGCCTAGAAATTATGACAAGAACCCCATTAATAATCGCCTCTGCAGCTTGTATAACTCAACCTTAACACACCCCTTCGTACGTCTTCAACCATCCAATCACCGAAGACGTCTAAGTCGCTGATTGGGTCGACACGACAGTAAGCAGAGGTAGCGTTGTTCTTCGGATAGGTCCAATCCCACAATGGCATCATGCAGAGTGTGTTTATAAGTGCCCAGGTTCAGTGATCTGGTGCTACATGCAGGAAAGTTCTGCAGGAAAGTGAAGAACAGGACCACAGGACACTTTGACCTTCTGAAGGTAAGATGGATTGATATGATGTCTGGTTCAGCTGTAGAGGCCTTTTGAATTGCATCGCTTATCTAATGGTGTAATGTTACCTGTTCAGGTATCTAGCCTGTGAATATTCTCATTCATCCAGGTCATAGTTATCTCAAGGAAAATTGAATCGAACGCAACTGGATTTGGTTTTTGTCTTTGAAGACGTTTCACCTCTCATCCAAGAGGCTTCATCATGAAGCCTCTTGGATGAGAGGTGAAACGTCTTCAAAGACAAAAACCAAATCCAGTTGTGTTCGATTCAGGTATCTAGTTACCATCTAGTAACGAACCCTTTACTCTCCTTTCTCTCTCATAGGATCCCAGCCTCTCTTTCCAGCATCAGGACTTCTTCCTCACAATGTTCAACTCCACTATGAATCCCACCATCGACCTCCCCATGAACTTCACCACCCCCGCCGGCCCACGTGGAACTCCGCCGTGGTACCAGTTCCCGGTGTGCGCCGTGGCCCCTTACGGCTTCATCTTCTACTTCGGGGTCAAGGTGTTCAACCTGGCGGTGGGCACGCCCTGCAACGTCCTGGTCATCTGGCAGATCGCCACCAGGAAAAGCGACTCGTCCACCTCGGACATCTTCATCTTCAACCTGGCCATCCTGGACGCCTACTTCTGCCTCATGACGCCCATCGAGATGACGAACCGGCTGCTGCTGGACGACAGTCAGATCTGGTACTCGCAGAGGTTCGCGTACGGGATCAAAGACGTAGCACCGCTCTTTCTGGTGAGCTCTCTAATAATCTACATCAGAAAAGTGAGATATGAGATGATATTGATGAAGAAATAAGTCTCTGAATCCTAGAAATAGAGTATAAGAACTGCTTTATTTGATATTAAGGACTTAAGAACCTACAACTTAATGGACATGACAGTAAAAACAGGCCTTTCTCAACCTGTTGCTTGTAATAACACACAGTTTGGTGAAGCGTAACACATGTGGCTGGGCTCTAATGTACTTCCATGTGTTATTCAGTGGAAAACACTCAAAAGTACAACTTCAAGCTAACTTAATTCCAATTTTCTGCTCATTTGTGTTAATTTTCATTTCAGAAATTACTTTTCTGTCTTTAAATCTGAAAGTATGAGTATTTAAAAGTTGTGAGCCTGATCGTTGGTCTCATGAATGCAGAACACTTTCTCAGTCCATTTTAAATAAATAGAAAAAGAAATAAGAAATAAGTCTCTGAATCCTAAAAATAGAGTATAAGAACTGCTGTATTTGATATTAAGGACTTATGAACCTACAACTTAGTGGACATGACGGTAAAAACAGGCCTTTTTTCCACCTGCTGCTTGTAATAATACAGTTTGGTGAAGCGTAACACATGTGGCTGGGCTCTAATGTGTATAGATGATTTCAGATGATTTACTTCCATGTGTTATTCAGTGGAAAACACTCAAAAGTACAACTTCAAGCTAACTTAATTCCAATTTTCTGCTCATTTGTGCTCATTTTCATTTCAGAAATTACTTTTCTGTCTTTAAATCTTTAAGTATGAGTATTTAAAAGATGTGAGCCTGATCGTTGGTCTCATGAACTCAGAACACTTTCTCAGTCCATTTTAAGTAAACCAGGTAGGTCACTGTCTGGAGACTTCAAACCACTGGAGAGCTTTTGAATAGAATTTAAGTTCTAGTCCTGTCATTTTGATTCAACAGTCTGAGGAAACAATCAGATTTTCCTACTTCTAAAGTCAGGAAAGTACATTTTAAGTGTACTGTAACGTGATGTTCCTTCCCTGATCTGCTGTTCCAGGTGTGTATCTGCCTGGACCGCTACATGGCAGTGGTCCACCCGGTACTGTTCACCGGCATTCGAGACAATAAGATCCGGATCGGCATTTCCGTGGTGGTCTGGTGCCTCATCCTGGCGTACGGCCTCACCAAGTGCACCCTGGGAGTCATGAGCGTCAACGAGGTCTTCAGCGGCGTCATCCTCTTCTCCTTCATAGTCATGGTCTTCTGCAACATCTCCGTCATCTGGGTCCTCAGACGGTCCGTGGCGGGGAAGGAGGAGATGCACCCGGTGAAGAAGAAGGCCTTCAAGATGGTGCTGATCATCCTGGCCATCATCGTGGGCAACTACCTGCCGCCCGTGGCCCTCATGCCCTTCGTGTCGTACTACTCGTTCATCGTGTTCCGCTGCCAGATCAGCATCAGCGTGTTCTCCATCATGGACCTGAGCTGCAGCATCGAGCCGCTGCTCTACATCACCAAGATGGAGCGTGTGGAGGGCCGGTGCTGTGGACGGAGTCTCTCCAAGAGCCCACAAGATGTCAAGGTGTGATCATGGACTGCCTATTTAGGTTCGGTTTTGGGTCTTTCTGTCTCAAAAAAGATATTTAAGTGATTTGAACCAACGTACATTATTCCTGTCAGAGGGGAGTTCATCTTCTCTGGCGAACCGACATTAGAAACCCTTCTCGTTAACACTTACACATATTTTTGTCCGTTTAAAAAACAGCCCGGGGCAGAAACTGGTTCACGGAGCGCTGATTAAGCACTTAGCCGGTCATTAATTTAGCCTCACAATCAGGAATGCACTGCGGGACCAATTAGCAGCAGCGTAATGAGCGGGCATGGACATTATGTAAGCGGTTAACAAGCTAAATACAAAACACACTGTAATTAATAATGGAACACAAATAAGTAGTGTGATGACTGTGTGATGATTTAAGTAACAACTCCCCCAGTTGTTTGAGAGAAATATAATATAAATAATAATGATATAAAATAAAACTCTCAAAATGATAAAAAGTGATTAAAAAAACATGTTACTATTGAAAATTATAATGCAAATGATGTCTGTGGTTGACATTTTCTCTTTTTTCAGAATGGATATGCAGCATTTTCATTTATAAATAACAATGTGTGCATAAAAATGTCCATGTATGATGAATGACCACTGACAAAGATCAACATATAAAAATCTTTATTCTGATCAAAACGTAATAAATGGAATGTTTCCTGGTTTTTGTATCATTTAACAGTACATATGTATAAAACGTGAAGTGCTTTTTTGAATTTCATATTTTGATTTCAAATACTTACATTTTTAATTAAGGTGCTTCAATTATTTTAGACACTTCTTAAGGCAAAGGCGAGAGGAATTAGCACTTAGCAAGCAAGTAGGAATGACACGGCAGGTAACAGCTTCAAGTCCGAGTCATCTTGACGTGTAGTTCCTTCAGACTTTCCGGGCTCGCTTCAGGTCCATCTTCTGAGCTCACATATCCAGGATAAGTGGGGTAAAACTGGGGAGTTGATGGCTTAATGGTGTCACCTCCTGTCTCTGACGATGGAGGCAGAAACAGTGGTATCAACTTGGCGTGAGCGTAGTCGATCTCAAAACCCTCAAAAATAAGCCCCGTCCCCCAGGAGCCCAGCCCCGCCTCAAGAAGCCTCGACACCTCCCAGGCTGCGAGCACCAGCTGCTCATAGTCCCCTTTTTCTAGTCTGAATATATCAGAGGTCAAAGGTCGCCGTGGGACCAGCACAGTGAAGCCAGGGGAGTTGGGAAAAGGAGTGAGAAAGGCCACGTGAGACTTGTCTTCCCACACCCGCCACTGCTGCTCCTCCCCGCGGACGATGCGTGAAAACAGGCCAGAGTCGGCCGGATCGTCCCCGAGGAACGTCAGATCGGGCGGCGCGTCAGGTGACGGGAGCTTGGCTCTGATCTTGGCCTGGATGTCAGTCAGGCTGGAGTCGCTCCACCTGGGAGCAGTCCTGGAGGTGCAGTAACCTGGGTCGAGGGCGTTGTGCTCCTCATCTCCTGCCAGGTGAGGGCGCCACTCTGCACCCAGACCATGTAGAGGGAGGACAAGGATCTGTGAAATTAAAACAAATGTATATTTAGGTACTCAGACTCTGATTCATGTGAACACAGGAGCGATTCAATCTAAAGCCAGTCAATCAAAGCTTTTACACTTGCTGTTTTAAATACCAGTGGGTGGCTGACTGGCTTAGTTGTGGTTCAGAGAGTTTCACTAAACTTTTTTTTAGTACCTTACAGAGTCACGTTCAGTTGCAGTCTAAATTTACTGAGGTTGCTCTGTGAAAAGCAGCATGGCCTCAGCTAAACTGCAGCAAAACCGGTTGATTTTGAAGGAAGGCAATTAATAGTGGACTGTGTATGGGTGTCAATGTACTTCCTTGCTTTTGACTTCCTTCAAGCAAATGGTAAAATTAAAAAAAATTAAATAAAATTAGGTTATCCGTTTGCAATTTCCTACTAAATTTGAAGGAACAAAGCCTTAAAAGCCTCAATTCTTATAAATAAACTTTGTATGAACATTTTATTGACAGACTTTTTCTTCTTTAACTTTAATAAGAATGCATACTATTATCAACAACTACATCTCCCTGAGGTTTTGATAAAGCACCTGTGTGTCTAAGACTCATGGGAGCTGTAGATACAAGTGCTTATAAAATAACTGTTTGCAACACGAGGGAAAAACTCTCATAGTGAAACTCTAGTAAAATGCAGAGGTGGTACTGTACAGCCCAGCAGTCTATCCACTTGTCAAACGAACACCTCACCTGGGCAGGTCTGTCTCTGTGGGGTCTGCTGACCAGCGCACACCTCCGCACTGCCAGCCGGTCACACAGCAGCTCAGAGACGGCTCTCGCCCCCAGCAGCCAGGATAGAAACTCCTGCCTCTCCAGGTGGAAGATGCTGCCTCCCGGGCTGCCGGGGGTGCTGCTCTCCAGGATAACAGAGCCTGGGGTCCAGGGCCGGGGGTGAAGGTAGGCCGCCAGTCCCTCTGACTCCCAGATGACATGACGGGGAAGAGAGGACATTCTGTTGAGCCTGAAGGTAGATATACAGAAGATGAGACACACAATCAGGGGATAACTTTATGTTACATTCCTATAATCTATATGAACTAAATGAGACTGGAAACACATTCAGATACAAAACATGTCATTAACTAACCATCTGTGGTTAATATGACATATAAATTCAAGACAGGGCTAATTTTACTGTGATATTTACTTATGTAGAGGATCTCAATACTTGTGTTACCACTGATCTATAGTGAATACACAACTGTTTCACAATAAAGTTTTGTATCTATATGGAGATGGAAAACATAATTAGACGATGCCGATAATTTATCAAATGTTTAAGCATTATTAATGCAGTTATTTCCATGTTTAAGCTGATTTGTTGTTCCCCAAAAGAAACAACTAGCTGATCACATTAGCATTAAGTAGCATTAGCTAAATTAGCTCGTCACAAAGACAAAATAAATAGCTTTCTCTGGAATTTATCACGTCCAGCCCCAAATCTTGTGTCCATGGTGTGGACAGTTACACCTCAGCGGCTTTAAGTTCAGGTAAATCTGTCAAAATAAAACCCAAAGAAGTATGACTGTGTATCACAAGAGTTAGCCTAAGTTAGCTAGCTAGCATAACTTTGTTTACCAATTTCGACTTCAACCAAAGGTCACATTACACCGAAACAGGGGCTACTTAGTAAGTGACAAGTATGCCGATTGTGCCTTCACATCGAAGTCAATCAGAAAAGCCATAGTGATGGAGTAAATATAATTTTTTGAGTTAAAAAAAAATACCTCCGTTCCATAAAACATCAGTTTTTTGAATGGAGTTTGGTTGAAAAAGTCTGTCCACCCGAAAAAACCGCCGGGGAGCAGTCGGTATTTTAACGTTAACAATTCAGATAAGTTGAGCTGACCTACCTTCTAATAATGAAGCTTGTAAACAGCATAAAATAACGTAGGAAGTGGGACTGAAACCGACCTGTTGTCTACTTCTCTCTGCTCGAAGTAAAAAGTGGCGCAATAAGCAGAAACAGCTACAAAAATAAAAAGAGCGCTTCCGCTGCGCCACATCTGTCAGAGCTGAGGAGAGAAGCGAAACTGGGACATTTCTAAGCGGTCAGTGTGATTACAGAAGTCAGTCATGAACATTAATATCAGGGCTCATGTCAGTTGACCAGAGTTTCTTCTTCTTTTCCCTATTTTTGCCGTTTGAAAGGTGAAATACTGCCATCTACTGGCCTGGAGTGTAACAACAGGAAGCCCACTTTGGCAGGAAAACACAACATTTTCTCATCTAAACTTGTTCTAGTTTTATTTACATGACTATTATTGCATTTCCAATAAAATATCCGAATGCAATGTTATGTAATAGATTCATTTTATGAAGTGGTTGATTGATAGAACCACATAATTTGGTCTCAGCACTATAACACTACGCTACTCAAAATGAGTTAGGGATATTTCAGTGTGCACATTTCATTTGACCTTTTATTGCATGTCCATCCATGCACATGGATACATGCACCCATATCCCAATATCCCTAATTAATTTTGAGTAGTGTATATTGATGATAATAGTTCTAACTCAATCTAACATCTCTAATTGCCCAGAGAAACTTAAATATGTCGAATTCTTATTTTAACAAAACATCTAATAATGTTATTAGAATAAAACTACGAGGGAAAAAACATAATTTATTAACCCTACACTAACAGGTTTGGTGGATCAAAAGCAAACTTGTGTTGCCCAGGGTCCATTAAATACATTTCCTTCTGAACCAAAATAAAGTTTGTGCTTTTACTTCTGCTGACACAAAAGTCCATCAACATGCGACTCTATAGAATCAGTGAAAAGTCTGATGCACTCAAGAGTATTAAGTTAAAAAGCCTTGAGTTTATCTTTGCTAATCAGTCATAACAACAGTAAAAAACACACCTACACATTTCAGCCATTAAGGTCATTAAATATTTTATTGGATATTCATTTATTCTCCTCCATCACAGTGAACATGACAAAAAAAAACTTAAATGTAAGCTTCTTTTTCTGAAACATGAATCCATTTTCTGACACTTAAGACACCTTGGTCCTTCCTTACTTTCTCCAGCTCCTCGTAGGTGGTCCAAAGGTGTGTGTCCTGGGCCTTTATTTAGGTAATTAGTCGTCTTTGAATGATACTGAAGTGCAACTTGATTGAAAAATGATCATAGTAGCACTAAAAAAGCCAGTAAGCCAAAGCCAGTTCTGTAAAGCCAAGTATAAAATCAATGTTTTTTAAATACCAGGGTGAAATGAATGGCAACCACCAGCAGATATGATGTATGTGTCCAACTCCTGTGGTTTCCTTAAAAAAGTGCATTTTGTATGGACGACGACATCTTGGCTCCGACTCAACACTTGGTCGTCATGACCTGTGTCAACACAGCTGGTCGTCACGTGACCTGTTGACACGGATCTCCAACAGTGTGCCCTGACATCCTGACATAAGGTTCTGACATCTCCAGCGTCAGGATGTTTTGTGGACAGACTGAGTGTTTTACCTCTCCGACAAGAAACATCACTAACAGCAACATCTACAAGAGGCTGCGGTTCAGGAGCCTCTTGATCCCTTCGATTAGATATAAATCACTCATTATTTGTCCAATTTGTCAACTGAGGAACATGAAACCTTTGTTTGCTGTTTGCAGACACCAGGGGACGCCGTTGAGCTGCAAAGCAAAGGGGAATTTAAAAAAAAGGCTCACTGGTAGATTCAGGAGGTTCAGAGACAACTTTAACACTATGTCTTTTTAAAGAACACTCAAAAAAAACCCTTTGACTCATGACATCTCGTCTCGCACACTACTTCATCCGATGTTCTGTTTCAGCCCGGTCCGGCTTCCTCTTATCTCTACCTCGTTCTCAGAAGTAAGACGGTTTCCTCTTTCTGCAGAATGTCAACACAGAGGCACCTCCGCCCACGTCTCGGTTACTACGAAATGACTCACTACACACACACACACACACACAGAGAGTGAAATAATAGTTTGTACTCTCTTGCATCTTTAACCATCAAAAACTACTGAACTTAACCTCAACATCACCTCAACAGAGTTCTGACCTCAGCTGTAAAAAGAAACAAGAAATCCAGACATTTGAGGAAGTGAGGAGCAGACAGATGTCCTCACTTTTCCAAAAATATCCCTGAAACCTCACATTCCTCAAGTTTGACATATCACACACACTTTATTATATACTGCACACTATTATCATCATGTGTGCAAAAGGTTTTCACTGCCCGTGCACTCTTGAACCTAGTATTTGGACACATTTGTGGTCAGTAAAAGGAAGAAGAAAAAGGGAACACCGTGCTCTTAGGCAACGCAGACAGAGTACACTTTGTCTTTGATGACGCAAGAAAATTTATAACGCAGGCAAACACCTGTTATAGTCTCAGCTGTATGTTTCCTTTAAAGTCATAAAGGAGAAATGTGCTGTATGGTTGTCAGAATAAACGTTAACTCCTCTGGTTTTCATGCGGTCTCACATGAAAGACAGCAGAGCGCAGCGAGTACACGGTCGTCCCACTTTCTGGTAGTAAATCTGTCTTGCTAATCTGCAGCCCGGTGACCTCGGTAATGAGCTCAGCTGCTCAGAGATCCTCTGCAGGAGCGTATCTGCTGAAGACCAGCGCGATGATTCACTCAGCCGGAGTGGGCTGAGGGTCACGCTGGGTGAAATCCAGGAGAGGAGGACAGAAATACCACAACGAGATGCCTCAGAAGAGCTCCAGCTTCTGGGCTCGGGTGTAAAACAAAAATGTGTGGTGTTAGAAAATCTGCAAATTACAGGGCGCTTTCTCCATCACACACGAGAAACGACTTAGTTACAGTGACTTAAATGCATTCAGATGGTTGTATTACTGTTACTGTAATGTACTTTTTAGGTTGACTGGTGCAGGGCGGAGGTGAACTGACACAGGATGTGTCACAACAAACTCTTGTGCCATAATCCAGCCCAGATGTCTCAAGAATGACACTAAACCTCAAACCGGTTGACTGTCGGAGGAATTAAGATTCTTTGATAAGAATGAAACTGAAAAAAGCTACCGACCGCCTCACACGTGGCTCCTGGGGTCATGAAAGGGTTAAAAGTGGAGGAACTGGTTCGTCCTTTCTCTGTTTGACTGAGCGGATCTCACCACAAAACTCATCCATTGACCTCGTTTAGGGGACGTCTGATGCCTCGAGCCACGTGTGGTTTACGAGTGTGTCCGGCTCTACTGGGTCGCGCTGACAAATGGCCGGAGCTGTAGTAAAGTCTCATGTGGTCGAACCTGCTGATGTGGCATTTGCTCCTGTAACCCTTCACCTGTTCTCCTTCACATGAGAGTGTGAGGGAGCTTTCTCGCACGGTTTCTGTATTTGTTGGGGAAAAACATACAACACACAAGTTTCCTACAGAGTTTTACTGAAGTCATGATGGGGAAAACGTCTGAATCATCCCTTAGATCATCGCCAGTGTCCGAACTTCCCAACAGAAGTCAATGAGTCGACTTCTAGTACAAACAAAGGAGCCAAAGAGCGTCACCATCCAAATATTTAGCCAAGATTTTATGTAAAGTGTACTTGTTTCAGCTTTCAGTTTCTTGTTTGTGTATTTCCACTCTCTGCTTTCTTTGCCTTGCAAATCAATACATCGGGATTTCAAATTTGAATAGCTGCAGCTGTGATGTCCACAACTCTGTGGGGCTGAACTCAGACACAGCGGCGCTTTGAGCTAAATGCTAACATGTACACCCAGCCCAGTCGCCAGGATCAAATGTTGGAGGTTTATGTTTTCAAGCAGACCACGGATATGTCCAAATTTGTCCAATAGTGTCATGAGACGTTCACATCAGATGTTTAAGAGCTGACCTTGAGAACCAGACTATGTTTACCATTTCAGTTTTTTGTGCTAGCATGCTACTTAGCATGAAACACAAAGTAGGCTACAGGTGAGGCCGATCAGAATACCGTTAGTGTTGGTCATAAACCTACAGACACGTTCAAATTTTGACCTGGTGATGGCGAGAGAAGTCCCTTAACAGATCCATGGGCAGCGCCAAGTCTTGGAATTTCACCCGTATCTTTGTCGGTTAGTTGGTTTGTGAGCAGGATGACACAAAAACTACTCAAAGGATTTCTATGAGACTTGGATGGAGGGTGGGATCTGAGCCCAGAATAGAGCCAGTTAACTTTTGGTGTGGATCCGGATAAAGAGACAGATCTAATCTAATCTAATCTAAGGACTAATGCACGGATCCTGATGCAAAAATCAGGCGTATCTAGGTGGTTAACAGATCCCAGATCCGGTGGTTGTAGATTATGGTTAAGCAGTTGTGGGTGTGTGAACATTTAGAGTGATCCAGGATTATCGCGTTTGATATTGGATTAGGCTTGACTGAATTAGCGGGGACTGTTGGGCCTTGGCGGAGGTATGCACTCTACTCTAGTTCAGTCTGGACTCACACCGCCAAGGTGCCTAAAAATAATTCTTCTCTAGTCATTTCTAAGACAAGGAACCTTACTTATACCATTCAGGAGTTATCGGCTAAAATAAAAGGACATCTAAAATGTTTAAGGCAAGTTGTTTTACTTGTTTTATTCAATGTAGGAGGCGTCATTCAGCACTAGAGATGACATTATTTACTGTAAACTCATTGTGAACAGAACAACCCTTCCATATTAATCTGTTTAAAAATGATATACTGTCTGTATTTCAGTGAAAATCTGTCAAAATGAATAACAGCGAGTGTAAAATGTATAAAGGTCGGGGACTTCCCTGTGTTACGCTGTTGACTAATGTCAAGGTTATCATGAAAGGTAAATTTACAACGGACCAGTCGCTCTGCACACTAAGCCTGCATGTGTCAACATAAGTGGCAGTCCAAGATAAATACCACCGCCCAGCCTGACTTTTATCCCTAAATCAAAGATAATTTTACACTCATAATGTATCAATATCACCGTGACAGTATCCACAGTTCATACGAGGTTATCCAGCATGTGTTCCCCGTGTGTCACAGTTCAAAATCCACCAGGAATAGACCTGAGATCAGCCCGCGGTCGGGATATCAGAATGTGCCAGATCGCTTCGCTATCACCGACTTACAGTAGAGAAACTATGAATAGCCTCACAGCCTTACTGGGTTTCACCCCTCGGTGAGCCGACCACCATCGAGTCAGAGCATGTAATTGGAAATAAGGCTGAGGATTCTCTGAGCGGTCTGCACTTTAGGCTGCGCGAGTGAATTGTACCCTTTTAAAACCGGTTTTACTAGTCGGCTCCAGGCAGAACGTCAGAACAGATGTCACTTTTCAAGCAAGGAAAAGAGATTAGAGGAGAGCTTAGAGATACATACGCTACGTGGCCAGTTTATAAGGTACGCCGAGCTTAAACTGACGCGAAAGCACTTCAAGAAATCCAGCTGTCGTAATAGAAAATATAGTTTGTCGACCGAGGCGTGACAAAATATTAGAAACACCTCCATCCAAAATGACCGTAAAGTTAAATCAGCACCTCTCTGTGACAGTCTCAACAAAATACTTAACATACTAAGATTCATGAAGTGTCAATCCTCCATTTACAGAAGCTGCTTTGACTACAAAGCAGCGGCGTTCTGTTTTGTGTTGTATGTAAAAATAGGCCTCAGTTCAGACCAACTCAGTCATGAACAGCTCACAAAGTAAGACACATGACTGCACACAAACACATTCTGGTCTTTATCTAACGACGGAATCGACGCAGAACGACCCTGCGTCACTGTGCCGTGATTAAACGAGCTGAATGAGACAGTTGTGATCCTGATTACTACGGACTGCAGAGGAATGTGACAAGACAGGAATAATCGCTCGGAGGCACCGCGCCACACCCACGATCTGCTCATGTGCTTAAAAACGGCTCCTCTCTCTAACGATCACTTTACTTTCAACTGGGCTTCTTCTGTATTTTGCATTAATCCTTCTGGCTTTAAGTAAAAGCTCTCAACCTTTGCAGGGTCTGTGTGTGTGTGTGTGTGTGTGAGGCATGTTGGGAGTTTTCTCTCGCAGTAACCGGACTCCACACGCACGTGAACTTCAGCTTCACCCCCGGGTGGTTCAGATCATGTCTCATGTGAGGGTGACACTTTCTGTCTCATTCCCTAAAGCAGGTTCTACCTGCCGCTTAGTCAAACGTGATCATGAGATCAGATTTTAGATAATTAAGCAAGAAAGTATGAGCATTCAAAGGGTGAGAAGAGTTCAGACTAAGGATCCAGGCTGGACACTGTGATACCTACAGAAGCTCATTTCTGCTGATAAACAGAAAAAATTCCAGTGTGAATCAGAATTTAGAGTTAAAAAGTCAAAATTATTAGATTTTTATGTTTGTGAAGTTTACGAAAAGTGATGAAAAATATGACCTACACCTACGTTTTAGAGGGCTCACACAGCTTTTTAAAAGTAAAATCCAACCACTTTATTTTACCAAAATAAAAGCCTTTTATCATCACATTACTATAAATGCAATTGTGTAAAAAAAGTACAGAATTCCTGTATCCACACAGTGATCAATGTACTTAAATATGTTTTTTACATCATGACTATTTAATCTCAGTCAATTCAACTCAAGGAGACAAAAAAATGTTGCTGAAATTAAAGATTTCTGATCTTTGTGAGTCACGAAACACCTTTTTCACAGAGTATATTTAAATTCAGTCATGCTCCAAACCTTGAAAACATAAAAATAAGCATTTTCCAAACTTTAAAGACTTTGTTTGGACCTAACAACAGGAATCACAACAACTCAAAAACATTTCAGTTTCAGGTGTTAATCTTCTGATCGACTCATCTGAAGGGAAACACACCGGCGTCATAATAAAACACACTTTATCATCGTTGTCTCCCTCTGGCTTTAAATCAAACCTCTCAACCTTTGCAGGGTCTGTGTGTGTGTGTGTGTGTGTGTGTGTGTGAGGCATGTTGGGAGTTTTCTCTCGCAGTAACCGGACTCCACACACACGTGAACTTCAGCTTCACCCCCGGGTGTTTCAGATCATGTCTCATGTGAGGGTGACACTTTCTATCTCATTCCCTAAAGCAGGTTCTACCTGCCGCTTAGTCAAACGTGATCATGAGATCATATTTTAGATAATTAAGCAAGAAAGAATGAGCATTCAAAGTGTGAGAAGAGTTCAGACTAAGGATCCAGGCTGGACACTGTGATACCTACAGAAGCTCATTTCTGCTGATAAATAGAAAAAATTCCAGTGTGAATCAGAATTTAGAGTTAAAAAGTCAAAATTATTAGATTTTTATGTTTGTGAAGTTTATGAAAAGTGATGAAAAATATGACCAACGCCTACGTTTTATAGAGTTCACACAGCTTTTTAAAAGTAAAATCCAACCACTTTTAAGCTACCAAAATAAAAGCCTTTTATCATCACATTACTATAAATGCAATTGTGTAAAAAAATACAGATCAATGTACTTACATATGTTTTTTACATCATGACTATTTAATCTCAGTCATTTCAACTCAAGGAGACAAAAAAAAAATGTTGCCGAGGATTGATTCAAATATATTTAAAGATTTCTGATTTGTGTGAGTGATTGTGGCGATGAAAAACCAGTTTATGTTGAAAATGAAGCACTTTTCACAGAGTATATTTCAATTCAGTCATTCTCCAAACATAAAAATAAGCATTTTCCAAACTTTAAAGACTTTGTTTGGACCTAACAACAGGAATCACAACAACTCAAAAACATTTCAGTTTCAGGTGTTAATCTTCTGATCGACTCATCTGAAGGGAAACACACCGGCGTCATAATAAAACACACTTTATCATCGTTGTCTCTCCGCCTACAGCTGGCTCGCTCTTCTTATCTCCGTCTTCTCAGGAAAGCGAGGAGGCCTTACTACTGTGGAATCTGTCAGGGAGGAGGAGCGACTCTGTATGTGTGCGTTCGCTTCAGGGGGGTTTTTACTGCCGAGACTAAATTTACACAGCTGCTCGACAGAAGTCAGCACATTGAGCTGACTCAAACACACACACACATGCTGGTGTCACTTTCAGGGATACTACACTTGACCTTTTTTCTCCCTGAGCAGGCACAACAAATCATCAAACCAATCCTCACTTCAAATACTGTTGAAATAAGAAAACTGTGTCAACTTTGTTCACACTCTAAAGGGTGGCTGATACACATCTGTGGCACCGTGGAGCGAAACATCTGTAGCTAGCTGTTTCCTTCCACCTCCGTCTCTTCGACATCCGCCTGCGAGAGGTGTGAGACCGGTCAGTGTCGCCTGGTTTCGCAATTACAAGGCCCTTCTCGTAAAAACTTATGCCCAGGTGTTTCTCACTTCCGCCCTCCCCTCTCTCATTTTCTGACAGAAAAAAATGCAGATTTGGCTCCAGGCAGCGACTCGGGGGGACTTCTGTTCTGCTTTCTGCAGCTAAAAGTTGACCAGTACCAACTTGTTTTCTAAGTCAGGGGGGAACTTTACACACACAAAGTGACACAGACTCTATCAGTGATTTTGTTTGTGGGTTAATAAGAGTAAATAAGATTCATAAAAGTCTTCAAGAATGACAGTCTAGTTGCAGAATCTAAAATATTCTAGCTTCGGTTTTCCCTCCAGCTACGATCCTGTGTTCACACCCTTTTCCTGCCACCGACGAACAAGCTTTATTTTACGACTGTTTAATCACTTTGACAAACCAAACAAAGCTGAGAGGAAGACGCTGTGTGACTCACGCTGTGTGAACATGCAAATACTAGTACGGTAAACTGTAGTAAGAGCAGAGGGGGAAAATACACTGGAACATTCCCCTACACCTCATCTCCATGATACGTTTCCCTTCTACAAACCAGATTAATAATTTACGTACGAGACAGATTTAGAGTTCAGCCTCTAATAAAACATCTGATTCTACTGGGATCATATTAGAGATTATAGGTTTTACTCTTACACACAAAATGTACGACTGTAAACATCAAAATACTTTTGATATAAACAATCTTTTCTTGTGAGTTAATTATACAGGACAGTTTACAAACTTTGGTAATCATGCTACCTTCTTGGTTTATGCATCACACATTTAATAATAGCTTAATGCTTGGTAGAAACTAGCTGATAAATCTTTTGATAACAAAGTTTAAAATCAATTTATTGTTAAAAATGCTTGGCACAAACTCTCATTCCACCTTCTCAAACTGAATTGTCTTGTTTAATATTTTAACTAATAGTCACTATGACCACTTTCTTACTGTTACTTTCTGGACATTTGGACTCCTGTTAATAACTTGACAGTGATAAAATACAAAAAAAAAAACTTCCTCCTCACTGTTTTTCTGTCATCAGTAAAGCACATCACACACGTCACTTGAGCACTGATAGATGTTTATTAGAAAAAGATGCTTTTTTTACAAGCCAAACAGTTGTGCAGAATAAAAGACACCATGCGCTACTCCAGAAGTTATGTTTAATGCAGTATTAAATAACAAAAGCCACGGTCAGCAAGAAGAGGATGTGAAAACTATATACACAAAACAAAAAAAAAACAAAAAAACGTGGCGACAGTGTAACATCAAGATTTCATTAATATGTTGAGGCCCCTTTCTGGACTTGAAGCTGTTAAGAAGAAGGTCATGGGGTGACACTGGGTTAAAGAGGAGTGGGTGACAACAAGGTAGAAGTGGTATCTCACTTTGGTGACACTGTGCTTGGGTCTGGATATCGACTGACACTGGGTGTGTGAGGGATTATCTCGTCAAGAGGGTTACAAGTCTACACTATCAGGAGCTACGGTGACTCATGATTTGCATGCCTAGTCTACAAAGACAAACATACAGCCTGCCTGTTTGTACAAGTACTGCGATTAAGACAGGAAGTACATTATGGGGAACTAACAGGGGACTGGGAGACCAGCATGTACAGATGCTTCACCTGACTACCTCCCAGCCCCCTGCGCTACACTAATCTCATCAACTTTCAGAGGCTTTTCACTGTCCATCCAGCCGTTCCTTCTTTCCTGTTCAGTAGCGTGCTTCATACATCCACCCTCGCATGCCTTTCTTCTTCAATCACATACTTCTAATACTAGAGTGGACTTTGCTATGGCATGCGAGTCATGGAGTAGAAACAACGCGGTCACTGCTCTGCAACAGCAGACTGTGCTTGGCACACAATCTGGTTACTAAGCCACTGAGCTCGTCTTTCCACGGCGGTGCTTACGGACTTCCTCCATCAGGTCCTTCAGGTACTGAATCTCTCGGCTGATGGATTCCGCCTTCTCCGTCAACTCATGGTTCCTCTTCTCTAACCCTTCGAGCTCCGTAGAAAGCAACTCCTGTTCGACCCTCTTCTTCTGTCTGTAGCGAGTGGCTGCCGTCTTGTTCTGCTCCATCTTCTTTATTTTCTTCTCCACCACCTTTGGAGCACCAGACACCGATTTGACCTTGGTCTTGGCGGAGGGGGAGGAAGCGTCGGCAGGCTCTGGTTTGGAGTAGGGTTTGGTCCTGGAGGATCCAGCTGTCGAAGAGGGGGTAGGAGGAGGGGTGGGGTGTCGAGTAGGTGAGCTTACAACTGACTCAATGCCAGAGTCGCTGTCGCAATCGCTTGCTGAGGAGATCTGAGTGGACTGGTCAGGGAGAGATATGAGGGAGGGCTCATCTTTGTTGGTGAGCACCACCACAATGTGGCCAGAGGGGGGAAGAGAGAGCACAATGGGGCTGGTGGTCTGAATGCTTCCACTGGGATCTGGAATGATGGTGGCTGCGAGGGCTGTGGCTGTTTTCTCCACATCCAGGACATCAACTTCACTCCCCAGCTCTAATGTGAAGGCTGGAGAGGGGGGAGATGGCGTGGGAACTGGGGAAGGAGGCTCCGACTTCAGAACAACCTCCTGATCCGGAACCAACTCGGTCTTCTTGGCCTCAGCTGCCCCAGGGAGAGGGAGCTCCAGAGGCAGAGTGGGGATACTGGGCAGTGACAGGCCCAGCTCCAGGCTGTCGTGGAGGGTGGGGATGGCTGTGTCCAATGTGTCCAGATCCAGATCCATGTGGGAGTCTAGGGAGGCCAGGAGATCCTCAGGGGAGCTGGGAGACTCATCGGAGGAGCAGGAGCCAATGAGGGAATCCAGGTCGAATTCACTCAGATCGATTTTTTCTGACATCCAGTCCATGCCCGCAAAAGCATCATCTGCTGAGAGAGAAGATGTATTCATCATTAATATTTGATCAAAACAATTGTGATAGAGTGATGCACACAAAACACTTCTGGCATTTTAAGAGTCTGGTGATCAGTTTTCAAAAACTGCTGGAATTTATTTCACGTCACACTCAGTGCCTTAATATTCATTTATTCAATGATGACCTCAAGCACAAGTCATGTTTTCAACTGCCACGATTTTATGACGCATGTAGGCACTTAAAATTGTACACCGAGAACACGTGGAACCTTGAACTCGTGCTGAACAGATACAAAGAGCCACAATGATCTTCATACCAATGACTGAGAATACTGCAACAAAGATATGCGTCATTGTGAAGTTGCACTTTACAAAACCAGTTCAAGGCAGTCAGAACTGCACACGAGAGCCACACCTGCCAGCTGCTAACCAATGAGGGTTATTCACAAAGCACCACACCTACCAACTACTCATCTGCACCGTGAATTTGGGTCACTCACAAAGTGTGTGGTGTCTAAAGGGACAAATGTTTTCCTTCATTTCTGACTACAGGAGTATCACAATGTGGCCAACATTTTAAAAGGAGGGACATTGTGACTTCAGTACAACCTAATTTAACATCTACAACATGCTGCCTGCAGGGCACCATTAGTGCTTTACCAACACAAAACCACCCACATAAAATATTTACAGCCAGCCTGAAAGCAATTTACATTCCTAACTTCAATTTTAAGGGGAGTGGTGGAAACATTCTGGCTTCCAGACTTTTTTCCCACAGATGTTTTCAGCTTCATGTAATTTAATTATCTAAATCAGCACCATTTAATTTACAGCAAGATTTCCCTCCCTATCTTTACCTGTTTTCATGCAGTTTTTCTGCCCGCCTCTACTGATAAGTCTTGCTTTACAAACATCGTAAATTTTAATTCTCGCTCACCTTTACCATCATCTGCTCCAACTTGGGCGTCGAGCAGGTCGCTGGCACCCAGCCAGGTGAAGGACAGCGAGTCTGTTCTGGCCTTGGTTCCCAGGAATGAGGACGTGGGAGGAGGAGAGGGAGGTGGGGAGGCAGAAGAGTGTGGGGAGGACGACAAGGTCTGGTAGGGAGACAGGGAAGACGCATAGGAGGAGAAAGAGAGGGGGGGCGAAGCTGGCGCCTTCCCCTCTAGAGAGGAGGAGGGAGAAAGAGCTTCTTCTTCATCTTGGTCCAGAAGGGGCCCCATGGGGTCAGCCGTCAGAAATGAGGGCCCTGTGGACAAAGATTTCCACATTAAGTATCTCATTTTTCTGCACAAAATACTTAACATATAAAAATGGTAGGTTTCGACTAGCTAAGTCCAGGCATCCAATGCCACACTAAAATAAACTTAAAAACCATACAGGTTGAAGGGTTCATAAAAATGTGATCATCTAAAAAGGTCTTTTTTTCAGTTCAAGTGTCAAGTAAATTGATTTGCCACACTTTCCATCTTAATTCACAAACTGGGTGTTCTGTATTCAGTTATGTCGGAAGTAGTGTTTTGGGAACATTTGTCATCACAACACCAACCTAAGTACAGGGCCTCCACGTCCTCCAAGGCCAGCTGGGAGAGTGTCATGGCTGCTGCTGGTCAGTGGTAGCCGTAAAAGGGTGAATAAAGACAAAGGAGTGTCTGCTGACGATAGGAAGTCGAGCGGTTCGGTACTGCTGTCGACTGCAGCAAAGCTGAGGGTGGTTGCTGAGAGAGACCTGTGTGAGAAGGAGATGCAGAGATGCGAGGCATGTTATGGCGAGGAAAAAGGGACTAGACAGTTTCAGCACTGATGTATTTTGGGTTTAATTTGGGGCAGAAACATTTTGACTGCTGCCACTAAGCTAATGAACGTCCACCACTACACAAGAAGCCTGAACATGCATGTTTAACACATGAACACACAATGAATGTGTTAAAATTATGACAATTTTAAGTCACGTGGTTAGTGATACTCTGAAGGGATCCAACTACATCTATGTATATTTAAAACCTCCCCGTAGAGGTTGTACTTCCTGGAAAATATGTCCGTGATTAACAGCCATCACGCAAACTTTCATATTAGCGTGTGCTCAGGTCGTTAAGGCTGTTAGCGCCTCTCGTGTGGGGGGAGGGGAGGCTAATTTTGGCTAATCTCTTTCTCTGAAGTGTCAAAGCGGCGTTGATGGGAAACGCCCCGCCCTCCACCGGGGGATAATATTACCTAATTTGGTCATGCTTTGCCGGTAGCCCCGCCCTCCCCAACGTCTCACGGCGGAGATGTGGGAGGGCAACCGCCATTTTCACAACAGAGCCATCTGTGCGAGGGCTGAGTGAAAAGGACAGTGCGCGCCATTTTGGACACGCCACGTTGTCAAGTGTTAAGTACACATAAACACTACCAATGTTGTCAAAACTGCCAACTGCCTTCTTGTCGCTGTTAAATACAAGAGAGGCTCGACAATTTGTCGCCTTTTACCGAGAGAAACGTTAACACACAACGCCGACAACAAAAAAGACAGGGCGCGAGACTGTCGCGCCGGCTGGGACCAACATTATCTACTTCAACTGACAGCCTGTAATCTGACACTACCATCAACCCCCAAAACAGGAAATGAAGCTACACATCTGGAGCCAGCTGTAATCCTATCAGCAGGATTATGTAATACTGGATAACATCCAGGGGTCTTAACCGTACTCAACAAGTCTGTTAACTTTATCTACACGAGCCGGTGGAGTTGACATTTGTGGCGGTTGAAGCCAAACGCGCTCGCGGAGGTGAAATTTACAGAAAAGTAACTTACGCCATTTTGCCAGAAATAGCCAGTGCACTTAGCCGCTGCACTGCCGGGTTTTTGCCGCTGCAAGGATAGCCGCACGCCTTCACTCTGCCATTTTAGCGCGGGAGAGCGTCCACGGAGTGTCTGAAGTCTTTGTTTATGTTGTGTTGTGGGAACGAAGGACGGGCGGAGAGAGTGACGCTTGTATATATAGTGAGCCGAACCACCGCCGGCTGTAGTCCTCCGCGGTATCACTCCGCGGGAGCGTTTGTTTCCATTGTAAGTAGCAGCACAAATGGGAGGAGTTTCCTTTTCAGAAAAGTGAATTTACAAGCGATGACTAAACAAAGCCCCGTCCCGCTCGGTGGGAGAAGTAGCGTAGAGTTGACCCAAACACGCGAACCACTGCGATTGCGCCGCTCGACTCTTGTTTGTGATTGGTCAGATGTATAGCGCGTCTATACAGCTGACAAAATAGACCCGCGTGGGGCTTTAAACACCAAAGTGCCAAATGTAGGTCAAATCCAGAATGTAAACATTAAAGATGGAGCCGCTTTCTGACTCTTCTACAAACGTCAGCGTTTGATGAAGAGGCATAGACTGCAACTAACATTACGTAACACAACTTCAAGATACTTTTCCATCGTAAAAAAAATAATTTTAATGTATATACAGTACTTTATTTTATTTCTCACGCTCAGTTATTTTAGAAGCATATCTCTAATTAAATACAGTCAAACCAGTTACATTTAGCCTGTTTTACTTCCCCTTTGCATCCATCCACCTATTAAAAAAGATAATTAATGATTTTGAAGTATTTATAGGCTTTTTTCTTTATCATAAAATCATGTTGTTGGTTATAATGAAACGTTCATGAGCTTTTCTTTGCCATTTCTCTGGACTGTCACTGTACCAGAGCTTTAGATTGCATTCTTATATCGGGTGTTGGTATATCTCTGCATCAGTAACATGCAGTCTCTCTTGTGAATTCATTGCAGCTGTTGGTTAAACTCCATGAACCCGACGATGATGGTTCACTGGGGTGAGAACCGGACTGCCCCCTGGTGGTTAGTTACGTGTAGTGAAATGCATTTAATTCAATTATTTTAAGATGATGTTCAGCAGCACATATGTTTATAAAATTCATTCTAGTATGAGAGAGGATTTTTACTTACCCCAGATCCTTTTAATATTTATATAAGAATACACACATCCTTAGTAATAAATATAACCAAATACTTAAAGCTTGAAAGGTTAAACAAAACAAAACAAAGGTCAAAAAGTGCTTTTAAGGCGAAGATTTAATAGAAATTCCACATGAAACAAAAAATGCATATTACAAATGCCAAAAAATATAACAATATAAACCAAATTTTTAATAATTATGTCTGGTCCGATTAAAACTTCGAGATCAGGTCCAGTCTGAAGCTGCAACAACAGGAGGTTTCTACAGTAGACAACGTATGTCTTTGAAAAAATGAAATATCAGCAGAGAAGCATCTCTTTATCACAACTGTATCCTTTCAAGTTATGCCAATTTACAAGATTTTGGCTGTATAAATGTAAATATCTGACAAAATAGATGCATATATAAAAGCATGAAGCTGAAATTACTCTACAGAAACCTTTGTACTGTAAAAGTCTCTGAGTTGCATGAGCTCATCCAAAGCCGCATTGAGATCCTCTGCAAGGCTGCGGATTTTCTTCGCCAGCTTCGACTCGTGGCCCTTCTTCAGCTTATTACCATCCTTTCCCTGGACGAAGTGCATATCGAGGCCCAGTGCGAGGCCTTGCATCATCCCAGACGCCTTGCTGTTCGCCTCTATGGCCCTGGCGCTTCCTCCTCCCGTGGTGGCGAGCTGCACCACCCTGGCCACTCTCGCCGAGTCCTTCCTGGCTGCGCTCAGGACGGACAGGTCGTGCTGCTGTAGCTGCTTCATGCCCTCGTCGATGAACTTCAGGCACTTCTGGATTTCCACCATGAGGCGCTCGTACTCCTGGAAGGTCGCCTCTATTTTCTTCTTGTCCTGAGTGGCGTTCACCTGGAGGAACATAGTTCAGGAGTTTTTGATCAGAGGCTTTATTTGTTGAGTAGTTTTTGTTCTCTTTCTGCACCATACCTCGCTGAATGAATGTTGCTTGTCTGTCAAACCTTGAGCGTGACCTTTTGTTACTACGCAGCTTAGTATGAGGTAGTTATACTGTGTATTCACACTATTTAAATTCTATGTTGCACTAGTCGTTGGGATAAGGCAAAGGGCTATTTCACACCTCTTTGTGTTTTTAGCATTTTGTGGAAGTGACAGTAAAGTTGAACCTAAAAAAATGAACCTGAAAATGGAAATTCAGTCACACTCTGTTTGCCATGCATCCACATGTACAATAGAATACAAAAGGTTTGATTTAATACAAGAAAATATTACAGAAAAATAGTAAAATTCACCAATACCCTCGAAAGCACTGACAAACTATTTTGCACAAAGCCATGAGTCAGTAGGGTTCGTTTCACGTCCGGTCACCTTGTTGGCGATGGCCGCCGACGCACCCGTGACGCCGCCGGCCGCAGCCACGCCGACCCCGACGGCGGTCAGAGCGAGCGAGGCTCCCAGCGTCAGCGGAGACAGGATCACCCCGGCCACCGCCGCCACGCCTCCTGCTATGCCCGTAGCCCCGCCTGTGATGCCGGCGATCTTGGTACCCTTTGAAACCTTTAGAGGGAACACATCCGATATAGTTTTCAAAAAAGTATTGTAATGGACTCGTGATGAAACTATGACTGTCTTGAAACTATCTAACTTGGTCTCGTTACCTTGTCTAAGTTGTCAGCAACGCAGAGCATCTCATCAGTTTGTTCCTTCAGGTCGGCGCCATGTACCGACAGCAGGAGGATGTAAACCTGGATGCCGTTGTAGAGGTGCTCAGCTTTAACTTTGATGACCCTGGAACGTGTTGTGTCGGATGTATTATTCAGTATTTAGGTTTAGTTTGAGTCCCACACAACACAAGACTGAGTTTGAGTCGGCGACGGCGCCCAGACCGGCTCCTAAAGGGCCTTTCGTGGACAAAAAACCCAACAAATCGACTTACTTTGTTTCACTGTGTCCTCGAAGTTTGAGGTTTTTGCACAGAGTCTTCCAGGCTGTAAGGCAACAACACGATAAGTCACCAAACACGAGAAGAACATCAAACACACCACTGTTTCAGACGGGTTTTCTGACTCACGTGTCACATCCTTCCACCACTTCTGCAAAGAGTCGGCGTCCTGGTTGAAGATGAGAGATAAAATGCAGCTGAAAAAGGATTTCAGTTGTATCAACTGGACACAGTGAAACATGTGAGCGGTTGTGAAATAGTTACCAGGGTTTTAGTTTCGTCATCGGGCTGTTTTGTTGGAGGTTTTGGAGGTGTTCGAAAAGGAGATGTTGCTTTACTCTTGTCATCAATTGACTGTTCAGCCATCACCTGAGACAACGACAAACCACTCAGCTGTAGTATTTTCCACTCGACCATCTCTGATCCACTTTTCACTCTCACTTCAACTTTTTTTTATTCTATTTAAAAATCGCACAGTCGTGATTTCTGCTGCTAGACGCCTCTCGATCTCAACCAAACCAAACACATACGTAGCGTGGGATCATGGGAGTTGCTGTTTTTCATCGTTGTCTTCAACAACCAACACTGCTGCTGGAAAACTAGGCAGCAAAGTTCATGGACGAGGTCATATTCTACAGTTTCACTCACGTTATGTGTACAGAAGTGGTTACAGTTAGTCACGCTGCCGACTTCCTTCCTCTCTCCTCACAAATGACTGATTTCTCTGGGTTTGAACAACATTTGGGATGATGTAAGTACACAACTCAACAAAATATACACCGAAGGTTTAGTCATTTTTAGACATTTTGATGCAGAAATGCTGCATATTGTGTCTTTGAGTAACTCTGAAGCTAACATGCAGGACTTGTGGTGAGCTTTGGTGAGTAAATCCCGCTGTGTGATTGAAGGTTTGTTGGATTTTTACCACAGTTTTCAGTTTTATGTAATCTGTTTAGCAGTTAGACACATTCAGTAGCTGTAATATAATCACATTTCACCCACTAACTAACTGATTTGCTCATGCTGCACCCAATAGAGAAATTTAATGCTACTTTTCTACAAAACATTGACCAAATTTTTCCTCAGTGTGCCTACGGTACGTAAGTTTCTTCAGATTTCCTGAATTTGGGATTCCCCAATCACTCTTCCAATGAACTATGAACTAGGAGAGACCAAATCAGAGCAACACAGACGAATCCCAACCCTGAAATAAAACATGTGCACCTTGTTACCTTCACTATTTCCACAGTGCCATTCACAGAGTCAGACCCTTCCGGACTCCTTTTGACGGTGAACTTCTTCGGTGCCACCGGTGGAGGAGCCGAGCCGACAAACCCTCCCTGAGTTCCACAGTTAATGATAAAATGATCCCATCAGTCTGAATTTGAATCATGAATTCTTTGAGAATACAGTCAAATTTAAATATATCAACACAGACAAACAAAAAAACATCAGAGTTGGACCACAGAGTCTGATGAACCCTCTGCTCTGAACATGAAACTCTGAGTCGACATGCAGATTCGATCTCATTAGTGTAAAACATCGCTGAATGTGGAGATCACTGAAGACCAACCTTGGAGGATCTTGTGGGCGACTGAGGGGTGGAGCCACATTTTATCACCTCGTCGCCCTCCGTTTTATCCAGATGCAGAATCTGTGTCCTTGGCGCTGGAACTGGCTGCAGAGAGAGAGAGTCGCATCACTCGAGCACTTATATGCATCTACACATGGAAGCTGCTTAAAGTATCTGATGGCACACACACATAAGAAAATGCCAATCACAGGACTTTAAGAGGAAAGTATTGATTCATCCTATAAGTTCTCACCAGACTCTATCAGGGCTAGATGATCTCGACATCCTCGCAAAGCTGCTTTGTTGATTCTTATCAGACACACATCTGTGTTTCGAGCGATGCGTAAATATGATGAAGACGAAACATTGTTAATCTGCATTCCTGATCTGAACACGGTTTGCTGAGGTTGAATCAAAGACAGCTGAACTGTTAATTGATCTTGCCAAGCCGGCCAGGGGAGACGGATCACATCTCTGGTGATGGCACACCCACCAACGCCCTGTTGGTCTGGTTTCACTTTTGCAGAGAGATTACTGTCTAATTTTCACTTCTGGCAGCTGAGATATCAGGTAGAAATAATGTGACTGCAACCGAAAACCTCCAACACACAGATGGAAATCAGATCAATTTGTAAAAGATCCCCTCCAGACGTATCAAAATTAATTCCTTTTAAATAATATATGAATAATAATATATTAATATTGATCATAATAATCTGTGTTTTGTTTCTTTTTCCTCAGGAAAGTTCAGTGAACTGGTTCAAAATGTGTAGAAGCACATTCACTTCTCTAATCTATTAATATTTATGTCAATAGATTAGAGAAGTGAATGTGCTTCTACACATTTTTCACTCTGAGTCATCCACTTGTTTACGTTGCATGTTGCATAAACTGCTTGTGATTTCACTAAACGCTGCTGAAACACGTCTTAATCTGAGAACAGGAATGTTGCTCCTTCAGCAGAAGTACATAGGTTTTTTCTCCTCCACTGTATTTTGTGTCTGCAGAAATCTCAAAAATCTTAAAACAAAATAATCCATGTGATCAGCAGGGCTGCGGATCACAATCAGACTCTCTGTAAACGTGCAATCACTCAAATTATAAAATAGTTAGTAATGGTTGAACGATGATTTAAATCTCTTATTTCTCACCCGGGACATTGTGTCACTCTCCCTGCTGTATCCGAGTCGTCCTGCGATCACCCTCCTCTGCTGCACTCTTTCATTTTCACCACCTATTCATTAATGCTGATCTGAACAGGTTGGACTTGAAAACGAATGACATCTCCCATCTCAGATGGTCCAGTTCATTCACGGCTGCTCAGGCAGCTGCATTCTTCTTTTTTACAAGCCCGTTAAAAGATCTGCCGCTGTCGGAATGAAGACAAATCCATGTTCTGCAGATAACGAAGCTGATGGCCTGATTGTGAACTGAAAGTGTTCATCCCCAAGTGATAGAACTTTGTGTTATTGCAACGCCAAACAGCAACTGTTTCACACCTGAGTGTCAGACCCATGGATTCAGTGATTTAAAGACTTAAGGATCATTTTTATGCAAATTTAAGACAGATTTTCTTGATTATTTTCAAGATAGTCTTTCTCTCATTCAAGCATCGCAGGTGAGTTTAATTTGGTCCCGTTGTGGCGGTACTGGCAGTGAAATGCTTACAGACCAGCCCAACCTACATAAAAGTACAAACAGAAAACATGTAAATCTAGAGGGGATGCCCAATGTCCACTATTTGGACAAGAAACCAATAAACAAATGCCTCTTCAGGGGAATAATCAAACTGAAATGTGCTCCCAGTGAAATAAAATAGAATAAGAATAATGTGGGGCAGCCAAGAAAACAGAACAGGGCCTAAACAGACCAGAGTTTCTGGCTGGCAATCTAAGGGGACAGGGGCCAAGGTGCTCAGTGGGTCAGGGACAGATTCAGAATGAGGGTGAGAGCCCCTGGGTGCCGTTCCCCCACCTGTTTTAAGCCTTCACATGAAGGGCGTCGTCACACCGTGATTGGCTGGGAGGGGAGCGTCCCAAGCTGCTTCCACTCCTCAATCAGGAGTCAGTCTCCCCACCTGCACACAGGTGATCTGAATCTGCTGCGATTAGTCCAGAGGGATTTTGAAAATCAGCCCAAAACAAAAGGAAGACAGCAAGGAGTATAAGATTAGAGTTATTAGAGTGAGTTAGGTGAATATAGTTTGCCAGCAGTAAAAAGACAGTATAAGGTTCAGTGGTAGGTTTAAATATTTGTAACATCAAAAATGTTGACTGTCAGACAAAAGACTTTCACTTATTTTGACAAAAATAAATTAAAAGGCGGCTATATAAATTCAGATCAATTTTTGTGGTAATTAGAACCTCACAAATTTAAATTTAAGACAATTTAATGACTTTTATGGCCTGATATTTATAAAAGTGAATTGAAGACATCTTTAAGCATCTGCAGTTAAAACTCAAATCTGTCTTCATGTAAATGTTAAAGCGTGTTAATTGATTAGTCAAACCTGTTCAGCTGTGATCACAGTTAAAACATACAAAGTCAACCATGTTGAATCAATTTGTGTGTGTAGATTTATTGCCGTTGCACAAAGAATGAAAATAACAGTCAACCTGTGATTCTTGGCACTGAAATATATTTCAAAAAATAGAGAAATACGTTAATTTAATTAAATTCTAGTACAAACAGACTGGAGTTGTGAACGGAGGACAACATAAAGAAGAATCAGAATATCAGTTAAATCAGTTTCCTCGACACAACTGATGCAAGTTAAATATTCAGTATGTGAAAACAAAGGGAGGTGAAGTAAGACACACTGAGCAGTTTCTCTACATTATCAGGTTCAGAGCGTTTGAATAAGCTGCACTCTCTCTTGTAAAATGACCAATGACAGGTTTTGAGGTGTTAACTAATGAAGTATAATATCATCTTATACAGTATATTCAATATTTTCAGCATGGACACATTTTGGAGTAAAACTCTTGGCAGGAAAACGTTGTATATCCCATGTTCCCTGAATGCATCAGCATGTGTCTGTTCTCATAACATCAGCACAGATTCAACTCGTACAAATATTTCTCCTCTGAGGTTTCTTGTCCGATTGTTGAGCTGAGTGAAGTGGAACCAACATCCAGAAATCCATGTTGATCCACAAAACGCAGCTCTGGTGTTTCCACCGTGGCCGCAGTGTCTTTGTGTGTCCGTGCGCTTTATTTCTTCTTCTCGACCATCCTGCCAAAGTATTCCTTCTGGAACTGCTGGAACTGCTCCTCTGAGAACAAAGACTCCGGCTCCTTGGCCTTCTTGGCGGGTTGCTCCGGGCGATCTCGGGACTGTCTCCCCGTGTTGTGGTTCAGGATCTACGTGAAACACAGAGCAAGTCATGACCTCACTTGAATATGTGTGAAGTAAAAGGATTAAACAACACATGAATCTCTGATGAATGATCGTGTTTCTGTCAGATCTTTCTGTAACTGTACTTTAAAACGACATATGAAAAGCCATGTGTTGGAATTTAACACATCAATAATCAATACTGATAATAAACAGCTGTAATAGGTCGGTGATCTCTGCCTTTCTTACCTTCAGAGTGTCAGAATCTGTTGCTTTGCAGCTGGTTTCTAGAAAATACTTGAGGTTATCGCTCAGGTGGCTCTTCCCCTGCTTCTTCCTGAACTCCTCTGCAATAAACACCAAAGAAGAAGAGACAGAGACATTAACAGCAAGGTATAACAGACGTTGTAAAACAAACACCAGAGGGCTACGAGTACTGCGATCGCATCAACAACGTCAAGGATTAATACTGTTGAGATAAAAGGAATCAAATTATGGAAATGTTTTCTTTTATTGTTCACCTTGGAGTGATGGTATTTGGGGAGAACGGTTCATTAGAATCCACAGTTTGATGCAATTGTTAAAGGTTGCTAACTCTACAGCTGTAGGGTTTTCTTTTGCGTCAAAAAATGACCTTGCAATCTTAAAGAAGGTGCAAAAAAATTCTAGATCGTCCCTTTGTCCAGATCTACACCAAAGGTTAATGGGATTTAATCTGGTTTGAGACCCATCCTCCATCCAAGTTCCGTGAAAATCTATTCAGTAGTTTTAGCGTAATTCTGCTGACAAACCAACCAACCACCAAACAAACGGGCACAGGTGAACACTTCTTCCTTGGCGAAGCTAATAATGTTAATATTCCTAATATTTATAACAAACACTGATGAACAATAACAATGAAGATGAACTGAAATAATCTTTTAACAGCCTGAGAATCTGCTGTTTGATATTGTTTCAATACAGACACAGATCCTTAAACTCCACTTTAGTCAGTATGGTCATTATCTACATGACCTTTAGAAATAAGACGCCTCTGAAACAGCCCATGTGAAAGATGTAACTGTGCTGTGAACACCCATGATGAGCACACTGACCCACTGCAGACTTGATCCTCTTGTCTTTGACCGTAGCTTTGCTCTTGCCGGGACCCAGGCGACCCTGCAGCCGCTTCACCTGCTTGGTGACTCCCTGTCGGTTCGTGCTCACCAGCTTCATCGCAGCGGCCGAGCTGGGTGTCTGCTGCTGCTTCTTCTGCGGCTTCTTCTTCGTTTTACTGGCATCTGACAGGGACACAGAAAAGGCAGTAAGACAACCATAATGAGAAACGACAACTGTAAATAAAGCAAAATGAGATTTAATTGGTCAGTTTCCTCATTTTAAGTCAGCGACAGTGACTGAATGTTGTTAACTACACCTGTTATGACCAAACTGCAGCGGTGAAACAACACCGCACCGATGCTAATGTTAGCCAACCTGTAACTTAGCTAGCATGCTAAAAGTCTGGACTGACCTTTAATGTCGCCGCTCAGCAGCTCCAGTCCTCTCCGGATCAACGACGCCGACATCCTGGTTTAATAATGTGAGGTTTTGTTGAATGGAAAACAAGCTACATTGGTTAGAAACTTCCTTCAACTCCGAGCAGCAACGTGTGAGACCGTCAACATCCGGCGAGCGAGTCTTGTGCGTCACTTCAAAGCATCCGGGTGGAAACGAAGATGCGTGAAGTTCCTGCAGCAACTTTACTTTAATTACTACTACTAATAATAATGATTACTATATTAATAATAAAAACAGGAATAATGATGATGATTTATGGTATTATTATTATTATTGTTAACGTTCTTCTTCTTCTTCTTCTTCTTCTTCTTCTTCTTCTTCTTCTTCTTCTTCTTCTTCTTCTTCACAGTATCTGGAACATTTGAGAAAGAATAAAAAATATCAGTTTCAAAACCTAGAATGTAACTAACTTCCTGCTACTTTTTTTTTTTTTTTTTTTTACTTCCATTCCCCTTCGTTTATTTGATTACTTTAGTCACTAGTTAGTCTGCAGTCTCAGATTACCCAGTGTTATTACTTGTGGGCAGACAACAGACCAGGAGGACAAGGATGCTGAGCCAAAGCAACACATTTTAAATTTGATTTATTTGATGGGCAATCGGACTGATAAAGTTGTCCAACACTGTTTTAAAATAACAGGCTAGTATTCAGTGGTGCTGCAGGTATAACCAGTGAGGAGGCGACTGCAAATACCTCTGGAATTAATAAACTCACATTTTGCTGTCCCCAAAACTAAATAATACAAATGTGCCTTAAGTCACAAATTAATGAATGCATGATCTGCTCCTTTGTAATTAATAAGCCTCTTTGGACTTATAATTAATAATATTTCTGTGAGGCTATAATTATGTGGCATAATGATGTTGTGACCTGGAGGTGCTTTTATTTAAATAGGTTACCCAGTGTTTACAGACTTAAACAGCCTAATAGCTGCTTGTTCCAAAGTAATCACATTACTGTAACGCGTCACCGCCTCCATTCACTTCCAGCTGTTGCTCTGTAAACTGGGGGCGTGTTGCTCTCTCTCTCTCTCCTCCATTAGTCCCCTTGCTCTCTCCACCACTCTCAACCTTTGGCACAGGACCGGGTCCAAACACTGTCAGCCCTGCAGCCTGTCTACCTCTCCAGGAGTAATCATGGCGCTTCAGGCGAGAGCCTTGCTCACCTCTAAGTGGCTCGCCGAGGCCGTGAAGGTCCAGGGGAAAATGCGCATCTTGGACACGTCTTGGTATTTGCCCAAACTGCGGCGCAGCGCCAAGAGCGAGTTCAAGAAGCGGCACATCCCGGGCGCAGCTTTCTTTGACATCGACCAGTGCTGTGATAAAACCTCTCCCCTGGACCACATGCTGCCCTCCGAGAAGATCTTTGCAGATTACGTCGGGAATTTGGGGATAGAGAGCGACACGCACGTCGTGCTGTACGACGCCAGCGAGTTCGGCGCGTTCTCCGCGCCGCGCGTGTGGTGGATGTTCCGGGTGTTCGGGCACAGCGCGGTGTCGCTGCTCAACGGCGGGCTGAGGAACTGGGAGCTGGAGGGTCGACCCGTGAGCGACCAGTACGTCAGACCGGCGCCGACCGAGTTCAAGGCCTCCCTGAACCGCTCCTGGATCAAGACCTACGAGGACCTGCTGGACAACCTGGACACCAGGCAGTTCCAGGTGGTGGACGCGCGGCCCGCGGGCAGGTTCAAAGGCCTGGACCCTGAACCCAGAGACAGTGAGTAATCTGTGTGATCAGGCTGAGTGGTGATGATGATGATGATGATGATGATGATGATGATGATGACACTCCTGCAGACTCGGAGATCAGCAGGAAGCAGCAACCAGACTGAAAGCAGCGGTGCAGCCACGATCACCAGCAGCTCATCAGCTTCATTCACTTTATTCAAGTGTGTTCAAACACAGTTTCACAAACAGTGTTTAAAAAACAGAAAAATGTATTAGTACATACATAGGTGAAAGTAGGCTTTATATAGAGAGCTTTTAAATATAAAGGTTACTTATATAAATGTAAAGATCATGTCTATAGTACAAGGAAATTATGAGCCCTATACATGAAAAGATCTTTTTTTAAAAAAAAAACACTTTCTTTATTGTCTTTTCAAGATGGAAACATAAACAGCACTATAAGATTCCACGACAGGAATTTAATATAAGAAAGAAAACAAACAAACAAAGTGTTTCTCCTGCAGTTAGTTATCACAAAAGTCAATTGTCATCTTATTGTTCAGTCAGCATAGTGTGAAGCATCACAGGCATATCAGTCGTTTCAAGGTTCACACTGATCCCCCGAAATACTTTGCAGGTCCGAATTCTCAAGATAACAAAAAAAGGGCCCCAGACTTTTAAAAAAATACTGTTTATTCACATTTCTTCCTGATGGTCGCTGTCATCCGTTCTGCCTGAAACAAACATAAATCTAAACAGATTCAAAAGTCACCTTTAGTTCACTTTCACTGTTTCCAACAACAGTAGGTCATCATGTCTCTACTCCTCTAAATAATCATCCTTTCATTTAATATTTAATGATAATTAATTATCACCCATTATTGATTTGCAGTTTGGGGTGCTTATGACATCATGGACATTTTAGTGAAGAAAATCTTGCAGACAGCAGAGAAACTCAACTTCTGTTTGTTCCGCTGTGTCTCGCAAAGACGACTTAAATAAGCTATAAACCTTTTTTTAAACCACAAACTTTAATGAAACAAACACACAAACAACTGATAAAGGTTATCACCAGGCTTCCAACAGAGAGGCACCTCAGTCATGTCAAGGTTCACACTGATCCCCCGAAATACTTTGCAGGTCCGAATTCTCAAGATAATGAATAAAAGGGCCCCAGACTTTTTAAAAACACCTCTTGTCTTCCCTTTAGAGAAAACGTAATCTTTTCTAAAGATATACATGTTGACAGCTCTGTTCACATTTACAGAAACTTGGTTTATTCACATTTCTTCCTGATGGTCGCTGTCATCCGTTCTGCCTGAAACAAACATAAATCTAAACAGATTCAATAGTCACCCATTATTGATTTGTAGTTCTGGGTGCTTATGACATCATAGACATTTTAATGAAGAAAATCTTGCAGACAGCATGAAAACAGACACTCAATTTCTGTTTGTTCCGCTGTGTCTCGCAAAGACGACTTAAATAAGCTATAAGACATTTTTTTTAAACCACAAACTTTAATGAAACAAATAATTCTCTCTAATGAACACTAATAATCAGAATGTCCTCTAATGTCTTCTCTTGTCGGGGAACATTTTCTTTTGTGTGTCTTTCTTCATAAAAAAAAGTATTTTTCAATGACTTCCAGATAATGTAAATAATTCCATATCTAGTCACTCATCTGGTAGACTCACAGCAGGGATGCAGGATATCAGACTTCTGCATAATAATCAATATGGCAATATTCAAACTTATTTATCCCGATGACCAGAGCTGATCTGGCCCATACGTTCTTCACCTGTAGTGGAATGAATATATCATCGTACCTTCTCTTGTCCCACTGAAGCAAAGTAAGAAAAAAACTCTGCATCATCTCATCGACCTGTCACATCGCCGGAGAAGCTCAGACTGATGCTGATATTTCCTTTTAAAGCCTTTGACAGCTGATGTTGACGACGCGCCGATGTAACTGTGAAACCTGAACTCGTGGCGACAACATGACTGTGATGACTCAGAAGACTTCACACTGCATCCTGTCGCCGTTTAATTCAGGATCAGCTCGTTTATTTATGTGCTAACAGGAAGGTATACTGACAAAAAAAACGTCATTCAGTTGGTTCCATTTTCATAAGAACATGCTGAGTAGAAGTTTCCACAGAACAAAGGTCGTCCATATGATAAAGTCACGCAATCAGGTCATCAGGCTGACTTGTCTGTAACGGCTTCCTCTGCGTTTCCTGTAAGTAACACATTAGCTAAGTCAGAGCGGCAGCAGCCTCCTCTGTTAGAATGAGTCACAACGACATGCTATACTCTTAACCTACACTAACTTTAGTGGCTGCCCCGAGAAGAAAGGTGCATTAATCTCAAGGAAATTGAATCGAACGCAACTGGATTTGGTTTTTGTCTTTGAAGACGTTTCACCTCTCATCCAAGAGGCTTCATCAGTTCCTGCTCGCTTGACTAGGCTGGGACTAGTCCAACTAGCCGGTGTGGAGGTCCAGCTGTTTAACCTCTCAGGAGGCGGTCACAAGGCCACTGATGTCTATGGTCGTATGTGCTCCATTACTGCCAACGACAGTCGTTGGTACGGTCGTTGGGGATGGTGGAAAGTTGGTTTTGACTTCGTTAGTGCTCTATTGGGTTGTAACGACAGTCGTTGGAGTCACATGAGGCCCTTTGTGCACAGCCGTTGTTCTTAGAGGCTAAGTTGTTGAATCTCCTGGGAAGCCTCTTGGATGAGAGGTGAAACGTCTTCAAAGACAAAAACCAAATCCAGTTGCGTTCGATTCAATTTCCTTGAGATAACTATGACCTGGATGAATGAGAATATTCACAGGAAAGGTGCATTGATCCACTATCACTGATCGGACACTGTTCCTTCATTGATCAGGTCATGCAGTGACTTTGTGATGAGCGTCAGGTGATACGACAATGTTTCACTATGTTGTGATGTAAAGGAAAAGGTCTTGATAACCTGGAAAACAGCTCAGATCAAATGAACATCATGATGTTAATGAGGATACTGGATATTGTGGCGATCGATGCTCAATGCAGTGAATTACGTCCGATTGTTGCCTGACATGAAACCAGAACCTTAAAGGGGCAATTTGTGAGATATAGTCAGAATTTAAGCTTAAAACACAAATAAAAAATGAACGAACACTGTCAGAAGAAGCAACAGTGTTGATGTTACGTTAAAAACATCTGTATTGTCTTTACGAGACGTCTCCGCTTCGTAGCTGAAGAGGTGATGGTCCAGTAGCTCCTGTAGTTTCAGCCGGGAGACGTGTGAAAGTGGCGAGTTCGCTTCTTAGTTTGTTAAATGAACATAATAAACCGATAATGTCAAGAAAGGAAAAGCTCTTTTCTTACAAAAACAGAAACTTCAAGTACATTTAAAATACAATTAGGAACTAAGATGCGAGGGGATTCACCTACGTATACCCAGAAGTCTCACTACGACACACCGAGCTACAAACTGAAATATCGTGACTATTAACATGAATAACACCATTTCTTCTTTTCCTCCACACACTTTGACTATGTGCTGAGTGACACATGCACTACGATACGCGCTCTGTGACTGAGACACAAATTAGTCAGCGTAATAATCGGAAGTCGGAGTCATTGTGGTCCTTGCAAAGCGCCTGGCGGCTCACCGCCCTGCCATTCATCTTCTCTGAAGTTTGTACTTACTCACGCTGCACTTCCTCTCCGAAACCATATTGCATCTTCGTTTCATCAGAACCTTCCGACAGTGTAGTAAACCTGACACAACGGGGCTCGACTACCGTGTTAGTGTGATGTCACCCTGTCATCCTGTTGTCTGCATGAATGTGAAGATTCAAGATAAATTTAGCGTCATTTTATAGCGTAACTTTGAAAATGAGAAGCAGGTTGGACAAATTGAAATTGAAAGAATAGATTTGTAACTACTGTTCCCCCATGACTGAACCAAAATACAGTCATGCCTGTCTCGTTCTGTGGAAGTTTTGGTTCTGCGTGGCGGAGGCATGCGACGGAAAAAAACCCATAATGGACCACGGAGTCGGCGACTTCCTCGTACGGAGGCTTTTTACAGAGTTTGCTCTGGACAAACACTCAGCAGGCCGACCGAGCCCACATCACTGAGCAGCACAAACACATGAAGAGAGCGAGAGGACAGGACCGATAGGCTTTACTGACCCAGTTTGCTCTCACACACACACACACACACACACACACACACACACACACACACACACACTGAGGAGGGACAGCAGCAGTAGGTTGTGGTCAAGAAGTTTAGATTCTGTCCGACCTCACGTAGAATGTCTTCAGTGATAAGACGCCCATTGTACGTGCCTTATCTTATTCCCTACACTTCTCACTGACTCACTCACACACACACACACACACACACACACACACACACACACACACACACACACACACACGTACTGTATCTGCATACATACACACAACAATAAACACACAGAGGGAAGCTTTGATGTCCCATCCACAGGTGAAACTCCGTCTCAGCAGTGAACTTTGGCCTCCAGCAAACTGACTGTTCCTCTTTTTTCTGTCAAATTGAGTTAATGGTTTTGCAGCATAGATTATTCCTATATGTGTTATTTTGGAGTTTGGAGTTTTAACCAGCTGATTGAATAACAGTAGTTTGCAGCAGGAAATAGTTGACAGCAGGTTAACTGAATGATTCTGCGTGGCTGCAGCTGCAGTGATGTAACCCGTCTCGCGCCCTGCGACCCTCTCGGTCCTCCCGACGCATGCAGCGCTCACAGCTGCACGTTGTGTTTACATTGTGCACGAGTGAAGCTGTGTGGAATGGACAGCAAACACAGAATCCATAACAGTGACTGTGTCGGAGGGGTCGGCTGCAACTATTCTGGCTTTTCTGGCAGACATTAAGACTTGTCAAGGTTAAAAAAAAAAGCACTTGTAAGCCTTTGTTTAAGCCGTGACAGTGTGACTGTGGTGTGTTCAGAAGCTAAAGAAGTGTTGAAGACCAAAGAAGGAACTAAAAGCAGAGTTAATATTTGACTTTATTCTGTCAGGAGGGTGCAGACAAACCTTCAAATGAATGCTAATGTTGGACCAACGTGTAAATGAGTCACTGTTTGCTTAAACGTTAGCAGACGTTGCTGCCCCCAAAGAGGTTAAAAAATCAATTAACGCAGATTTAATGACGCTAAAAACTCAAATCGCCATCAAGTTCAATCATCTATATCTGGAAGTTTCAACAAATCCTGATCGTTATGAGCTTCTTCTTTATTGCACTAGGTTTTTATGTTGGTCGGTCTATCACCTGGAAGCTGTTGATTAATTGAGAGTGCAAGTTAATTCTGGTGTAAGTTTAATCCATGGTCTAACACACCTTGACACCGAGTAAGACTCCCCCTCGAGAGGTCAAGTTAGCTGACCGCTAGCTTAGCTAGTTTTAGCAACCTCAGAAAAGACCGCACGATAACAATACACTGCAGCTTATGTCTCCAACTAGAGACCGCCATCAAAAAGCCACAATTAATGGTGAGAACAGCACCAAACTTCAGCAACAGTACATGTACAGTCCCAGCACACAGTACGAAGCATCAAACATCTGCTAGCTTTGCCGGATTTGTATTAAAAACACAGCACAACTCACCCTCTCCTCCAGCAGCCTGCCTGTGTGGGGAAGCCCTGACGAGTCGATTACCGAGTGCAGTAGATTTCTGCAGCTCAAGGATGAAAATGTCTGATTATTACTCCATTACTTCCGTTATTTTCCCTGTCAGCTCTTGATAATAAGAACTGAGCATGTACAAGCTGCAGTGTATTGTTATCGTGCGGTCTTTTCTGAGGTTGCTAAAACTAGCTAAGCTAGCGGTCAGCTAACTTGACCTCTCGAGGGGGAGTCTTACTCGGTGTCAAGGTGTGTTAGACCATGGATTAAACTTACACTGGAATATCCCTTTAAGTGGTCTAAATCATAGAAAAAACTCTCATTCTGTTCTCTCTCTCTTTCTGTTTTACAGACACAGAGCCGGGCCACATCCCCGGCTCCGTCAACGTGCCTTTCCACTCCTTCCTCGCCCAGTCGGGTCACTTCCTGCCCAAGGAGCAGCTCCAGGCTCTCTTCACCCGAGCTGGCGTCGACCTCAGCCGCCCTATCTGTGTCCTGTGTGGCTCGGCCGTGACGGCGTGTCACGTGGCGCTGGCGGCCCACGAGTGCGGGCACGCCGGGGTGTCGGTGTACGACGGCGGGTGGTCGGAGTGGTACACCCGTGCCGTGCCCGAGAACGTCATATCTGAAGGACGGGGGAAACATTTGTGATTGGTTCACGCGGGGTGTGGTTGGATCAGACTGATTCTGGATGTCAGGAAAAGACGGACGATGTTCTTTGCTTGTTTTGTGTGATGAAGTTTAAAGGAATAATTTGACATTTGGGGAAATTTCAATCAGTAAAACCGCTTCTTTGCTTTCTTGGTGAGTGTCTGTATTGTAAATAAGAAGCGAGCAGCAGCCGGTTAGCGTAGCCTAGCATAAAGCCTGGAAATCTGCCACACGGCACCTTTAAATCTGACTAATTTACACTTTATATTTTGTTAGTTTAAACCAGGTACAAAAAGAAATGTGAAAGCAACAACATGTGGTTGTCAGAGCCAGCATGCTGTTCCCCCGACCCTTAATCTTTATGCTAAGCTAAGCTAACGTGCTGCCATATTTAGTGCACATGTATGAGAGTTGTACAGATCTTCTCATTCAATTGCTGGCGAAAAAAGCAAATCATGTATTTTTCCAAAAATGTAAAACTATTCCCAAAACATTTCCTTCATCCCAACCACATTAATAGAAGTCTTGACTATAGAGCCAGCAATATGTGAACACTAAACTTGACTTTTTAATATCTTCTGAGACTGGACAATGTTTGTTTACAGCTGTAACACTCACGTTGGAATAAAAAATAGAGCTGCACTTTGAATCACAATGAGATGGGAGTCGTTGAAATCTCATCAGAATCCCTTTATTTCTCCCACAAACCAGGGACATTTCTGTGCCACAGCAACCAAAGGACATTAATAAATAAAATAAACAATATAATAAGAAGGTAAGACATAATATTGTACAATATGAACAGTCCAACCCTCATGAAATCTATGTGAGTATGAATATCTGGAGAGGTTTTAGCTCCGTTAGCTTGAGTCTGACAAGTCGGCCTTCACACCTTTGAACTGAATATTCAGAAAGCTGATGTAGACAGTCACACATGCACGCACACACACACACACACACACGAGCCTCCTACACACAGGTACGCTATTCAGAGTTGTTAATAAAAATGGCTTCCAGTGAAACCACCAAAGCCAAAGTGACGACATTTTTTCTCCAAAAAAGTGGGAAGTGACGCAGTTCTCTAAAGCCTTCTGCTTTTTTTAAGCCTCCTGTCACTCATTTCTGAGAACCTCAGCAACTACTCTCTTCTTAGCATGTTCTGCATGTTGTATAAATAGGAGTGGACACAAATTTTCTTCAACCGTGCTGCGTTCATCTTGAAGGGAGTAGTCGCCTCGTCCTGACCCTGACTGGTGAGTGTGCTGATCTGATAATGAAATTATTTGTGTTATCTCGCTGTGAACACGAGCTCCACTGGCACCGGATCGACCAACAGGGACTATACACTGACAAACATGTCTCTATGTGGTCCAGTTTTGTTACTGAGTCTTAAATATTAAATAATAATGATAAATATTAAGCACAAATGCATTTAACGTACATTTATTAGTGTGAGGCTGAAGAAGTTTTTCTTAAAATCCTCTTTATTAGTCAGCAGGGATCAAAGGAAGGTTTTTTTGGGGGGAAATTGACAAATTGAGTAACCTCATGTGAGTGATTGCTAAATGTAGAATGACAGAAATAGCTGCAGTTCAAACACTCCAGTGTAAACATGGTGTTTAGCATGTGAAGTGAATGATGAACCTGTGTTTCTAAATGAAAATCAACTCTGTCGACCGATTTAGAAACATGCAGGGATCATAACGGTTGCCACGTAACGCGTGAGGAGTCTGCCACCGCACACAAACAGAGATGTGAGAGCAGATGTTGCCAGGGCAGAAGTTTCATTTGTGCATGTCGGTTTACCAGAAGTTGAAGTTCAGTGTGGCATGAAGAGTGACGTGACAGGCGGCCTCTTCCTGATAAAACTCGGGCGTCCCGCAGGCTGAGAGGACCGGTTTCATTCGCTCGTGTTAGACAAAGGACAGCTTGTGTTGGACAGTCCTGCACCACAAGATCACAATGTTGTGCTGCTGAATGATGCTGTGAAGGGTGAAGGGCTCTGCAGCTTCACGATGCTGGTGTGCAGCCACTGGGGGGCGCCAGAGTAAAACAAATCACAAGCCCTTTGGGACAAACTGGAGATCCTCCAGTCAAAGATGTGCTTTGGATTGTGATGATTTGTGACACAGCACAAATTGTTTGGAAGCCAATCAAGAACTGACTCCTTAGGATTGTTGGCCGCCAACCCAGAGCGTCGTTATTTGACGAGTTTGGGAATTAGATTCAAAAATCAACTTTTCTTACAAATAGCACGAGCATATATTTAATTCTAGGAACCGAACCAGCTCACTTTTCCACAAGTGTTTGACCATTTGCCGTTTGTCCACCGACAGTACCAGCTCGCCTCGGCTTAGCGTGGCTCTACTTGGTTTGGTTTCAGACACGTTGCGTTTCCATCTAGAATTAGTATCTCTTCAACGTGGGCGGGTCGTCTTCAACGTGGATGGGTTGTCATCAACGTGGGCGGGTCGTCATCAACGTGGGCGGGTCGTCATCAACGTGGGCGGGTCGTCATCAGTGACGTACTTATCCACGCGACACATAAACAGGGCTAGCTGTGGGCGACGCAAAACACGTACACCTTTTCATTTCTTGTCGCACCATCAAGCTCGTTCTGGATGCGTCTTCAGCGACAACACTCAGGAGCGTCTCCACCTCTGCCACGGTCCACGCCGTGTTCCTGCGCGTTGTTCCTTCCATGTAATCGCTATGTTGACTGAACGCAGATGCTAGTTTTTAAAGGTAGCAGGTGTCAGGCTCGGACGTCGCGCTCGTCACGAGTCATCAAGTGGCGTCGCTCTCTGTCCAATCAGTGGCCGGCTGCCAGCTTACGTCACACAGAAGTATCAGCTCAGCTCGGTTGGAACTTATACGGAGGTGATACTAAAAAAGCTCCACTTTAGCAGGTACCAGGTACCAGATTTCAGTAATGGGAACGCAAAAAAGGCGAGCTAAGTCGAGGCGAGGCGAGCTGGTACTGTCGGTGGAAAAACGGCAATTGTAATCATGTTTCTTCAACATGGCGTTGCACGGTGCACAATAAGACACGCCCACTTTGGTTCCCACTCCAGGTGAGGGAAAACCTGCCGCTTATGGCTCCAACTGGGAACCAACTTCCTCGGGTCCAGAACAATGTGTTTTTGGTGGAAATTCTCACGATGGTTTAAATAATTACGCCTGTGAACCATAAAGGAATTGGTTCCATGTTAATGAGAAATGTGTGGTGTCCAACCTCTCATCTTACTTATGGTATAAAATATATATATTAAGAGTCCTTCGGTTTGTTTTAAAGCGTGTGTGTGTGTGTGTGTTTTTGCTGTCTTGGGTCATTCGAGGTGGTGTTTTTAGGGCTAGTTTGGGAAAGCACACACTTCTCTTACTTCCCGCCATGTGATACTAACACATGGTGTGAAACTAGAGTGATAAATGTAATGAACAGCCTGAAAAGGGAACGGAAAGTAGAGGCAGGAAAACAAGAGCGACACAGAGAGAGAGAGAGAGAGAGAGAGAGAGAGGCAGACAGAGAAAAGGGGTTTCCACCCTGGTGTTTCACCCTTGTTCTTGAAACAGGGATCGCATGTCACCCAGATAACACTCTGTCAGGGAAACCACACACACCACAGCTTGTTTTTCTTTTCTTACTCAGAAACATTTCCGAATACGTCACTTCAGAACTCGATAGCGGAGTAGTTTTTTTGAGAAGAGGAGTCCGAATGAGTCTTACAGACATGGAGACATCAGATCGATCATCACTCTGAATGCACTCGACGGCAAGGGGAAGAGCTCTCCGGCCCCGAAAAGACGCCGGACAGGTGAGCTTTTGTTTGAATCAACTCTGGTCGAGAGCTTTTTTATCTGATGGGGATCACACTTCTTTGTCGGTGTCATGAATGAATGAGTCTTTGTCAGGAAATCATGCTCCGGCAGCAGCGGTTATGGTGATGTAGACGGAGATAAAGAGAGAGTAGTGTCTCTGTTTATGAGCTGTTTTTTGATGATTAGATCAGAAGACAGCGGCAACGATGTGGTCATCTGTCAGGAAAGGCGACACCTTCAGATACTGAGAAAAAATGACTGTGGTGAAGTTTGTGAAGACAGTTTGAAAGACGAAGTTCTCTTTTTTTGGGGGGCTTCAGTGGAAATATGAAAATGACAGATGATTCCTGGTGTAGTCAAGTGTGTCATCAGTGATGGTTTTAGACAAATCTTTGACAAGTTGAGACACCGCTTTGAAATTAAGAGTTTCAATTTAAAACCTTTGTAACCTGACATTTCACATCCACATGTTGGCCGTTTTCGTCTGACTTCACAACTCAGGGTGGGAAATTCTGCTGCTGCAAGTTGTCTAGATGTAGGAAATACCACCTCTTGATTGATCAGCAGCTGAAAAGACGGTTGATAATGTAAATTAGGAGGGACAAACCATGTATCAACAGCTAACATTAGCCTTTAACCCCTTCTTATCATTAACATTTGATACATGATACAAGACAGACACACCAATTCTTGAAATATCAACACACATCTTGGACACATTTATTCAAACGTGGATGTAATCACAAGAAAAAGGGGTTGTCGGTTATCAAACATGTCGCTCTACCTTGAAAAATTGCCTCCAGATTTTCCCTCTCCGCCATCTTTTCAGTTCACGATCAGTCGGGAAATGTTAAAATGATAACAGTTTGTCAGATTGACAGCAGCAAAACATTATCCCAGAGTTCGAGCTTCCTGCTCTGAGTGTGACGTCAGAGAAGAACAATGGCCGCCGTGTGGATTTGGTCTATGAGGGGGCAGTTCGTCATGAAACTCTTCACTTAGTGTCTGTATCAAAGAAAGAGCCGAGTGTTTATAACGCTCACAGATAAACGTTACTACACTGGATCTACATACACTAGAAAAGAAAGAAAGACAGGGACATTAACAGGAAGGAGAAGCAGAGAGGCAGGTATGTGGGTGAAAGTGGTGTTTCGGTTCGTGGGAAGGTGAGAGATGGTGTTGAAAGCCAGACGAAGGTGTGTTAACCGTGTCCTCCGCCTGACAAACAAGGGTCTCGTGTTGAAAGCTAGACGAAGGTGTGTTAACCGTGTCCTCCGCCTGACAAACAAGGGTCTTCGTCACATTAGTGGCTCGTGTGAGGCTGTGCTTTGAGCTAAATGCTAATGTCAGCATGCTAAAGTATCAGACAGATCGACCAGACGGTGGCGCTAGAGGAAAAGCCAGCGGGACATCAGAGTTATAACACCGCGAACCGGTCGAGCGCATGTTGCATAAAACCGCGCTCTCCTTCGACTCGTCAGTCCCGAGCCTCGCTGGTTGAGCTGTTCACTCCTACATGCTGCTGCTGCTGCTGCTAATCATATTCATTTTCTCCCACGTCACGCCACACTCTTCCAGTTACAGCTCTATAAACTTTAAACAACGTCATTTTCTGCCCATTCGTGGTTTGTAAACTCTGTATTTAACTGAAATGTGTCTGCTGGGTTGTGGATTTGAATGTGCTCCTCTCTGCACAAACATCTTTGGATGAGCTCATGTTGATGTCCCTCAGTCTTGTCTTACGGGCTTCTTATCTCACCATAGCCCTTCAGAGCAGGTGGGAGACAGTGACCACAAAGAAGAAAATGAATCACCTATGTTGTTTGGCCTCCCAAGAAATCCACATGCATGCAACTTCAACTCAACTGTTATTAATAGCTGATCAAGTGCAGAAACACTGCACAGAAGTTTTTACAATGCCAGGAAGTTATCACAGCAGCAGCTTATCTGTCATTACTAGAGATCTTGAGGTAAACAGGATAAACACAGCTTGCATCTATAAAACTGGACCATGCATCATCTTTCTAGATCGCATTGTGTTGATTGTTGCACAAGAGCCTGTGCATGAGTTTTTCTTCCTTCTGTGCTCAAAAATAGAATAAAAAAATGCATCATAGTGACATTAATAGTCACTAGGTTAAGGATGGACTGTGGTCACGCTTAAAATGACGACCGCTGTCCGATGTTTGGTTACTCATCCTTGTCCATCCTTCCTCCCCGCCACTGCCCTTAAACGACAAACCTAAAAGCCTTCAAACAGCTGGAGTCGTTATCCAGTTTCCCTCATGCCCAAACCAAACCAACCCGGCCAATACGGATGACAGTAACGAGCCAATCAGACACAGAGTGAGCCGAGTCTTGGCTTCTCCACTCTGGGAAAGGAAGGAGGAGGAGGTGAGGAGGTCAAGGGTCTTGAATGCATTTCTGTGAAAGCTGTTCAGTAGAGAAAAGGTCCCAGGAAGGATCCAGGAAGTGAGCCGGGCTTCATTGTGAAAGGATTTACAGTGTGAAAAAAGCAGCTGGATCAATGGATGGATACTTTTTCTCGAGCATCACAACTTGTTTTACAGTCAGAATTTGATCTGTTCATCATGATAACAATACAAAAGTCTATAAGAGCCTCACAGTTGGGTCATTTTTCCCCTTAGCGGAGGGTTAAACAGCATGTTAGCTAGCTCAGCCTGAGGATGGTAATGAGCTCGCTCTAAAGGCCCCACGGTGCAAATGATCAGGTCATTTTATATCCGAGAAGTTCAACTTTGCATAGAAGTGCAGTCATGACCCTGACCTCCTAACTGTGTGGTGCTTCCTCCTTTGCTCCTGTCCTCAATTTTCTGTCATGATCTGTTTCTGATGCGAACATCAGATCCTGCAGGTTTCATCTGACCCCATCACTTATTTCCTATCACCAGTCAAAATGTGTATTTTCAGGCTTATTTGACACACATCTTGTGTACGATGAACACCAACGTTTTTGAGGAGTCTACTTTTCCTGGGAATCATCACATGATGCTTAAAACGTAGTTTCAGAAAAAGAAAAGACTTTGAATGTGTTGAAATGTTTGTATGTTGTGTCCAACTAGCCAAATGAATTACTGATCAGTATTAATGCATCTAAATGCACTTATATTATACAACTAGCTGTCAGAAGCTGTGACCTCAGTAGTTTTTGCATCTTTATCAGTATTTTATCTCAGAATTCATGAAAAGGAAGAGCGTATTTGGGGGTTGGGGGTAGAGTGAATGAGTTTTTGCTCTTTTTGGAAACAGCAGTAGCGTTCTGGGAAGAGAAGGGGGGGTTAGGAAGTGGTTTGTGTGTGTGTTTACTCTACTTCTGTGTGTGTGTGTGTGTGTGTGTGTGTGTGCGTTTGCGGTTAAGTGTCTACAAGAAACTGAGAGAGTGAAGAGAGAAAGAGGAAAGAGAAAGAGAGAGAGAGAGACTGTCAGCTCTTTTTTCTTGGTTTCTTTGGTTCATTTCGGTTTGGAGCGGGCTAGGGGAAGTCCAAATGTCAGAAGACGGAAGACACACACACGAAAAAGCGTCTCAGTGAAAGAGGTTAGAGAGGAGCGGGCTGTCAGGTAGACGGCTGCCGGCTGCTTCCCCCTGGGAGGCCCTTTCCCCCGCGATCAGACTCCGATGCGGGAAATGTTTCGCTGACTGAACAGAGTCGCTCAAAGCTCCAGTGTGAACTCGGGGAACACTGGGGAAGTTGGCGGACTTTACGACGTGACTAAAACGAAATGACATCAGGCTCAGCCCGGTCTTTTATAGGTGCAGTGCATCCTCATAGTTTCTCGTGATGATGATGACATGATTCAAGTTTCATAGATCACACAGAGCAATCTCTTCAATCATCAAATACATATCTTCCCTCTTACCTGTGGTGCCGTTTATCCAATTAGCTCCGAATACATTTGAGAATCAGAACAGCGACGTCCCTCTCAAGACAATCCGACTATTATCTTTGGACCGAGTTACAAATCTATCACCGCACAGGAGGTGGCGTGCATCTACTCATGGAAGAGAGGCAAACTAACTAATGCTGTTTTTCCACCGACAGTACCAGCTCGCCTCGCCTCGACTTAGCTCGCCTTTCTTGCGTTCCCATTACTGAAATCTGGTACCTGGTACCTGCTAAAGTGGTGCTTTTTTAGTATCACCTCCGTATAAGTTCCAACCGAGCTGAGCTGATACTTCTGTGTGACGTAAGCTGGCAGCCGGCCACTGATTGGACAGAGAGCGACGCCACTTGACGACTCATGACGAGCGCGACGTCCAAGCCTGACACCCGCTACCTTTAAAAACTAGCATCTGCGTTCAGTCAACATAGCGATTACATGGAAGGAACAACGCGCAGGAACACGGCGTGGACCGTGGCAGAGGTGGAGACGCTCCTGAGTGTTGTCGCTGAAGACGCATCCAGAACGAGCTCGATGGTGCGACAAGAAATGAAAAGGTGGACGTGTTTCGCGTAGCCCACAGCTAGCCCTGTTTATGTGTCGCGTGGATAAGTACGTCACTGAAACCAAGTCACGTCGTCTGAAACCAAACCAAGTAGAGCCACGCTAAGCCGAGGCGAGGCGGGCTGGTACTGTCGGTGGAAAAACGGCATAAGCGTACTACAGCTCAGTCGAGCAGGTTGCCATCAATGTTTACATCAAGTCATGTGCATTGAAGCCGGGACAATCTCCATCCACGTTCCCGATCCTTGACAACATGTTTTCATATCAGCTCTAGTATGATCGAATGGATTCAAAGCTGCTGTAAGTGACATTCTGTGTCAAACAGCTCTGTAATCTAGTGTTTGATCAGTAACGCATGTCTTTCTTCCCCCTACACAAACAACTACTCTGGTATCGCTGCCCACTTTATCCAAGAGGCTTGTCTGCTCAGCGAGGTGCAGAGAGCAAGATCCTCCGGTTCTGGTGCCTACACCGGCGATGGTGGGACAGGAACAGCTACCAGTACCAGCTAGGATCCTAGCAACTTGCAGCTTTTGCAACCTGATGAGAATACAGTGAAATAGGTGCCTGCAGCCACCACTGAGTTTTGGTTTTTGCTCTCCAAGGGAAAAATGTTTGGACGCCCCTTCAAACCCTCACAAGCAGAAGCTGGAACCTGATACTGTTTCACACTGTGAATTTAAGAGGGTCAGTTCAGTTCAGCTTCCCTTTTCTCACATTTTTGCACCAATTGAGAGCAAGTGAGAAAAACCCAGCAAAGCACAGGAAACAGCCAAAGCAAAAAAAAAAAAAAAGAGAGACTTGTGTCAACCCCTCGATTACTGGCAGTCACGTAGAATGATACACTTCAGCAGTTTGATAACCTCATTGACGACAAATTAATGATTACCACAACCGAGAACATGAGCTGCGATCTGATTAATCGCCGTTTTAAGAACAGGAAGGAAGCACACCTGTCAGAATAATGGAACATTTGGCCCTGACCTTTATCAAACGACACAAACAGGTGACCGCGGTGTCAGCGAGAACTTCCCCCCCGTGCACGCAAATGGAAAGATAAAACGTACATGTTTATAATGTCACGTTTGCACGTCGAAAAGCAGAAGTTTGTGCATATTTTCGTGTTCCGACAAACATAAAAAGCTGTTATATATCCTCTGAAAGGTGGTGTCGTGCAGAGTGAAAGTATTTGTATCTAGGGCTGTGGGTGTTTGTGGGTCGACTCTGCACTGGGCTGTAATAACCACACGCCGCAAATCATACCTGATGCACACACACACACACACACACACACACACACACGGCACACACACACATTTTGCTATTTCATCCTGTTTTTGACGGAGTTTAAATGTCAGTTGTGGTTCGCATGCAAAAGAAGCAGCAAAAGTTCACGATGTCTCAACTGAAAGGGCAAGAGACACACGATCTTAAGAGATAACACAAACACCACACTGTGCTCGTGTGTGTGTGTGTGTGTGTGTGTGTGTGTGTGTAACAGCATACAGGGGGAAATAAAAAGCAGCAGGGAAGTAAAAGAGGAGAAATCATGAACCTGTGCAGGAGTTTAAAGCTGTACAGCATCCACCCTGCAGCGGCCTCTCTCCACCTGTGTCTTTGGATCATGTTTTTTAAAACCGTCTATCAGACTGTTGCTATGGAAACAACAGGTAGTGCCATTAAAATAGGCCCCTGATCTATTAGCTGATGGAAAATAACAGAGGAAGCTGCTGAGGTGTGAAAGACTCCAAACCACAAAAAAACTTGAAGAGGGTGGCTTTTTTTTTTTTTTTTTTTTTTTTTTTATCACACTCGATGAGCTTGCGGAGAGCGTGGGCAGATTCAAACCGAGAGAGAGAGAGAGAGAGAGAGAGAGAGGACTTAAAGGATTGATCTTGAATTGAGATTAAAACTTCTCAGTAGTGACCTTCAGAGAGCGTTATCTGCTGTTGGTTTTTTTTTTCCATCTTCCCGTCAGAGGAGAGGAAAGCCTTTATATGTCTGGTGCTCTTTCGCAGGGCTGCCAGTCGAGTGAAAGCAGCGCTCTGAAGCAGATCCCGAGCAGCCTCACCAACAGGTAAGACACATATTTTCTGCTCTAAGATTAAGCTGCTCAGTGCCTAACATTTAAGACTGCATCAGGTGGGGTGGTGAGGCAGGATGTGATACCTGTAGGCAGCCTCTCTCACTAAATGATGGGTTATTTCCCTATTTTTAATGTGTGTCTCTAAAGCACACTATCAAAAATACTTTGGCAAAGGTTGTTCGGTTTCACCAACAGTCATTTTGGTACACATGGCTTTTTACACCCACACCTCATGAAACGGGCTTTGGTTTATTAACCAACTGGTGCAACTGATCTCGACTGCGAAGATTGTCAAGAATTATGCTATTTTTTTTGTCAATTTTGGTCCTTGTTTGGCTTGTCAGCAGCTCTCAGTGGTGCACAAGTATAGATATTTGGGAATTATAAAGACATTTTTCCATTTTGGTCCTTGTTTGGCTTGTCAGCAGCTTTCAGTGGTGCACAAGTATAGATATTTGGGAATTATGACGACATTTTTCCATTTTGGTCCTTGTTTGGCTTGTCAGCAGCTCTCAGTGGTGCACAAGTATAGATATTTGGGAATTATGAAGACATTTTTCCATTTTGGTCCTTGTTTGGCTCGTCAGCAGCTCTCAGTGGTGCACAAGTATAGATATCTGGGAATTATAAAGACATTTTTCCATTTTGGTCCTTGTTTGGCTTGTCAACTGCTCTCAGTGGTGCACAAGTATAGATATCTGGGAATTATGACGACATTTTTCCATTTTGGTCCTTGTTTGGCTTGTCAGCAGCTCTCAGTGGTGCACAAGTATAGATATCTGGGAATTATGACGACATTTTTCCATTTTGGTCCTTGTTTGGCTTGTCAGCAGCTCTCAGTGGTGCACAAGTATAGATATTTGGGAATTATAAAGACATTTTTCCATTTTGGTCCTTGTTTGGCTTGTCAGCAGCTCTCAGTGGTGCACAAGTATAGATATCTGGGAATTATGACGACATTTTTCCATTTTGGTCCTTGTTTGGCTTGTCAACAGCTCTCAGTGGTGCACAAGTGTAGATATTTGGGAATTATAAAGACATTTTTCCATTTTGGTCCTTGTTTGGCTTGTCAGCAGCTCTCAGTGGTGCACAAGTATAGATATTTGGGAATTATGACGACATTTTTCCATTTTGGTCCTTGTTTGGCTCGTCAGCAGCTCTCAGTGGTGCACAAGTATAGATATTTGGGAATTCTAAAGACATTTTTCCATTTTGGTCCTTGTTTGGCTTGTCAGCAGCTCTCAGTGGTGCACAAGTATAGATATTTGGGAATTATGACGACATTTTTCCATTTTGGTCCTTGTTTGGCTTGTCAGCAGCTCTCAGTGGTGCACAAGTATAGATATTTGGGAATTATGACGACATTTTTCCATTTTGGTCCTTGTTTGGCTTGTCAGCAGCTCTCAGTGGTGCACAAGTATAGATATTTGCGAATTAAAGAGATATTTTTCCATTTTGGTCCTTGTTTGGCTTGTCAGCAGCTCTCAGTGGTGCACAAGTATAGATATTTGGGAATTATGACGACATTTTTCCATTTTGGTCCTTGTTTGGCTTGTCAACAGCTCTCAGTGGTGCACAAGTATAGATATTTGGGAATTATGACGACATTTTTCCATTTTGGTCCTTGTTTGGCTTGTCAGCAGCTCTCAGTGGTGCACAAGTATAGATATTTGGGAATTATGACGACATTTTTCCATTTTGGTCCTTGTTTGGCTCGTCAGCAGCTCTCAGTGGTGCACAAGTATAGATATTTGGGAACTATAAAGACATTTTTCCATTTTGGTCCTTGTTTGGCTTGTCAGCAGCTCTCAGTGGTGCACAAGTGTAGATATTTGGGAATTATAAAGACATTTTTCCATTTTGGTCTTTGTTTGGCTTGTCAACTGCTCTCAGTGGTGCACAAGTGTAGATATTTGGGAATTATGACGACATTTTTCCATTTTGGTCCTTGTTTGGCTAGTCAGCAGCTCTCAGTGGTGCACAAGTATAGATATTTGGGAACTATAAAGACATTTTTCCATTTGGTCCTTGTTTGGCTTGTCAACTGCTCTCAGTGGTGCACAAGTATAGATATTTGGGAATTATGACGACATTTTTCCATTTTGGTCCTTGTTTGGCTAGTCAGCAGCTCTCAGTGGTGCACAAGTATAGATATTTGGGAATTATAAAGACATTTTTCCATTTTGGTCCTTGTTTGGCTTGTCAGCAGCTCTCAGTGGTGCACAAGTATAGATATTTGGGAACTATAAAGACATTTTTCCATTTTGGTCCTTGTTTGGCTTGTCAGCAGCTCTCAGTGGTGCACAAGTATAGATATTTGGGAATTATGACGACATTTTTCCATTTTGGTCCTTGTTTGGCTTGTCAGCAGCTCTCAGTGGTGCACAAGTATAGATATTTGGGAATTATAAAGATATTTTTCCATTTTGGTCCTTGTTTGGCTTGTCAGCAGCTCTCAGTGGTGCACAAGTATAGATATCTGGGAATTATAAAGACATTTTTCCATTTTGGTCCTTGTTTGGCTTGTCAGCAGCTCTCAGTGGTGCACAAGTATAGATATCTGGGAATTATGACGACATTTTTCCATTTTGGTCCTTGTTTGGTTTGTCAGCAGCTGCGTCAGGTGAAACAGTTGGTACTCAGTTGACGCCTCGGCTGCACTTAATGGGAAAAATTCCCCCATAAGATGAGACAGTTTTCAGTCTCTTTGAGGCTACTTATGTGCAGAATTTGAATCATTTGCAGGTATTTCTGTTCAGTGCTGCAGCCGCTTGTAAAAAAACAAACGCGCCTTTCTCAAACGTGCAGCGTTCAACACCAACCAACACATTTATTTTTAGATTATACGACATTTCTGAGCGCTTGTAAGAAACTTGTTAACAGTTAATAGGCTGCCTTAGAACGTTAATAAAAACCTTATGAGTTTCTTATAATTATAATAATTCTTGTTCCACCGACGTTGGCATGTGATCGTTCATGATAGAAGTTTAACATACATATTATGCCAGGGTTAAACCACTTAATATGATTAATAAATACTCTATTATTCATTTTATAAACAGTTAACCATGCTTTTTGCAGCCAGATCCAGATCTAAAGAGAGAACGATGCCTTGTTAAGGTCCATAAATCCTTTAATGTGCACGTATTAAGTGTTTTTCTTGGAGATTATAAGACGTGCAGCAAACGCTTCAGTAAGAATTCAGCCTCTGTAGAAAGGTCATTGCTCAGAACAGGTCTCCACTTTCAACATTGTCTTTTGAAAGGAGGAAAAAAGGTACATAATAACACAGTCTGGCCCTATGACACATTCCAGCAGGTGTTTTATTGGCTCTGTGAAAGTGGAAGCAGAGCGCACAAACCCAGGCAGGATCTGAAACATTTCTATTTCTGTTTTTTTTTTCGATCACCTGTCGGGTGTCACAGCCGTCTCCTGACGTATGTATTTGTGGTCAGGAGTGTTCGGCCGTGAAAATAAACTCTGCAAGGGAACACGCAGCGAGTGTCATCGCTCTGCCTCTATCTGTTCATCTGCACAGGATGAGAAGAAGGAGGAAGCAGTGAGTTACACCCTGGAGCAAGAACAACCCGTCAAACCCCCCCCACCACCACCACGAAACAATCATCCCGCTTTGGAAGCCAACGTTCCCGATGCTTTGAGATCCCAGGAAAAAGCTGATTGGTGACCGGATAAATGGAGGGGATTAAGAAAACCCTTCTTCTGTTTCTTCTTCTGGCTCCCCATCTCGTCTGCGTCATCTCAGAGCGGAGGGCCGATTGTCAGACCCTCCCAATCAAAAGTTAGAAATGTTTTGATGACTCGACATGACTCGATTTTTTTCTAGCATAATTGATTTGATTTCTTTTTTCAGTTGAGAAAAGCTCTTGATCTCACCCCCTGTCTCCGTTATGTCCTGTAGATCTCACCTGCTACAATGACTACTCTAAGGTCATCACTTGTTTCTGGAACAGCACGTTTGCGTCTGACCACGCAGACACTGAGTGCACAATAATTGCCACAAGGGTGACGGAAGGCAGGTAAGGACTGCAGTGTTAAAAGAAAAGCTGGACAGAGTTGTCCTCAGTAAATACACACACATACTGCCCATATTCAGCTAAATGAAATTATTGTCTTACAGAGAATATACATTCAGCCATTCCTGTAAACTTGAGCCTGTTGACGTCTCCAGACCGACGCTAAGGAAGTGCTCCATGGTCTTCAAAGACAAAAATAATGTAAGTCTGAGAAACTTCAAATTTGCAAATATTTTACTTGTGTATAACATTTTTCACTGTACGGCCAATTAATTCTTTAAAGGGACATGAGGCAGGCTGAAGCCCCCCTACATAATTTGGTGTTTTCATTAATTTTTTTGTACAAAAAAATGCCGACAAATTCAATATGAAGTGGCCAGAATATGAGTTCAAATAAATAATCATATAACCTGTCATTATTCACCTAAATATGATCATAACTCTGTCAGTTTCCCTTCACTTCATAGTGTAAGGTAGAGAGAGCCCCTTCAGTGTGTCGTTATCCAATCCATTCCACTTGTTCAGAGAGCGCCCACATCACTGAAAATCCAGTCCACGTTTCCCTGCGACCTTGCTTGCACTCGGTACCTGCAGCTGAAATAAAATAATGCTGCTACTTAGCTAGCTAGTTAGTCTGAAATGCATTGTGAAGGCCCTGCAGGTTGTTTATAGAGTTAAGTGTGCACTCTTTTTTTACCATATATACTATCTTTGGGGTGGCTTCCTTCCGGAGCATCAGCTGTGTTTCTCACTTTACGCATGGATGCACACCGTGAAACAGGAGCTTAGCTCATTCACGTATGATTATCATCAGTGGATAATAATAGTAATAATGATAATAATAATAATAACAATCATTATCACTCCACCTCCCCTATTGACCTGTAGGAGTCAGGGCAGAGGAGCACAGGGAGTGACAGCGGAGAGATCTCTGCTGAAGAGGTGAGTCTAAAGGATTTTACAGGATAGAGTCATTTGTGATGCAGACAGTCTTGGGATTTTATGGAACTCAATATGAATATGAAATATGAGACATTTCAGTCAAGGTGCACCATATAAGACTTAATTAATTTGAGCTTTTATTGAGGAGAGTAATGATTAGAAAATGGAGAAAGCCAATCTATATAGATATATATAAGCCAAATTAGCCTGACCCAAATATTTTCAAGAGTATCTTGATATTACTTTAATTCAAGTAATTAAGTATTCGCGTGCTACATTCGCTCACATCCTGTGCACCTCTTGGGGGCTAAGCCTCCCCTGTCCTTAAAACCTAGTGACGCCCCTGATCTTTTTTGGTTTTGAACGCTTCCTCACCCATTAGCATTAAAAAACTTAAAATGCGCGTTTATTTTTTTCACAAATCCTGCCTCATGTCCCTTTTTAACTACAGAGGCCTCGAAGTTGTACATCAATGCCATAATTCTCTCACACATGAACTACAGTCTTACCAGCTGGACCCATAGGTAGGACCAGTAGAGATGATTGATATGATTTTTTTAAACCGGGAAATCATGATCAAATTTGCAGATATTTTACTCGTGTATAACATTTTTCATGGTACGACCTCCCCTCTGCTCAATTAATTCTTTAAACGAAATCTACATTCATCTACCAGAGCAACTACGAGAGGCGATTGTACAACACCATGTAGAAAAAGTACTGTCGGGCAGTCAGCCTAGTGTACAAACATAAAGATGTTCTCCAAAAGGCTCTCCCCAAATCCTTTATATATCCCGTAAGCATTCAACACCTCTAAACATCCTAAATTCTATTGCTAAAATGTCTTTTCCTGACTTATAATAACTAATAAAGTTATGTCATTTGTTCTTGAGTTTTCTGACGAGCACTGAAGGTTAACTGGCGCTTTTAATCCGAGCATCACAGAGTGTAACTGTCCAGCAGATCATCACCTTTAATGCCAAACCTTGCCAGGCCTTGCATTGATCAATATCTTTTTTGGGTTCTTTGAATGTTTTCTTAAAGCCATATTTTTTTCTTGAACTGTCCTCAGTTTCAGAGCTACGATGTACTGTCCATAAAACTGAGCTGTCCCCCTGTGGAGAAAAGTCTGGTGGACATCCTCTACCGGCCTGCTTGTCACAGTGAGTAGAAACAGATAGATCCCCTCCCCCTCACTTACCTTGTGAGCAGTTCAGGACGATGAACTAAGACAAACTGTGTTTCTCTGATATTGCAGTAAAGCTGGACCCTCCGCCAAAACCATTTATCGACAATGCCACCTTCTCCTGGTCCCCTCAACCCGTCAGGAAGAAATTTAGCAATTATCGCTGCGAACTGCAGTGGAAAGAAGCGGATAAGTCATGGAGTGTGCGTAGATATCTTGTGTCTATCTTATCCAGCATACATGAGTGTGTGTGTGTGTTGGAGAGATTGTGAGAGTGATTGTTAAATAAATGATTTATGCTGCGCGGCTGCAGGAAATCCAAAGAATTAAAATCAGCCAATTAAACAGGCCCACATTTGTTTCCTCCTCATCAGGATCCCTCTGTGAAGACAATACGAAAGTCATGTATATGGACCTACAAAGACAAGAGGCCACTTGTCTGCACAGCCGACATGTCTGAACCCGAAGAGGTGATAAATGGCACGAGTTACGAGGCACGTGTTCGAACGATGTCCGATGATGAAAACTTTTACTTGTCAGTCTGGAGTGAATGGGGCGAAACGGCATCGTGGAACTCAACCTTTGGAAGACCAAAACCAACAGCACCACCTTCAGGTACAGGCGGCCAGATATGTACAAAGCTAACTGGGTTGGTTTAACAAATGCAGTCAGCGGAAAGACACATTTTTCAAATGACTTGAATCCCAGCGAAGGAAATGTTGTTGATACAACATAAGACAGAAGAGAGATGGACAGAATTTTGGTGTCAAACATACTAAAAATGAAGTAAAATCTCTGTCTTGTCTTCGCCAGATGTTGTTCGGTGTGTTTTCGGCACTCTTGCGTGCCTGGCAGCCGTCGCCATGTTGCTCGTACTCTTCAAGACTGACAAAACCACCTGGTAAGCAGACATACCCACAAAGACATCTGTGTCGCTTGGTGGTGGAACTATATGTGTCTTTGTTAAAGACGATGTCCTTCTGTCTTTTAGGATTTACATCGTAAAAAAGACAATCACGGGTCAGATACCGAAACCACAGAACTCCTTCCTGAAGGATCCGAATCACAAGGTGAGCTTATGAAAACTCTTGGTCATGACTTGTTTGAACATATTATAATGAGTCTTAACTGGTTATGAAATGGTCTCAATTTAATATTGCTGCCGCTATATAACTTAGACACATATATATGAAAATATCTTCATTGAATAGTTGACGCTTAAACAGGGGCGATTCTAGGGTCAGAGCTTTAGGGGTGCTGAGCACCCAATGAGCCCCACTGCCACCACCCACCCTTTTTTCACACAAAAACAAAAAATATGTCTATTCAAAAATAACTTTATCATTTTAACATTGGTTCAACTAACTCCAAAATCCAGATTTTTATTTTATTTTATTGGAGACCTTTCCAGAACATGAATATGTCAATTTATTGTTGTTGTTTTTCTCACCTGGTTCTTCCTGCATGCTCTCCCTTTCCCTTTCTCCTTCTCCATTTCCATCTTTCTCTCTGTCCCTTGGCACTGATAATCATACACAAATATATTGTAGGCAGGAGAGTTGAGGTCAGTTTGTCATGTCACAAAAATGTTATGGAGACCATTTACAGATTCTAAGGATATGATCAAAAGGCACACAGAGGCATGTCATTTTAAATATCTTTATTATTATTATTATCATTAAATTTCATCAAATTCCTTTAACAAGAGAAGCTGTATTCTTCATTGTGGGTTTGAAATAAAAAAATAAATAAAAGCAGGGGACCATTGCCTACATAAGTAATTTGATACAACATGGTGGTTTATATTATCTGTTACTTTAGCGAAACACTTTTCAGAAGAAAAAAACAAAACAAAAACAAACAAGACAGAGGTCATTATAGACCGTCCCTAGTCTCTCACCTGAATCTGTCTTTTTACTTTTAAAGAACTGTAGTTCTTAGTAGTAGTATATACTACTACGCCTGCATGAATGTGATGTGATTATTATTGTTGCAAAGCCTCTGTAAAACATGAATGAATGAAGAAAAACATTTAACTTTCGTTTATTGTCTAGTTTCATAGTCAGACACAACTGAAAAATAACAGCTATAAATCTAGGAATAAATAACAATTAATTTAAAAAGCCACAGTGAGTGTTTTCACACATACTGGTAGTATACAGTGATATGTCGTTCCGTTTTTCAGCTCGTACACACGTTTGTTGTCACTCTGGTCCAAACGCCGCACCACTGGCAGGGCTTCATGTTTCCATGACGACTGACCAGAAAAGACGCGCGTGACGTCATGTTTACATGATTCCCGGTGTTAAAATGAGTCTCAAAGTAACTATAAACTATAACAACAGAGACACACGTACGCATTACACAGGTACGCAGTTTATTTGTCACGCTGCTGTTTTTGTTTCATAAACGGACCACTCCAGTTCGACTGTAGCTGTGCTAATGGCGCTAACGGAGCTAACCGGGCTAACGGAGCTAACTGGTAAACGGTGCCCGGACTCCAGTACTCACCGATTTGATATCGGAATCGGAACAACTTTAGGAAAAAGGAAAGAAGTGTGAGACACAGCTTTGGAGCAACTTACTTACTTAAGGTAGTTGATTCACAAAGCTACAACTAAACGGATTCTCCCTCTGCCTGTGTGTCGTGCTGAACGAGGGTCGGGCTGCAGTGTAGGTACAGAGAAGAAGCGCGTGAGAAGAGGATGATACCATTTGCTAAGCGGGGGGTGTTTTCATTTTGGTCCTTAACATACACATTTTAAACCACAAACTATGGTGTATGTTTTGGACATTATTTAACCTTGTCAAAGATGAACAAAATTTTTAGAATAACAACATTTCTTACTCCAAGGTTTAGGGGTGCTGAGTCCCTTTTTAGGGGTGCTTCAGCACCCCTAAAAAGGGGCTAGCCACGCCCATGTGCTTAAATATGTTTACCTGAAACAAAGAATCTTTGAATTTTCAAAGTGCTAATATCTCCACTAGTTTTCAATTTCTTACAACCACATTTTATTTACCATTAGTTCTATTAGTTCTGCATCACTGCAGATCACTTTGGAGCTAAAAAAAAAAATAGTCTGAATAGTCTGCTCTGATTGGTCAGCTCACACATGCCTGACCAAGCGCTGCTAACACCAACAGAGCAGCTGTGCTACATAAATTCATACTGTGGCAAACTAGCTGCCAGGCACAAGTTATGCACATGTGTGACTCAGTGAAAGGTGCAAAACTAAAGGCGGGACAACTGACGAGATGTTTCAGGAGCAGTGTTTTCTGTGGGTGCAGACGTTTCCAAGAGCTTTCAACTGCAAAATGGAAAAAAAATACATACATAGAATCAAACTATTGTCCTTCTTTTAACTTTGTTTTGGTGTCCACAGGCTTTTTTTAAAAAAAGCATTTGGCTTTTTAGCTGCTTGAAGGTCAACTTCCTCTCCAGCAAATCCCTAACAGCAGCTTCCCTCCTAAATCCAAAAACCATTCGCTGAAAAAAAAACCATGTCCACAAAGCTATATGGAACTATAGATCTGTAGGTTTATCACTTTATCAGCAAACCCTGGCAGTGACAGCACGTACTTGTTTGACTCACGGTTCCTGTAAGGTATTTATTAGTGCAGCCGTAAAGATCGCAGTGCATACTAAAAAAGGTCAAGCACAACCTGACACGAAACAGTAGGATGTACGACTCACGTAGGCGTTGAAACCAGACGGATGACTAATCCATCAAAGAAACATGACCTTTACGGTTTAAAACTTCATCATTTAGCAGCAGAGAAGAGACTCGCACAGTAAAATGCAGCTTTACAACCGTCCAGTGTTTGTGTTTTTTAACTTATCCAGTCGCTCCTCTCACATTTAATCCTGCAGAGCTGGTCCAGCCCGTACTTCACCAGCGAAACCATGAATACCTTCTTGAAGCCGGACGACATCGTCTCCGTCGAGGTGACCTCCGCCGTGGATGCCGTCGTAGCCATCAGTCCAGAGGCGGCGCTGCACGAGAAGATGAGAGTCGAGAGCAGCTACGAGTCCACCAGCTCCAGCTTCTCCAACCCCAGTTACTCCCAGCTGTCTCCTCCTCTCGTCCCCGTCGCCCAGCTCACTGCGGGGAATCTGAAGCCTTGCGACGCCGATTCACCCTACGGTCCGGCTGCTAATCAAGCTGAGGGTAGGAAAGCAGAAGAGGACAAGGATGAAGAAAGCAGGGCGGAGATGCTGAAGCTGCTCTCCGAGGGCAACAGCAGCAGTGAGCCCATGCTGGTCATTTCCGACTACGAGAAGGTTGAGAAGCCGCAGGTGGAGCGCTTCAGGCTCCAGAGTCTAGATTCGGGCGTGTGCAGCGGCGAGGAGGTCAGCCAGGAGAGCCTGGAGGTCGACAGCATCAACGTGACCGATGAGGATCCTGAGGGCAAGGAGGAGGAGGAGGAGGAGGAGGAGACGCGGGGAGAGAACGGGAAAGAGGTCGATTTTCAGAAGCTGTTGGGAGGCATCGGAGGCGTTTTCGACAAAGGGTCCATTCAGGTTTGTTCGGGCTACGAGCAGGTCCAGAAGCTGCAGGACGTCAGCCCCGAGCTCAACAGCCTGGATTCAGTCATCAGCAGCGGGGACGAGGAGGAGGAGGAGGTGAGTCAGGAGGAGAGCCTGGAGGATGCCGTTCAGCCCACCGAATCCACGAGCCTCCTGTTCTCGCCTCCTCTTCTGTCCAGCGCGTTAGCGTGCTCCCTGCCCTCTTTCACGCCGCTGCCTCTGAACTTCCCTGAGGCGGCTTTGAGTCCAGATCTGAAACCTCTGCCGATCCACATACTGGGCAGGATGGCTCTGATGTCAGCCAGCAGGCCGGTGGAGCCCTCTGGTGATGGATACATGCCAGTGAGACAGGAACAGAACTGAATACAGACATCCATCTTCCTCGGCGGGCCGAGCAGTAAATGCTGTACGCTGAAGTATGTAGCTTATCGGCGAGAGCCTGTAAATGTTCCCGTCAGCAACATTTCTGTTAATGCTCAACGTATTATTGTCAATGACAGTTTGAGTGTAATGAATGTATTATCTTCTACACTGTCCTCATAAGAGTATTTATCTATCTATTTATGACGAAACAAAGAAAAACTGACAACATTATGGAACAAAAAGGGAAAAAATCAAAAGGTGTATCTGCTGTCCTGGATGTTTTTTTTTTTAATACTAGAAAATAATTAAATTTTTGCTAATTGTGTCTCTAGTGAGAAACTTGTATAGGCAATGTCTACCTGTGTTTATACACAGTATGTCACTCCTGACGTGACGGGTTTGTCAGTCCAAGAAACAAAAAAGAAAAGATGTTCAGATCTTCATTGTCAAACAACGAAAAGCTACGTCGACATGACTCAGGCAGACGTTCACGTATCCAGAAGCTAAATAACAGCATCGTATCCGATGAGAGATACACTCAACTGTAAAATGTCATTTCTGTTTGTCACATTTTTACGATTTGGTCTTATTTCTGTTGTTTTAGTGTGTCTGTGTCTACATGCAAAGTGTTGCTAAAAGGATAAGTCCACCTCAAAAGTGTTCTGGTCCAAAACAAGTGTTTAAGCAAGTTCTGGTCCAGTGAGAGCCCGGACGAGCCGGATGGAGCCCGTCCCTGACTTCCTTCTTCTGCTTCTTCTCTTTTATTGACACATCAACAGCTCACTGAGTCTCCTCCAGTGCAAACGGACATAAACAAAGCATCAAAAACCCCCAAGAGGACAACTTTAATGTTATCAGTTATATGTGGAATACATATAAACTACGCTTATTTATACTTGCGTGGCAGCTATTTCAAGAACCACTGACTATTGAGATGAACTGAGAGATTGGAAAATGTATGTTGACTCATCTTTAACCTTTTTATTATATCTCATATTTTATTGTTTTATTATTTTTCACAATGTCTATCTATCTATCTATCTATCTATCTATCTATCTATCTATCTATCTATCTATCTATCTATCTATCTATATGGATAAACAACCCAGAAGTGCAGAAGAGGACCACTGTAACGCTCAGCTCTGTACGCTGTGTGAAGATTTGAAGATTCAAAGTGTTTAATGTTACAATGAAATTCTTCCTTCGCTGTCCACAGACTGCCAGCAACGTAAAAAGAAAGAAAAATATACAAAATAAAGCAATTTTAAAAAGGCAGCATGTTTAATTTATTGCATTTATAATAAATGTGAGTATTTTTGGGGGCCACAGTGTGAAGCTGAACTTAGCAGACAGGTATTTCAGCAGTTCACCTGCTCACAGCTTCAGTGTTAGAAATAAGAAACCGGTTACTAGAATAATACTTGAAAACGTCCGTGTGTGGTTTTAACTCACAAGTCGTCCTTTTAATGTGAAAATCTCCCCTCGTGCTTTCTCTTTCTGCACTTTTACGGCCAGTTGGGAGTTCTTGTTTGCATGGAAAGTGACACAAATAGCCCGACTCCGCCTCGCTGCCGTCGTGTTTACTCGTGCAGGGGGAGCTGACTGGGAGCATCACTGTTGCTAGGTAACCGTCTGTGGCACCAGCGTTACCTGTACCTACCTGACTCTCCTCTCAGAAGAGACGAGGCTCCCACAGCGTGTATGATCAGTGACGATCCAGCCGTCGGTCATGACTCTGTGGATGTTTTAACTCAGTTACCATGTGCAGTCCACGCTAGCTTTTGGGAAGTATTGATTTACTTTTACCTTTGGACTTACAAACAGAGGGGGAACCGTTCTGTCTGTCGGAGCAACATGTCTGGCTACGTGCTCACCAGAGATGCTAAATAAAATCAGTTAAAACTCAGATTCAGACGGATCAGCGAGCCTCCACGGACTGTGAGATGATTTCTGAGGGGACGAAGGACGAGGAGTGATGCGATGGCACTCGGTCACGGCTCCAAGAAGTCCATCTCATGTGACCAGGTGGTCATTCCTGCGTCTCTGGACAGTGGGGTCAGTAATGCTTGTACTACATATGTAGGCTGATATATATCTCTCACGATGTTCAGATTGATTGGTGGAGTCGTTGGAGTAAACCAGAGTTGGACAGAGGTCTGTATGTGAAGGCCTGTTTCAAGCTGAGGCTTCTGTTTTGGTTTTGAGTGTTGTTTGCTCCGGTTGGGAACTGAAACCTCCTCAAGAAGGAGAAGTTGCCTTCACGTGCCTTTGGTTTCATGAGGGTTTTTTATAGGGCAAGAAGCCAGATGACGCAGGAATTAAAACACATGTCCCAAAAAAACAAGTGCCTGGTTTTTAGTTTCCTGCACTTTAAAACAACACTTCCTGTCAGGTGTTTCCTCCCTGGATGAGCCTGAGTTGGAACGAAGTGAGTTTATCAGACCTCCGTAGGTTGAGTCGCATTGTGAGTAAAGAAGGTGGCAGATTTTGATGAAAAAATACAATATCTCTTGTTCTGCTGCATAGATTTTGACGGTGCTGTATCATGCAAAAAGTGTGTTTTTTGTTAACCCCTGCTCAAACTCTTGTTGTAAAACAAAAACATACATATACATTTAATAAATATATACATATATCTTCCATCCAATTGGTTTTAATTCAAGATGAACGGTAATATAATACATTATATATATATCTTTTATCTTTAAGATCAATGAGGAGACACAATGTCGAAATGCAAAACAATGCATGCAACGATAAAAAAGAGAATGTAAGAAAGTTAAAGTAGATGAAATAAACACAATGAAGTATAAAATAAAATCAAATAAATACAATTTGAGGACTACATAATGTTTTCAGCTAAGCTAGCTAATGCTATCTGCAGGGCTGCTGATGTTAAAGCTCAGCCAGGCTACAAAACAGAGCTGCTATTATTAGCTTAAACTAGGCTAAGATAGGCTAATAGCATTTTAGCTTACACAGAGTGGATGTTTCCCTGAATGGAGGTCTTTGTTAATACATACAAATTAATGCAGTTAGCTAGCAATTCATATGCCAACTCTTAGTCTTGGAATGAATGCTAGTGAGCTAGGTAGCGTACATGCTAACACTTCCAAAGCAACAAACCTAAAAAAATAGGCTTTTCCCCTCCTACGCTCGCAACCAAAACAGCAAACGATAAAAAAGACGATGTAAGATAGTTAAAAGTAGAAGAAATAAACACAGTGAAGTATAAAATCAAATCAAATAATAACACAGTACAGTTGAAAACCATTTACAATAATATCAAAGCATCATTTAGGCCGAGTTGAGACAGTAAAAGTAGAGAAAGCTGCTGCATTAAATCTCTATATTAATGATTAATTTATAAATTAATCATTAATTTATAGAGGAATGTTTTGATTTTGACCTCAAGACTGATTGCATCTCATACGTGCTGTGGTTCTTACTTTATCACAGTAGCAACAATTAATGGACGCTTAGTACGTAATCTAAAGAAATTGCCTTTAGGACATGAGGACAGAAATTAGAAATCTAAAACCAATGGGAATGAGACTGTAACTACAACATTAGGCTGCTTTGTTGTGGACAGAGAAAGCAAAAAGCTATAATGCTGAAGTCCTAAACTATATAAAGATAGAAGTTTCTATCAGCTGGTTGTCTGAGGACAGATCTCACCAGGGGAGCGAAACATAAAAACCACAGCAGCCCCAAGGCTAAACACGATCCACCGGGGAAACATCTCTGCTCCATGTACAGCCTGTTCTGTTGTTCCTCTTATTAAGATACCGTGGATTTATATTTTCAACCCAAAAGAAAGTCTGTTTCCTTTTGTGTTCTCCTCAGGTAGGAGCTGGTGGACAAGCTGTGGCTCCGCCCACCAGGAAGACTCGGTCCAAGTGCCTCCTGGCCTTCATCATCATCGCCATCCTCATTGCTGCAGGAGCCACGCTGGCCTGGTACTTCTTGGGTAAGGAGTTAATTGATCAATTGATTTTTCCTATAATGCGACCACAGTGGCGGACTCGGGATGTTTGAGGGGCAGGGGGCGGAAAAAATAAAAAGGGGCACCAGCTGTATGAAGTCGGGCACCAACACATAGATAGTTGACTTATATACCTGCTAAACTTGCTAGCATTGTGCTAGCACTTTGTAGTCAAAATTCAGCTGAGGTACTTCTGCGTTGATCTTCATGCCGTCCTCTGGAACAGATTACAGGGTTTGGGTGTTGGAGCCTCGCGTCCAGCAGCAGTACACGGCCTACGTGTACATCGTTAACCGGAACTTCACGGCCGATCTGTCCTCTCACGACAACCCGGCGTTCAAGAAGGAGGCCAAGGGAGTTCAGAAACTGGTGAGCAGGGAGCATCGAGTCTTCTGATACCTGCTGCTGTTGGGTTTTTTCTATTTTTCAATGCAATAAACTACAAAAAAGAAGGTTTGAAGCCATAAGACTATATATGTTCATTTAGATCAGTTATCATAAGCTAGCATTTAGTCGCTAGCATCTCAGATAACACATGAATGAACCTTGTGGTGACGGTGTATTTCTCTGTCTTTCAGATAGAGAAGACAATGAAAGGCTCGAGTCTCTCTCGTTACTTCAACTCCACCACCGTCTTCGCCTTCGGGTACGCGGCTCAAACAAAGCAGTGATACTGTGCCGTATAAATGCTGCGTGGATTTTGATCTCGCCTCTGTTTGCTGCAGGGAGGGGAGTGTTGTGGCTCACTTCTGGATCGTGATGTCCGTGCCGGACAGCCACGTTGGGAAGGTCACGCTGGAGAAGGTCACGGCGAGCCTGGAGGAAGGCCTGAGGTGGTACGGCGGGTCGGGGAGGGAGGAGACGGCCTGCCTCGGCGGATACCTCCTCCACCTCCCCTCGCTGTCCGTCAGCGGTGAGAGCAAGTGAGGGGCGGAGGGAGGAACAGTGTGTGTGTGTGTGGAAGACAGAAAGGAAATGTGTGTGAAGAAAGATGAAAAAGTGTTTTTTTTAGTTTAATTTCTCGTCTGTCTTTTTGTTCTGCTCCCAACAGACACTGACTCCAAAGTCATTGAGCTTTTGAAAGCCTCGTTTGGTATCACACTTTACTGTCATCTGCTTTTTTCACAATTTCTTATTTTGTATTGATTCATTAATTTTGATTTAACTGTAATTTGCATGCTACTGACAAAAAATCACAATAATAACACAACAGTACAACAGTATAATCTTGTCATCTTATATAATCATTGAGGTGGAGGACTAAACAGTGCCTTCAGCTAAGCTAGCTAATGCTATCTGCAGGGTAGCTTAGCCAGGCTACAAAGCAGAGCTGCTATTATTAGCTTAAACTAGGCTAGGATAGGCTAATGGCATAATAGCTCAAACAGAGTTGGATGTTTCCCTGAACAGAGGTCTTTCTAATGATATAATGTAGTTAGCTAGCAATTTTATGCTAACTCTTGGTCTTGGAATGAGCTAGTGAGCTAGGTGGCAGCTATGCTAACACTTCCAAAGCAACAAACAGGCTGTTTAATCAATTCCTTCCACTTTTGTAATTTTTGTTTTGGAAATCTGATATTTTTAAAAAAGCTTTTTCCCTCCAAAGTCTTCGTAGGCTTGAATTAAATTCTTCTTTTAGCCCCATATCGCCTCGACTGCTTCAACATTCAGAGACACACAGGAGGCCCGGTTAGGCTACTGATGCTAAGTTAAGATTGGACACTTGCCATTCAAGAGAGGTTGTTAAGCAAACAGTTGATATTAATGCTGACGTAGCTCCAAACATGCTGTCGATCATGTCCCACCACCTTTCACAATCAAATCAATCAACAACTTTCACACAACAATGCTGAATTTACTGGAGCACAAGTCAAAATCAAGCTTCTAACTCATCGTTTCTTTGCCATCCTCTCCCCCAAAGACTGCTACCGCTACCAGAAGGTGGTGTCCGGCGGCCCCGTGGCTCTCCGGGGCCCCAACACGCAGCGCTCCTCCTGCCTGTGGCACCTCCAGGCGGCCCCGGGCTCCCAGCTGGAGCTCCACATGGAGTGGCTGCTGCCGGAGTGTCGAGACAGGCTGCTGGTGTACGACTCCCTCACCCCCACGGACACGCACCTCATCACATCGTGAGTTTCATCCAGTCGGGTCTCATCACTGTGAGCCAAGTTTTTATCCTCTCGACTACATGAGTTAACCGTCTCTCTCTCTGTCCATCAGGGTGTACGGCTGCAGCAGACACGAGCGTGTGGTGCGCGTCCTGTCCTCAGGCGAGTGGATGACGGTGGTTTGGAAACAGGGTCTGTACAACTACAAGGACCCCTTCTCTCTGTCGGCGCAGGCCTGGCAGCGTCAGGGTGAGACCGCAGACCGCCCGGGTCTTCTTCTACAACTTCAGAGTTTAAGATCTTTAGTAATGAGGCCAGAGGATACGGAAGCGTATAGAGTGGCGAAGTCCCGCCCCTTCCGCTGGACCCCATGGGACCTTTCGGATCGTAAAATATACGTGGGATTGAATGGACAGAAAGTAATTATTTTCTGGTCCCAGTCGTTATATGCCTTGGATTACACAAATGTTGTTTGTGGGTTTAAATGATATTTTTTCACGTCAAGAGTTTGACAGTTTATTGTGCAATTGTTCAGTTAAAGGCTGTAGAGAAAACACAATGAGAGAGACTACATGTCGCGTACGTGACGTCACGTCATCAACCTTTCCCTCCGCTGGCGAAGTCCCTGTATTTCAAGATGCCGGTGTGTTTTGTTCCAGAATGTCCTCATTCGAGCAGGAACGGCTGTTCTTTCTTTCGGTTCCCTTCAGACGATCCCCTTGGAAAAAGGCGGTGAAGCGGAGCAGAGAGATCGCCGTGTCTGTTTCAGAGTTCCGAGTGCGGGTGGTGACGTATATCATTCGCGTCGAGAGCAGCGAAGAGCTGTAGTTCACAAAGCGGCCTCACACAAAACCTAACATTATCAAGCTTCTTCGCGCTAAATTGTAGGATTCTCTGCATGGAAAATTATCTTTAAAAACCACAAACAACATATGTGAAATTCACGGCACAATTCAAACGGGACCAGAAAATATTTTTTATCTCTCCATTGACTCTCGTTCATAATAATTCGCGTCTGAGGTCCCATGCACCGGAAACGGAAGGGCGGGACTTCGCCACTCTATTGCTGCCACACCGAGAAGAAAAAAAGGGGCTCAGTATCACGTAATTACGTGATAAGTTTATTGTTATAACAATATCTTTTTCACGTTTTAACAATATCTTTTTCACTTTATAACATGAAACTATCACGTTATTTCAAGATATGGTATTTTCACGTTATGACGTGAAAGTGTGGTTTTATGTTATTTCAAAATAAGATTCACTACTTTCACAACTGGCAATGTTGAAAGAAGAGATGTGAGGAAAGAATACGGCTCGTTTACACGATTCAATTAAATTCTACTTCATGCTTGGCTTGAGACATGGTGAAATTCTACAGTTATTGGGCTCAGTGGATGAGATTTATATCCACATTTTGATTCATATCGACGTACGAGCTCACTGGAATACATGCCAGTTCACAGTGGAAGAAGCGTAGAATGTTATGACGTGAATCTTATTTTGAAATAACGTAAAACCACACTTTCACGTTATTTCGTGACAAGGTGTTTTCACGTTATAACGTGAAAATGTCATATCTTGAAATAACGTGATAGTTTCAGCGATTTAAAATGTGGAAAAGATATTGTTATAACAATAAACATATCACGTAATTACATGATACTGAGCCCCTTTTTTTTTCTCGGTGTGGCAGCAATACGCTTCCGTAAGAGGAAGTTGTTAAGATTTGCTAAACAAGACTCTACAGCCACGCTTTAAGCTAAATGCTAACACTAGCATGCTCATGACGACATGGTAGGATGCTGGTGTTAAGCAGGTGTGATGTTTACCATGTTCACCATTTTATTTCTGAACTCAGCCGAGGCTTTGCAAAAAACCCCAAAACCCCAAACTATATATATGTAAATGCAGATCTTCACACGTGAGACCAGCTGACCTTATTCTGAGTTCGCTAACCGCCCCGCTGAGCCGATCTGACCTTCATCCTCGTGACTCTCACCTACTTTTTGTTTTCGTGTTTGAGCTCTAAAACTTTCCGTTCGCTCGAAAAAAATGTGTTTTTTCAGCGGCTGCACCTCCTCCAGCAGCTCTAACTCAAACTACGAGCAGTCAACTTTTGAAACAAGGTTAATGTAATAAAGACGGTTTTAGTTTAAGGATAAAGCCTTTTGACACTGATGCCCCAAAGTGTTTTCTGTTTGTCTCCCTGTCAGACTGTAACTCCACCATAGAGCTCATGGCAGTATCAGGGGTCCAGGGGACGCTGAGGACGCCTTTCTTCCCCAGCTACTACCCCCCGGACACCAACTGCAGCTGGAGCTTCATTGTAAGACACTCCGTCATCCATACACTTCCTGATCGACTGGATCATTTATTCATGAATTCCTGGTCACCACACACAGCTTCTTATATTAACCCGTTTTGCCAAAGTGTATCACTGTCATTTTCGACTCACAATAAAAAATCTCAAAGGTACTCATGCAACTTTTTCCACTTACATGCTAGTAGACAACTTAGACAAAGGTTTTGATTTATAAAAAATCGTTTCCAAGTGCTTCCTATCGCATGACATCATCTGCTTCCTGCTCCTTCCGGCTGAAGACATGGCGGTTGCAAATCCTCCTGGAAAGAGGTCATTTTCATACATTTCTTATGATTTTCCCCGCAAACATATTATAATTATTTAATCATTCAAGTCTCTAGAGTAACCCTACCCTCAAAAATTTTACCTAGGATGAATATTTTTTTGTTCATGGGCAGTTCAAATTGTTTGTTGTTTTGAATTTTATACAGGGGGAACCCAGGTTTGGACCACGATCATTAGCTACCTTCCTGGAACGATAATATCCATTGGTATCCATGTTTTCTTTTGTTTTACCCGCTCCACCTTTTTGTTATTATCTATTATGACTATATTAATATTTTGTTATTACTATATCATTGTTATTATTTCTATATTATTATTATTAGGTGACATTTGACCGAGTGACAAGCTGTGTGACTACTGGCGACAATTGTTGCCAGTCATAAAAATGCTATTTTCTTCAAAACAAAGTACAAAATGGAAAAAATAAATACATAACATGATTCAGAGGGACCCAACTGATAAAATGATATGGGCACAAATGGGTTAACGACACATGTTTTTGGTTATTTCAGATGCCCGGCGTGGGGATGGGCTTGTCTCTAGAGTTCGAGGGCTACGAGCTGAGCAGAGCCAGCTACAACCAGGTCTGCACCCAGGGCCAGTGGGTCATCCAGAACCGCAGGTGAGCCGCGCCGAGACAACATCAATTTCAAAAAAGTTGTCATTTCCATCAACCCGCATAAATACGCCGTCGAGCGCCATTATAACTCTGCCAAACCTCTGGGCGGCAGTGTAGGGAGAAGGATAAAGCCCTGCAAGCCAATCAGAATCCCCAGAATCAACAACAACGAATAACACGAGCGACTTCCTGTTCCTTTCAAAACAAAGCTCACATGACGTTAAGCATTTTCTGGTGCATAGCCTAATGAGCGTGAGAAGCTAAAACCCCGTTTCTCCCAGCTGACACGACAACACATAACCGCAGTTTTCCAAATTCTCCACTTTGCCCGGAGTTTTTAGAAATAATCGTTTTCTGTGATAAAAACGGGGTTTTCGTGTAAATGAGAGGCCAAACCGCCTGGAAATATCTGCGAGAGTGACTCGGCCTCGATGGTCAGATAACCTGTCAGACAGCCGTCCAAGTCTCGCTCGTCTCTTTCTAAAAAAACATGAAAGCTTTTTAAATGTCAGATAAACCTTTGTGTCTGTCTGTCCCTGCTTTCTTTCACCTGCTCGCTGTCAGACACCAAACCACGAGCAGGTGGTGGCAGTAAACATTTTCATTTTGCTGCGAGGAGACTCGGAAAAAGTTTATCGCCTGATAAGAGCGACGTCTATTTATAACCGCCACCTGCATGTGTGTGGTTTGGTGTCAGAAAGGAGGCGTCTGTGCACTTAAAAAAAAAAAAATTCCACAGCGAGTTCAGGTCACGATGTGCAGACTTTTCAGTCGGTTTCATGATGAAGTGAAAAGATAAAAAAATAACACAATTTACAGTCAGTAGATTATGTTCATGTGATCACTGTGTTATTATTCCATCCTGTGCTGAGCGACAGGAGGCAGAAGGGGGACATACGGACCTCCTGTTAGATGTCTTTAAGAGCATTATACAGATTATTAGACGCCACGGAGGTGAAGCAACATCAGGAAAAGATGTATAGTGTCTTTATTTTTAGTCTTAGCCAGAAATCTCCACTTCAGCACCGCTTAACTTTCATTCTTACGTTCTTGTTGTTGCCTCAGAGTCTGAGAAATTTGTCTGGTGTAAAAAGAGAACTCGAATGAGGAAGGCTATGGCACCGCGGCCACACCCCGCGGATGGCGTGCGATTGAAGCCATCTTCATCTTCTCACGCAGAATAACGAGCCAAAGCACAAACTAACTGTGCAGACTAGTTCCGCTGGTTCGTAAAGAGGTCAATCTAACCTGCGCGGTGCTTCAGGAAGCGTGGAGGGTTACCTCAACACGCTGACAGCTGGAGTACCGCGTCTGACAAAAGACATTATTTTCCATCTTTGTCAGTGTCTTGACTATATTTTCTGTTCATTTGTCAAGTGTGAGTTTAAGACCCAACCTAGAAAAACAACCTTTGACTCTAATATGTCGACAAAATGAGACAAAAACTGTCTTTCGTCCCGTGTTCAGACTTCTGCTGTGGAAGTCTGTGCAGAAGAGGGCAAATACTTCATTTGCATATTCAAACAGACACATTTGGACAAACAATTAATGCACAAAATAATCGTGTTAATGTAAGAAGTCAGCTGGGGAAGATTCATGGGGAAATATATGAGTTGAGAGTTTCACATGGTCGTTTAAACAACTCGTCTCAAACCGGTGTGGACGTCCACCAGAGCCGTCTTCCGGAGTATTGATTTGATTGTCGTCCTTTCTCTCAGACTGTGTGGTACCAGAGGCCTGCAGCCGTACAACGAGCGCCTCCTCCTGCTCCCCACGACGGCCACGGTGGTCCTGACGTCGGAGGTGTCGCTGACGGGGCCGGGCCTCCAGCTGCAGTACAGCGTCTTCAACCTGTCTGACCGTGAGCTCAGATGATTTAACTGCAAAGTCATGGTTCTCCTGGGTTTCACTTGCACATTGAGTCATGTGAATGTGTGTGTGTGTGTGTGTGTGTGTGTGTGTGTGTGTGTGACTGTGTGTGTGTGTGTGTGTGTGTGTGTGTCACAGCTTGTCCCGGACAGTTTCTGTGCTCCACTAACGGCCTGTGCGTTCCCGCCTGTGATGGCATCAAGGACTGTCCCAACGGGCTCGACGAGAGGAACTGTGGTAATTACTGATGTTTTAGGTTCATTCCACACACAATTAGTCACAAACTGTTGTCTGATGAAACACACACACACTGTTTTCTGATGACACACACACACACTGTTGTCTGATGACACACACACACACACTGTACAAGCAGAACTTAAAAAGGGAACGGGATGGAGACGCAGACGTCGAGGAATTAACTCTCAAATGAAAACAAAAACACATCAGCATGCTGCTCACGGACGTCTGAGGACGATGCTGATCCGATGGCCCTGTTCTTACTGAATCTTGTGAACTCATTCGGATGCCAGACAGAATCTGAGAATATGAAAACCTGCAGGATTTGGCAGCTTGTCGAGCTACGATGCTGTGTGACTGTTTACTGACGGGTTATTAGCCACTAATTAGGTATTATTTAATGAGGAGTAAACACATTTTGTCAAGTGTCATAACAAAATCAGAAAGAACGTGATATTTCCCTGCTTCTTCTAATAGAAATGATAATAAAACCTCTGTGTTTCAGTGTGTGTGGCGAAGTTCCAGTGTCCAGAGGACAGTCAGTGTGTCGACTACTACAAGGTGTGCGACCAACACCCGGACTGCCCCGAGGCGTCGGACGAGATGAACTGCACGTCTGGTAACACACTTTTGTGGAATGTAGAGCCTTAATTGGTGTCTTTGTCCTTCATTTTTCATTATTTGTACAGACAGCTGACTGAGTAAAGCTCGGTGTGTACAGTGTCATCAGAAACGGAGCGTTAAAGATGTAATGTGTGAGATTTCGTCCGAGCCTTTTCTATATGTTTTGCTGTTTACTCAAAGTAACGGCGCTTTTCATCTGGTCACCTGTCACTGTAAAGAGAGTCAGAGAGCGAGGAGGAACAGGACTGAACATAATGCGAATAAAACATTTAGAAGTTACCTCGTCGCTAAGCGTTTGTGAGTCACATCGGATAGATTTTCATCAGCAGTGTTGGTTGTTTAATGGTGTTTCCCCCACCGGCCCGAGACATTACTTTGAGTTAGTTTCAAGCTTGATCAACCAGAGAGACTCCTCACAGCAGAAATTACATATTGTGCGTAAAAAACTAAATAAAATGAACCAATTCTGTCCTTCTCAGTCCGTGGAGGCTCTAATAGCAGCGAAGCAAAGCATTAAAGTGTGTGTGTGTGTGTGTGTGTGTGTCCAGGTGTGCAGTGTACAGACATGACCTACGTGTGCGCCGATGGAACCTGCCTGAAGAAGCCGAATCCAGAGTGCGACTCCGTCACCGACTGTCCCGACGCCTCCGACGAGAAACAGTGTGGTGAGAAGATAAAACGCCTGCGTCTTATTCCACTTCAGTTCAGCTTCGGGTCCATTTTGATTTTATTTAATATTTGTTGCTGTGTTCATGCGTCTTCAGGAAGGTTTCTCAAGATATTCTTAAGCTTAACCTTACTTTTAAAGGTCCACTGTGTAGTGTTTTAAGTAATTTATGACCTCAAATCAGCGTCTTCATTCATAAATAAGTCCTCATTGGTGTAAAATGATCTCTGCCAACAATCTCACTTCTCCTCCTGAGGGAAGAATCACTTCTCTGTATTTCCATAGGACGGGCGAGCTCTACGGAGGCTTCCATGTCCTTCCGCTCTATAAAAAACGATGAGCTGGTGAGAGGGACAAAAAGCTCTACGTGGTACAGATAAGGCTAAAGGCGTTTTCACTCAGAGCCAGCGTGACTGTGGAACGGAGGAGGAGCTTAGCCAGACGCGCTCGTCAGCTGCAGTTTGAAGTCTGTTTGAAATAACGTACCTCATCACCCGAAACTAAACTCGATGAAGTGCTGTTTGAAGACACGTTGTTGTCACAGCTTCTTGAATCTTGACACATCCCGCCTGCCGTAGTTCCAACAGGCTGCAACGCACGTTTGAAAACGCGAGGCGCTAGAGAGCAGCATTCGTTTGGATGCAGAATAACATTTAACCACTAGATGGGAGAAATAATTCCACAGTGTGTCTTTAAGGTAAATGTGTGTGTTGTAATATCTGTGTGTGTGTGTTCAGATTGTGGCCTGCGGCAGTTCTCCAGCCGCATCGTGGGCGGGACCAACGCCACGGAGGGGGAGTGGCCGTGGCAGGCCAGCCTACAGGTGCGGGGCACCCACATCTGCGGCGGCGCCCTTATCGCCAACCAGTGGGTGATTTCTGCTGCCCACTGTTTCTATGACGACCGGTAAGCGCAGGAAGAGACGGAGGGGGGAAGTGGTGATCGAGGTGTTATGAGTACGCCTTTAAAACATTAAACAGTAAACATTACTGGCCTTTTCTCCTCAGCTGAAGATGTTAACTCGTTGAATTTAACGAGGCACTTTAGCACTTTTAAATAAGTCTTGTTTTATGTGCAGGCCTGCTTCGCTCTCCGAGGTTCAGCTGTCGGACTCAAAGCCAGCGTATTTATGTGTTTATATGCACTCGTGTCTTTTTAAAAAGCCAGAATCAGCTGGCTGGACCGAAACTATAGCTGCAGCATCCTGAGGAGGATTAACGATTCTTCTGTCTTAATGCTCTGTGTGTGGTGATTAAGAGCGAGTGTTTAAATTTCAGTGGATGGTGAGGATTTTGTTCTAAAACAGAAAGTAAGTTTGTTGCCCCTCTTTTAACCGCTGGTTAAATAACTTAACAACATGTCTGGCTGTTGAGAAACTGACCTATATTATTGGAAGGAGGACTTCTGAATTTTACAACATCCGGAATTTCTGGAAGTGTTGAGTAGAGCAGTGGGATAAAAAAGTGGAATGGAAAATTTCTGATTTGTAGTTGTGAATGTACTATTATTATTTATTTGTTTATTTATTATTATTATTATTATTATTATTATTATTATTATTATTATTATTATTATTATATATTTTATTTATTTATTTATTTTTTATTTTTTATTTTCTAAGTACTAATTCTTTACCCCCCTTTTTATTAAATTTACATTTTTGATATCAATATTCATTTAATTAATTTATTTGCCTTTCTGAATTTATTTCTGCCAATTGTTGACGGTGTTTGAAATGTTCAATGTTGTTGTATTAACAAAAAAAACAATAAATATAGGCTATGTTTATAAAAAAAAAATAAGTTTGTTGGCAAGAGTCGAGAGCTGCAGCTATAGATACAACAGTCAAGAAGTCGTACCTAACTTCCTGCCCCTGTAACACACAGTAACTCCATCTCCTGCAGGCTCTACTCTCCCTCCATGTGGACCGTCTACCTCGGTAAACTCCTTCTGAACCGCAGCAGCCCGACCGAAGAGGTGGCGCGAGTCCAACGCATCCACCTCCACCAGTACTACGACGACGACACCCACGACTACGACCTGGCCCTGCTGAAGCTGGACCGGCCCGCCTCCCTGCAGATGGCCGGACACGCTCGACCCGCCTGCCTGCCGCCTCCCACCCACCAGCTGGAGCCGGACCTGCTCTGCTGGGTCACCGGCTGGGGGGCTCTGCGAGAGGGAGGTGAGGACGTGGAAGAGGGAAGAGGGTGTGTGTTGATGGTGGAGGTAAACAGAAGCATTTCAGCTCTCCAAGTGGTCTCCAACGTTGTTTTGGCTTCCTCTCCTGCTATGCTGCATGTTTAAAGTAACTCTCTTCGCAAAACCTCAGAGATTGTTTCATTTGAATAATCGTCGTGGAGTCGAGTAAAGCAGGATTTGGTTGCTTTTCAAAAATCTGTGTCACCTTTACAGCTTCAGGAGTGTTGAACAGGCAGCGTGTAAATCCTTGTTGAAGTGCCAATCAGCTGTCAGTTCTTCCTTTAAACGCTAATTATGTCCTGATGATTTTAGATTTCTGATTTTTATCTTCTGACCCTTTGAACAGGCTGCAGCTCCAAAGTTACGCATTTCAATTAGAGCTTAGATCGGGCCCAGAAAATCAAGCCCGACCCTACCGAGCCCACGTTAATCACATTAACTGTAATTATGAGCCCGAGCCCATTAACACAGAATGCAGAAACGAATGAATTTTTTAATACGTGGGCTGTTATAATACTATATATTCTACAATTCCGAGTTGTTTGAACCACAGAAATCTGTTTAGAATTATCTTGATGAATAATACAACGAGGGCGAAGCGTGTAAACTGCGTTGTTTGTTTATTCAGAATGGAATGGATCCGAATGAAAAACATGAACCATGATGAACACAGACAATGAACAAGAACGAGCCTAGGAGTAGGCCTATGTTACGCCCCAGTCTAGGGGTGCCTAGGGCATAACATGAATAGGCCCCATCTTCCCCAACTCCCAAGTAGTCACGTACAGTGATTTGGTTTGGTAAATAAAGAAAAAAATGATTTATTCATACATTGGCACAGAACATAACTAAGGTCGTAGGCTTCAGGGTGGACCGAGGCCAAAATAACAAACAAAACAACCCTGTCTGGAAAATAAGATACTAAACTAAGAAAACAAATGACAATACTCTTTTCTCCCTAACTATTAAAACAGGAGAAAACAAGATTAACAAAACTGGCAGTCCACCCTTACTATTACTATCAAAAGACACTGCCTGTTAATTCAAACAAAAGGACTACAAAAGAGACGTATGGCCGGTTGGGAGAGGAGGAGGATGAGGAAATGCCGGTTGCCCACCGGCGGCCGCCATCTTGGCTCCTTTTGTCTTCAGGTGTGCCCAATCACGGGCTAGGGCCTGGAATCATCCCACCAATCGCCTCCCGGGGATGGCACATTCCTCTTTACATAGTGGATGCACAAGAAGAAACACAGGGCACACACGCAAACACACAGCAGACTCACAAAATATGACCACAGTCATAACACCTACTACTCTAATATATTCCAACAAGGTTTTAGAATGTAGAATTTTTTAAAACAAAATAAATATTTTTAAAGATATTATAAAACGTAGTGCAAAAACACTGCTTCATGTCCCTAAAAACTGCACTTAATGCACTCGACAAAGCCGACACATATGTTGTCGCTGCCCATGACTTGTTTAAAATGGTTCCATACCTCCGACTTTCCTCCGAACTTCAAATTCAAATTCTCCTGTTTTTATTTTCTTCTTTACATCTTCAAGTTCCATGTTGCAGTTGGTGTGATGCGTGTGAGTGGAGGAGACACGTGTGCTGCCACACATGTTGCTTTTTTTTTTTTTTAACTTTGTGCAACTTTGTTACTTAGGGCTACTTTGCTGAATATATATATAATATTTCTGATTATGTGCATAGCTTTCTCCCCACCCAATTAGGCTAAAAAAGTAATGATTTAAAAAAATAATAATAAAAAAAACCCACAAATACTTGATCAAGGATAGTGGCTGGAAATATCGACCCGGTCAAGTTCGGGCTCCGGCAGAGAATCTAAACTCTAATTTCAATACCTTTCAGTGTTGCAGAACTGCGATCCAATGAAAGACTTCTTCAGGACTACACGTAATATTCTAATTCCAGTTTAACCTTCAGGTATGTGGACCTGGAGGACGACATCACCGTGCCTCTTCAAGAGACAGTTTTATTCACACAAACTATTTAAGATGAACTTTTATTTGGTGCTTTTGACTCGTAGGTTTATGATGCCTGAGTGCAGCATCTGCAGGATTAGCAGTTAACTTTTTCCACCGGGTTGTGTTTCATGCAGCACCACAGCATTTTCACAGGAAGTGATATTTACATGATTTGTGCAGCCTTGAAAAAAAAAAAAAAAAAAGCCCCGTGTCTTCAGTGGCCCCTTTGAAAAATAAGATAAGATGTCAAGATGTGGGCTCTAATGATAACGGGCAAAAAACACATGAAAAAAAAAAAAATCATTTGAATTAAAGCGGCAGCAGAAGAAAGGGAGGTGTGGGTGGGAACGTGTGGGTTGCGGTCTCTGACGAATAACGAACCGAGGCTGTTTGAGAAAAGAGCGTTTGGAAACCATCTTCCGGCACCGAGAGTTTCACAAAGAGCCACAAGACGTACCTGGCTCCGCGACTGTTGTGAGAAAAGCTCGGGTGAACGTGTTTATTGAAGTGTGGTCGCACCACTTTTAATTCCAGTGAAGTGGTTTCTTTTCACAGTAAACATGAAAAGTGTTACTACCCAATTTGTTTGGTGCTGGCGCGAACATAAAAAGTGGAACCGGAGCCAAGTAGGATATTTTTGGCGCCATCACAAATCGGAGGATATGAGGTTTTGACGTTCTCTTGAAAATATCAGTTATACATTTTCTCCAATGTATGAATAGAAAAGGAGGAAAACAGGATGAATCTTTTGGCCTTTCCCTCTCTGTCCTCCTCAGGCAGCGCCAGTAACGTGCTGCAGAAGGTGGACGTTCGCCTGGTCAGCGAGGAAGCCTGCGTTCGCTCCTACGGCCACCTGGTCACTCCCAGAATGCTTTGCGCCGGTTACCGCAGTGGAGAGAAAGATGCCTGTCAGGTACGGAGAAACACACACAGACAGAAGATATTCAAAGCTGAATTATGATGATCACAAATCGATTTAATTACCCTGAATTATCACCCGTCTCTCAGCTCTAAAGAGTTTTTTAGCATCTTTAAACTCATTTAAATGCTCCACTATGTTTACCAGGTAGTCCGAACCTTTACCCGCCTGCTTTTTATGTCTCAAGTAGCCGATTTTAGAGCATTTTCACTTAAAGGGATATTCCGGTGTAAGTTTAATCCATGGTCTAACACACCGTGACACCGAGTAAGACTCCCCCTCGAGAGGTCAAGTTAGCTGACCGCTAGCTTAGCTAGTTTTAGCAACCTCAGAAAAGACCGCACGATAACAATACACTGCAGCTTATGTCTCCAACTAGAAACCGCCATCAAAAAGCCACAATTAATGGTGAGAACAGCAGCAAACTTCAGCAACAGTACATGTACAGTCCCAGCACACAGTACGAAGCATCAAACATCTGCTAGCTTTGCTGGATTTGTATTAAAAACACAGCACAACTCACCCTCTCCTCCAGCAGCCTGCCTGTGTGGGGAAGCCCTGACGAGTCGATTACCGAGTGCAGTAGATTTCTGCAGCTCAAGGATGAAAATGTCTGATTATTACTCCATTACTTCCCTTATTTTCCCTGTCAGCTCTCGATAATAAGAACTGAACATTCCATGGAGTAATAATCAGACATTTTCATCCTTGAGCTGCAGAAATCTACTGCACTCGGTAATCGACTCGTCAGGGCTTTAAATTTAAGTGAAAATGCTCTAAAATCGGCTACTTGAGACATAAAAATCAGGCGGGTAAATGTTCGGACTGCCTGGTAAACATAGTGGAGCATTTAGCAGCTAAAGGCCATTTATTTCTCACAGGGAGGAAAAACGGAGCTAAAAGGAGAGTGAAAACTGGACAGAAATGTGATTCCAGGTGTTAACTTCCCAGAGGAAAATTTTACTGCTCAAAGCTCAATAAGAGTTCTCATTTCAGTCTGGTTGTAGTCTTTTTTGGTCTCAAACATTTCTCGTTTGTTTCTCCTAAAATTCCTTTGGAGCAATAGGTGAGACATGACGGAGCTTTATTTATTTGAGACCTCCTTTGGAGATGCATGAATTGAGGGGACTGGGATGAGAGTAGACTGATTTCATAGAGAGAGCTCTCTGATGTCTCTGCCTGAGGTCAGAAAGAGACACAGGAATTGAGACAATCTGAGATCTGCTTTGAAACTTACAGGGAGCCCAAGTTGAGATTTTGTGCACCTGTTTCTCAGGAGAAAACAGGAGAAATGAGCCTCACTTTGGTCCCACATAGATCTCATAGTTATCTAGGAGAAATGAATGAGACACTACTGAGACCTCTTCTCCAATTTTCGTTTCCTCTGGGTTGTGTCTCTAATGAATGTGTGAAAAAGTGACGGCTGTCAAATGCACATGACAACTTTACAAGGTGTCAGTGTTGAGTTTAAAGCTGCAGCTGTGCTGCCCCCCAGTGACAGAAGAAGAAACTAACGCAGGTTTAAACCAAGGACACATTTTCGAAATTTCAGGTAAAGTTGTTGTGCAGCTTCATGGCTGATATAACAGACTAAAGCTTAACTTTCAGTATGCACTGAATCAAGTATTATGTCGTCTCGCTCTCTTTCTCTCCGGCTGTATATCTGCCTGGGAGACGCAAAATTGGGCCGGATACAATGAAATAAGAAGAAAATCATATTTCTGCAAGATGCTGCATCTCAGTTTAAATGCATGTATGTTGTCTGCATCCTGAAAGTCCTCAGGCTGGAGAATTAATGTTCCCAAACAGAGAACAGGCCGTAAAATGATTTTAAAAAGCCAGACATCCGAGCGCAGAGTGATGTCATAGTTGAGTCGCCAGCATTGATCATCAGTCATTTTGTGCTTTGATTACATTAAAATCTTTGCCCTTTAAACGTTGGCCCGTCTCTGACAGGGAGACTCCGGCGGTCCCTTGGTGTGCCAGGAGCCGTCGGGTCGCTGGTTCCTGGCCGGCGTGGTGAGCTGGGGCAAAGGCTGCGGGCGTCCAGACTACTACGGCGTCTACACCCGCATCACCAGGCTCACCGACTGGATCGAGCAGGTCATCAGCAGCCCCTGAGACGATCGAGACGTCTTCATCATCCTTAAATCAATATGCTCATAACCCGAAAGCTCGGTGCGAAGGGAGATATTATCCACGTGAGGATAAAAAGAAAAGCACCGGCAGATGGTTTTGAGGCTGCTTCTCAGTCAGACAGCATGAAAGGCTTCCAGAATCATAATGAAGCTAAAAATAATCACCTGTATTTATGTGGCTCCTTTCAGAATTGATATTATAAAGTGTTAATTCAGCTTGCAGTCAAAAGAAATACGCCAAAAAAACTTAAAATAATATAATAAAATTGGAATTAAGAATGGTAAAAATCTGATTTTCTGGAAGTGAATGTAACGATAGTTCTTGGACAATAATTTGACAATCACTTGATTGATCATTTGCTCCCTTTCAGACTGAATCGTCTATATTTGAAACATTTTGAACCTTAAAGCATTTTTCCACAATAAAAACATCTGTTTTGTAAATAAGTTTGCGCTCACGACTGTGTTTTTAACACATTAAAGTGTCAAATCTGATGTTTAAAAGTAGTATAAGGCCTTTTGTGGCTCTAGAGGCAGCACCAGTCGCTCAGTGGCTAAGCTGCATTGTGGGTAATGTAGGCACCAGGTGGCTGGACTCTTGATTGACAGTTTTAAAACAAATGATCCTAATCGATACAGCAGAAAAAAGAGATACCACCTTTTTTATTCACCCAGATTACTCCCCAAGACTTGTAAACACACTTGGGTGGACTTGCCCTTTAAATATCAGCTCTGTTGACTCAAAGATGGCTAAAAAATGTCCAAAATCAACCAGTTGGTTTATTCTCGAGCGGCGGTGGCCTCGCCTCGGTGCCACGACACCTGAACATGTGATCTGAACGTAACGTTAAACAAGTCCAACGTATCTGTGAATCCATCCGATAGTTGTTAAGATATTTCAGTCTAGATCGTAGAGGTGGATTGACCGACTGGCTTCCATCTCTAGACTCACGCTGCCACAGTCACAATGCTGCAGGTGTGTGCAGGTGTAACTTTAATGTTCTATTATAGGACTTATTTTCAGGCTGAATGAATCACCGTCCGGAGAGATGCAGTTTTTTCTTCGCAGCTGATTTTTATTATCAGCAACAGCGGTATTCTCAGAGGGACTGGGAGCAGGTGCCCGAGCTCAGCATCCCTCGACAGCCTGGAGCTGCTGGATGCTCCTGAGTCACTGTGACCCGAAAACAAAACTGGAACGGAGAGAATTTGTCCTTGAAAATTGGATTTGATTTTGCTGAATGACAGACGAGAACCATCCATCCATCCATCATTATTCTCTCCTCTCTTCCTCTCGTTAACCTCCCCTCTCTCTCTCTCTCCCTCGTCTTTTTCACTCTGGAAATGGAAATGAGCCCCTAATCCTCTGGAGGATTTTTCAATATTTGGAAGTTCCCATTTTCACTGTAATTGGTATTTTACAAGGCTGTAAACCATAATGACAGTTCTGCTCTGTGAGGCAGAACGGCAGTCCTCAAACCGGCCTCTGGGGGCCAAAGAAAGCCATCCATCACGGCAGGTGACTGTACAGCAACGTTCAACGCTTATAAACGACCTTCGCCACTTTCTGTGGAGCACGATTCTGACTCATTTTGACATTTAGATTCCCTAATATAAGATATGTTTCTTAACATTAAGGTAATTATGTGTTATATATAAACAATTAAATACATGAAAATAAAAAAAACAACACAGAGGTACAGTTATAGAGAGATGTAAACATTATTTCAGGGGAAAGGTTTTCATGATTATTCAGAAGTTTATCACAGCTTTTCTTCACTAAACTGAGGGATTTAAGTAGAAAATGTAGATCTAGAAGGAAAAGTGAAAACTTAGGAAGAGATTTAGGACATTTCTGATCTTGAATCATGAATTTTGCCTCCACAATAATCAAATTAACCACATAATCTGAATTGTGAACAATTCTATCCTTAAGGTTTAAAGAGTAAACAGAGTTAGCAGCCTCAAAAATATGGGAGAGATGTTTTCTGTACAGTTCTTTTCAAAAGGTACGAGACATATGGACATTTGTAAACTTTACTTCTATTTTCTTATTGTTTGAAATACAGTTTTTATAAGTCAAAATGTATTTGATGTTATTTTTACAGGACTTTAAGTTCAAATAGTTTTCAGGCTCTTCCTTTTGCTGCCATCGGGGGGCGCCATTCAACACAAATATCCAGTGTGCACCGAATGAAACATCTCCATTTTCAAGGTTCAAGGTGATTTATTAGTCATTTTACAGCTCAGGGTTGCATTATTTAGGCTATAAAACATGTGTAATATGTGTAGGCCTACATAAACATGTCTAAACCCAGGAAATAATTATACGATCTGCATCTGGGTGAATGTAAACAGCAGCTTCACATTAGAGGTTTGATTCCTGGGAAAGCACTGTCCTTTAACTTGACGTCAGTGATGATCATGTAAACAATCTACTGCTCCTCGTTCTGTGGGAACAGGGTCAACCCGTCTGCTCTTAATTCAAAATCTGCCTTAACAAATGCTGCACTGCCTTGACACAGTTTCCATCACTAATGCACATTATAATTATCGATTGACCCAGGTGGGACTTGAACCCACAATCCCCAGCTCCGGAGGCTGATGCCTTATCCATTAGGCCACTGGGCCACAGTTTCAATCAGGAAATAGATATATTTTTCATGTTAGGCCTGTAAATGTGGTCCAAATACTGTAAACTGAGGTGTGAAGAAGACAGAAGGAAGAAATCGGTGCATCTTGAGGTCAGTGTCTGTTGTTGGTGCTTTCTTTTTTTAGATGCCAAACTGGTTCACAGAGCGAACCAAGAGGAATAATATACATCCAGACTTCCTGCTGACAGGAAGTGCCCAGAGGTCTTCAGATCAAGAAGGTCTTCGGTTTCTGTTTACCCACAAAAATATGACATTTTGCTTAAAATATATCACGATCGACTTCGAAAGATCACAGACGATGTTTCCCCTGTGGGGTGGTTAAAGGAAACAGTGCTGCATCTTGTTTTTCCTGCATAATGAGCCGTTTCCCGCTCTGAGAGTTTTTCAGGTCACGCTGATAGAAAGCAGTCCAGAGGAGAGTGCCAAACAAGAAGGTAGGTCGAGTTAAGGAAGTGGTCTGCAGCTCCTGTAACCCTTCAGACGGCTAATCAATCACGTGGTCAAACAATCCAGCAACCCGTATCCGCAACGTGCTGTAAACCAACCATAACAATCGATCTGTATAGTTATCAGGGAAGAGGAAGCGTATAAATGAGCGTCCAAAGTAAAGTGAGTGATTACCGAAACGGTGCGGAGAGAGCCAGGAGGAAAAGGCCGGCGGAGTTTGGCGTGGGATGTTGATTGAATTATGGACGTCGGCCATCTTGCTGCTCTTATGTTTTGCTTTGCCCGTGAAAACTGTCGGAGGGACAGATGGAGCTGATTTCTGTCCAGCCAAACAGAACAGCAAGATGTATGCATGCATGCCTCGTCTCTACTCAAATCTTATTAGACACCGACCACAATATTTACCTTAGGTATGAACAAACAGACGTTAAACACACGAGGAACTGGGAAATACATTTGTAGGATTATAGAGTCCTTGTTTTATAGCTGCAAACCTACAAGACTTAGAAGAGAATCGTACAATAGACATTTTTGAGAAGTTTATTACTCTGACCTTAAAAAGTTGAGAAACACTTGGAGGCTCTGAATGGCTGGAATCAACTTCTCTTCCATTGCGAAGTGGAGAAACTGTTGCTTGTGACAACAAAAAAAACATGATATAACTTGGAAAGCTGAAGCTGTGGCCTACTTTTGTTGGCCAGAGACCCCGATGACCATCCACAGATGTTTCTCTGGTCAACTCAGCTGTTTGGGGAAATGAATAGAGGCGTCTAACTGTCTGTAGGTTTCTTATGAAAGCAGACAATTAACCCAAATGAATAAAATAGCCAAACCATGAAGAGCCTTTAAGGGAAATCTTAATATTTTAAGGTGTAAATGTACACCTCAAGGAAAAAGCTCACTCCTTTGATGACAATAATGTTCACATCTTGGACAGAGAGGATAGATGGTTTGAAAGAGGAGTAAAGGAAGCCATCTATGCAAAAATTGAAAAACCATCTCTAAACAGAGGAGGGGGTCTGCGACACCACCTATCTCCAATTTACAATGCTGCCCTTTCATGTCTTCCCAGGAGGTTCAACAACTTAGCCTCTAAGAACAACGGCTGTGCACAAAGCGCCTCATGTGACTCCAACGACTGTCGTTACAACACAATAGAGCACTAACGAAGTCGAAACCAACTTTCCACCATCCCCAACGACCATACTAACGACTGTCGTTGGCAATAATGGAGCACATACGACCCATAGGCATCAGTGGCCTTGTGACCGCCTCCTGAGAGGTTAAATAGCTGGACCTCCACACCGGCTAGTTGGACTAGTCCCAGCCTAGTCAAGCGAGCAGGAACTGATGAAGCCTCTTGGATGAGAGGTGAAACGTCTTCAAGACAAAAACCAAATCCAGTTGCGTTCGATTCAATTTCCTTGAGATAACTATGACCTGGATGAATGAGAATATTCACAGGCCAATATTTTAGGTGAAATCTTAAAATCAATTCTAAAACCAGTGAAGGTTAAAACAGAGCTGATGTGTTCTTGTCGTCGAGCAGCTGCAGGCATGAGACAGTTTCTTTTTGCTTTAACCTTGAATACAGCGAGTTACAATAATGGAACCGAGATTATATAAAAAACAGCAAGTGTGACCTTCTTTAGATCAGGCCGAGAGAGAAAAGTCAAAAAAAACATTGTTGAAGCACTATTTTTCCAACTTGTTGTTCAGAATGAAATGTCACTGTCGAATATCACACCAAGGCTGCAGGTTTGACATTTGCAGACAGTGACGGCGCTTTTGTTAAATTGGGGTAAACTTTATTAAAAAAAAACAGATTTCAGAGTTGTTTTTAATGTTGCTGGAGAAAGTGGGACAGCGAGGACTTCATTTCAGACCGTTCAGGTAGAAAAGCGTGTCGTCTGCATATTGATGACACAAGATACATCAGTATACAACATGAAAGCCTTCGTTGTGTTGATCTTTTCTTTGCACTGGTCTCGGTATCTTGTTGAAAACCACACAGACTGGTTTAGAGTTGAACTGGGGACCTCTTGATCTGCAGTCAAATGCTCTACCACTGAGCTACACCCCCCTTTTCTTTCACACTCATTATCTTGGCACATTCGGTTGAGTGCGACTGAGAATGACTCACAGCAGTCGGGAAGGGGACTGCTGGATATTAACACATTTTTTCGTGAGAAGCAGCCTCTCCTAATGACCTCCTCTTCTTCTTCACCCTGAGTCAAGATTCATGTATTTAGGCCAAGTATGAAAAACGCCTTCAGCATTTTCCAAACAGCCTCTCTGACCTCAAAAAACATCGAACGAGTGGGTCCCGAAACACTGAAAACACAATTTACATTACGCAACTAAACAGACTTATCTCACCGTTAGCAGCTGGGCCAAAGTACACAACATCGTTGAAGAGCTTTGGGGAAACCTGACATTTTAATCATCTGTTTGTATAAATCCACACAAATTATGCAGCCACGCTCAGCGAAGTGTCCAGTGCGTGACCTGATCTGGACCGGATCAATATACGTGAGTGTGTGTGTGTGTTGTAAGATCTGGCAACCTCGGACGTGTTCAGAAACTCGCCGTTAGAGGTTAACACACCAGACGTGTCTTCATAAACAGGGTCAACGAAACACACGAGAGAGATTCTGCTCAGTGTTTCCAGTAATAGTGTAGGTAGAGCTCAGTGTGTGTGTGTGTGTGTGTGTGTGTTTAGTAATAACTTTGTCTACAGCGACATGAAATCCACTTAATCTCCATCCAGTCGTTTACTCGCCGTCCTCAGGGCTGCTAGATTAAAACGTCTTCACTGCACTCACTGAACCGTGAATACTGGCCTTGCAGGAGTGTAAGCGGCGTCCTCGCACACCGACAGGATTTACAAAACAATTTTTCACAGTTAAGGGAAGAAAAAAAAAAACGGAGTAGACGCCGTGGATGCGGGCTGAGACGCACCACATTTATCATCATAACTCAAAGACAAACACAGGAGCTGCCGCTTCTTCTCTTGACAGGCTTGTGAGAAAGTTTCACAGCTAAAGAAGTTGTGAATTTTTATCATCAAGTAACTTAAATTACCTTCACAAACCTCTTTTTTTATTATAACCTTTATTTAACCAGATAAAAACCCATTGAGATCAAGACCTCTTTCACAAGGGTGACCTGGCCAAGAAAGGCAGCAGCACATGTCAAATGCCGTTTTTCCACCGACAGTACCAGCTCGCCTCGGCTTAGCGTGGCTCTACTTGGTTTGGTTTCAGACGCGTTGCGTTTCCATCTAGAATTAGTATCTCTTCAACGTGGGCGGGTCGTCATCAACGTGGGCGGGTCGTCATCAACGTGGGCGGGTCGTCATCAACGTGGGCGGGTCGTCTTCAACGTGGGCGGGTCGTCATCAACGTGGGCGGGTCGTCATCAACGTGGGCGGGTCGTCTTCAACGTGGGCGGGTCGAAGGCTGCAGGCGTTTAGGCAAAACATGCTCGAAGACGACGAGAGAATTTCGGATTTCCTAACAACAGTGTGAATCCGAAGACGAGAGGAGACACGCCAAGAGACGTAGGACTATTCAGGTAAGCAAATGGTCGCTAACGCTAGCTCGCTATCAAGCTCGTTCTGGATGCGTCTTCAGCGACAACACTCAGGAGCGTCTCCACCTCTGCCACGGTCCACGCCGTGTTCCTGCGCGTTGTTCCTTCCATGTAATCGCTACGTTGACTGAACGCAGATGCTAGTTTTTAAAGGTAGCGGGTGTCAGGCTCGGACGTCGCGCTCGTCACGAGTCGTCAAGTGGCGTCGCTCTCTGTCCAATCAGAGGCCGGCTGCCAGCTTACGTCACACAGAAGCATCAGCTCAGCTCGGTTGGAACTTATACGGAGGTGATACTAAAAAAGCACCACTTTAGCAGGTACCAGGTACCAGATTTCGGTCACCTCTATAAAAACAGTATGATCCCAGGTGTCAAAAATGTGGGTCATGTTCATTTGATTCAAGGATTTTTTTAAGAAAGAAGTCCGAGATATCGCTCTAAAAGGACAAACGAAGACTAAAGAGGAGTGTGTTTTATAACGCAGCCTCAGATCTGCTGGGTAAATGTGGTGGAGTATAATATTGAATTTGCAGTGGTGAGTAAGAATATAAAAAAAATGGCCCAAAGGCACTTTTCCTGTTCTACAAAATAAATGTCGGTTTGCTTTAAAGATGTGAAGTCAAGTGATCTCTGCATGAAGTTAACACGCTCTCTGAACTTGTCACATTCATCAGCTTGAAAGCTTCAAACCGTGATGCTCTATAATTACACAATATATGCAACCGCTGATTAGACTTTCAAAGTAAAAGCGTTCAAGTTAGCACTAATATGAATATACAGCTACTGGTTAGACTTTCAAAATAAAACTGGTTCACACAGTCTGACATATTATGACTTTTAGACGGTTCAGCTACATTCAGTTGATGATAATCTTGTAACGAGACATCACTAACGTACATTAACTTACTTATATTACATATATTAAAAACAAATCTGGTGCCTGAGTCTCATCAGAAAGGTTTTAAACAGCAAAAGTGGATTTTCTTCACTCTCTGTCGTGCCATGTCAGCAGTGATCCAGCATCCGGTGCAGCTGAGGGTCGTGTTAGTTTTAAGATATCCTGAAATATTGGACAAGTGTAGATGTAAACCTTTCCTGGTGGTGCAGGATGAATAGGAGGCCATTCTGTGGACAAATGTGTGCAACAACTTCTACTTTCAATTCATCCAAACGTTGCCGAGCTGTAACACTCGGTGGGACAAACAGTGACGGACCGATGCTGTCATCCATATTGAGCCGATCCGTCGGGGCGGATAAAAACAGCAGCCTGCACACATAACTCCTCCGGACTGATGAAGGCATTTGTTTTCCCCCAAAACCGACAGCTGTGAAGCCCCAGCAGAGGGATATTATTCTGCTTTATTCAGTTTTCTGTTCTTTTGTTCAACTATTCCCAACCACTGAGTCAGACGTAGATCTGTGACTGACAGTCAAATGGAAAGCAGTTCAAGATCGATTCGGACAAACAACAGTTCAGCCGGAACAAATGGAACAAAAACCACCCAGCAGCTCAGATGGAGAGCGAACAGGGCTCAGTGTGGACGGCTTTCATTTGGTGCTTTTACTTCAGAGTCTGAAATGTGAATGTGCACTACGTATTTCATCATGATCAATAAAAACATCTTTATACATTTACAGTTATTACTGCTACATCCATGTAGATTCCCTCAATTTAACATTCTTGTTATCTCACACTTCTTGTGATTTACAGCCGTGGCCATGATGAAAAAAAGCCATGCAGCTTTTTCTTCTCTCGCACTGTTTCATTTTCCTCCTCTCTCCATCCCTCCGTTGCTCCCCTGGGCGCCTCTCCCCTCTCATTCCTCGCAACGATGGGTTAAACAGCTGAAGGCGGTGTGTGTTTTCGCTGCGGTTTTAGATTTATCTTGGGAGTAGTGGTTAGACTGGGAGAGGAGGAGGAGGAGGACGTGGGAGGAGGGTGCCGAGGTCCAGCAGGGAAATAAACACGAAGAGAGGAAGGAGAAACAAAAGAATGACCCGAGACAGGCAGGATGAGGAAAGAGGCGCGCATACATTTCCTGCAGGCTATAATGTATAATGTCTATGTAATACAGAGCCGAGGTCGTGACCCCGTCTGTGGGAGCCTCAAACAACTTCCTGCATCTCAGTAGAATGTGTCTCAGTTGTCTTGAAGGTTACTTGTATCAAACTTTCTGTAAAGCGAAGACACGAAACTGAATTTACAAAATGCTTTAAAGGGACTTGAGGCAGGATTTGTGAAAAAATAAACATGCATTTTAAGTTTTTTAATGCTAATAGGTGATGAAGCGTTTAAAACCAAAAAGAATGAGCACACCCATGTATCTCTCCGTAGCCTTGAACAGTGCTGTGTGCTGCAATTCGGGCCCGAATTTCCCACGCAGTCCTGCAGACGTGACGTCAGATGACGCCGAATGTGCGTCCTCGACGGCTTGTAAACAGGAAGAAGACAAGCGTGGTGGACCCAAGCTAGTGTTTGTGTAGTAATGGATTCTGCTACGGCCAGAAAACGACCCCACCACCACATAAAGTCCACTAAAAAGTCACACTAAGAAGAAAACAAAGGTTTTATCAGCGGCAAGTCGGGAGTTGAAACGAAATTACGACCAAAGCCGGGCCTGAAACCGAATAAACATCGGATACGCATTCGACTCATGGAGGCAGCTTCAACTTGAACTGGGACTGAAAACAGATGCTGACATGGCTCATTTCCTAGTGACCAGGTAAGAAAACACTACAGGTCATGTTTAGAGCTTGATTTGAGAATCATATGAGATCACCGAGGACTCGGAGTGACCTAACGTGCAAAGTAGCGTTAGCTGCTAACATGTAGCTTAGTCCACCGCTGTGTAACACTGAATAGTTACAGACTGCGCATTTTCCACGGTCTTTTAGTCTGAAACCGAATAGTTAGAAATATGTCCCTTTATATATGGGACCGAAAGCCCAACCTGTTATCTGAGAGGTGACGTTAGCAGCTGGCTGTAGCCACAGGCTAACGGTTTGTTTGTGTCTGTGTAGTAGCATTAGCCGCTAACACACAGCAGTCCCGTATCAGAGACGATGTTTTTGTCCCCCAATATGGCATCTTTGCTTTCGCCTGTGACTTTCAGTCTCGCCGCTTGTGTGTCGCTTACACACCATCGTCAGTTCCAGCGGAGGCATGCGCGGAGGTCTCGCAGTAAACAGTCACGTGAACAGCGAGTAAAGAAATAACAGCGTCACACCATCAGCTGCTCTGCTGTGAAGAGTTCATGTGCGCTCCAGTGCCGGCTGATGGCTGCAGTTACCCTGACGACAGCCGTTGTGTCATCATTGAGTCTTATTTCTTGATCCTGCCTCATGTCCCTTTAAATAAAATTTCAACACATATTCATTTTTACATTTTTATTTAGGATTCAATAATCACAGTCATCTTAACTTCTGGCAGGGCGTCTTCCAAGTTCAAAACAAGGCTGCGTTTCTCTGAAACGTTGAAAGGAGCCTTTGGTGAGGGGGAAAACCTTGTCAAACCATTATTACATTTTCGAACTTGAGACGAGGACTTTGAAGGTGGCAGCCTCGCCGATGAAATGGAACACTGCTCGTGTATACATCGAAGTTAATGGGAATCAGGTGCTCGTGGTTTCCCTCGTCCACTGACTGGAACAGTTGGTGCGCCATTTGGATTTTTAAGAAAAGTAAAGACAGAAAACATCAAGTAAGTGTGCAAAGAGAGGAAGCCAGCTTCTTCGAGGGAACGGATGCTTTGCTTTGCAAAGAAGTAAAGTACTTGCATGGGATTTGGCCCCGGGAAAAGAAGAAAACACAGCCACCTACACACAAAATCAAAGAAGCATAACCCCGAACTTGCATGTGGAAGAAATCACCAGAGAGGCAAACACACACAAACATGGGTGAGTCATCATAAAATGCACACTGTACTTTGATTTGTGTGCTGCAGTGAACGATGGAAATATGAAGGGAGGGAAGAGAGACAGAGCGAGAGACAATAAAAAACAAAGATAGAGAAACCTCATTATGTTCTCCGACTCTGGGAGGGAACACATGGAGTGCACTGATTAGTGTGACCCACATCCACTCCCTCTCAAACTGGCTTTAAATCAAATCTCTGAAGGGCTGCGGTTTATCTCTATATATAGAAATAAAAGCGGAGGAAGAAGAGGAGGAAACGGGCACAATAACTCCGAGCAACTGGAGAGTTAAGTTTAGCATTTGTAGTATTTTTTAGATTGCTTTTGTCAGAAGGTCACTTTTCACGATAAAGGTTCACAGGGCAAACAAACGGATCCCGTGATGTTACCTGGCATGTGAACCTTTTCTGTCCCCGTGCAGGTACAACAAAATATGAGACCAACATTTTTAATTTGATCTGTTATCACCAGTAGTGGAGGTGGTTTCAGAGGAAGAGGAGAGGCTGAATGCACTATGACAAGAGAAGGAGCTTCCCAAAGAGAGAGAGAGAGAAAAAAAAGATTAAAAATTGATGTTAACAGTTTTAAGACAACTTCAAAAATATGTTGAATAAACAAGCGAGACTAAAAGCCTCGACACAGTGAAAAAACAAAATCAGCATGCTGAGAAGTCGTGATGAATTGGTGAAACCAGCGCTGCCAGATGTGAAATATATCAAACTGTCATACCAGAGGCTAAAATGTGGTATTTTGAGGAAAATTACAGTATGTAGAGTCATCACAGCGACAAATAGACAATAATGTGTAATTTTACATAACACATGTTTGAGGAAATTTTCCGACACACAGGTGGAAAAAGCAGATACCCATCACAAAATTTAGTTACAAGACAGCAAGACAGGAGGCAGTTAAAGGGATATTCCGGTGTAAATTTAATCCATGGTCTAACACACCGTGACACCGAGTAAGACTCCCCCTCGAGAGGTCAAGTTAGCTGACCGCTAGCTTAGCTAGTTTTAGCAACCTCAGAAAAGACCGCACGATAACAATACACTGCAAAATGTCTGATTATTACTCCATGGAATGCTCAGTTCTTATTATCGAGAGCTGACAGGGAAAATAACAGAAGTAATGGAGTAATAATCAGACATTTTCATCCTTGAGCTGCAGAAATCTGCTGCACTCGGTAATCGACTCGTCAGGGCTTCCCCACACAGGCAGGCTGCTGGAGGAGAGGGTGAGTTGTGCTGTGTTTTTAATACAAATCCAGCAAAGCTAGCAGATGTTTGATGCTTCGTACTGTGTGCTGGGACTGTACATGTACTGTTGCTGAAGTTTGCTGCTGTTCTCACCATTAATTGTGGCTTTTTGATGGCGGTTTCTAGTTGGAGACATAAGCTGCAGTGTATTGTTATCGTGCGGTCTTTTCTGAGGTTGCTAAAACTAGCTAAGCTAGCGGTCAGCTAACTTGACCTCTCGAGGGGGAGTCTTACTCGGTGTCAAGGTGTGTTAGACCATGGATTAAATTTACACCGGAATATCCCTTTAAGGCCACAAGCTAAGCTAATTAAATAGCCTTAATAACTGGACCTACTGGGGCAGTATGAACAACTGGACTTCAAACAACAAGCATGATTTTCTGGAACGAGGTCAGTGAGAAGAGATGGGTAAACACAGGCGTATGATCCATATTTAGCTTGGGATATGAATTAAAATGAGACAAATGAAAGCATCAAATAACTGTCAAATGATCGTACATTATGGCACAACATACCGGCACTGGGATTATTGGTCGTGCATCACACAAGGGAAAGATGTGTGTGGGGATTTGAGGGACAGAAGTGCAGGAAAAACACACAAAAAGACCTGAGGGACAGTAATATGAGTCGGAGAAAGACAAGAAAGAAAAAGGTGGTGACGGCACAGCAAAAAGGAGAAGGTAGGGCAACAACAAAAAAATCAAAGGATGAAAGGGAGGAAACACGAGAGAAGAAGAGCCAGAAGACAAGAATCAGCTATTCTGACAAAAAACATGAAATGGGGGGAAAATAGAAGGAAACAGACACACTGAAAATGACCCCAAAGCCACAGGATAGGAAAACTCCTCAGAGGTGAGCTCCAATCAGACCGACAGCATGACGGGCAGATGAAAGAGAGCTAAACAGCGAGAGGGAGAGGGGGAGGAGAGCGAAGAGGACGGGAGATGACAGCGAGGACGGAAGAGGAGAACATTGGATTGAAAGAGCAAGAAAAGAAGGAGAATAGTTGGCGGGAAAAGACCGATAGAGGGAAAGGAGAGACTGCACAACGTTCAGTTAGATCTCAGAGAAGTCAAAGATAAATCAACAACGAGATGCAAAAGGCTTGTTTTTGCAACCGAAATTCATTTTATACGTGGGAATGTACCTGCATTCTCTCTAATGGCCAGCAGGGGGCAACTCTAAATTTATGAGAAAATGACCCTACTTGGTGACAATAAAGCCGGGTGTGAACGCGTTAATGCGTCGCTACGTCGTGGTTGATAAGTCACCATCGCGGCGTGATGTCTGGTCACTCCTGGTTCCAAAAAATACCAAGATGGTGGCGGCCATGATGCCAAACTCGAGGTTTTAAAACGGTAGTCCACAAACCAGTTGGTGATGTCACGGTGAGTATTTATTATATACAGATTGCAGAAAAGCAGCGAGTCATTCAATTAACACAGCTGTTTTTAACAGGTTATTAATTCAGATATAAGGGAAAACAAAAGTACATATATTTCTTTATGGGAAAAAAATGGTCTCTGTCTTGTCTTTAAATGAATTGTTGCATTAAAGATAGTAAAAAAACTCAAATTCTATTCAACCTTTACTGTACGCTGATCAGAAATGCCTCTCATGCTGTGACTCTGCAGTCATCGCCACCAACTCTATGGAATAAAATACGACTGTTAATGGAGCTTCCTCTGCAGTCATCAGCTTCACATTTATCCTGGACGCTTTGCTTCGCTGGAGGCGGCGAGGTGTCTAAAGGTCCACTCAGCCTTAATGCCTCCTTTTTAAATGTGGCGAAGTGTTCGGGTAAGGGAGGGATTTCTTTGCCTTAATTAATTGGTTTGTTCTCTGTGCGACAGTGTTATCGTCACGCTGCTGTTCATCAGCGGCAGGAAGTAAAAGCACGGGGAGTCTTATCTGACATGCACAGGTGAAGTGTCGTCCCGTCTGCAGAGCAAGAAGCCTGTAAATGCTTAAATGAAGGGAGAGTTTGACTGTGATCACACCGACTCCACACTTTATTGAGTGTTTGCTGAATTTAATCCAAAAGTGTTGGTTTGTGTTGACACACGGAGAGGAGACGATTCAGTCCTGAGATAACAGGGTTAGCTGTTTACTGACGGGAGGAAGACAGCTCAGGATTACTTTTTAACATTCAGATTCATCTTCACTCATGTGCATCAACCCGACTGCAGCAGCGATCTGTGGAGGTGACCTCAACCATCTCTTGTTTATGTGACGTAACGTTGACGTATGACTGGAGCCGGAGGGGAAACGAAGTACCGTGGGATTTCTCTTGGATTTGAACACTGTTGGAAACATCTGGGAGAATGTTGAAAGTACAAGACTCGACAAAAAAGTATTTTTAAATGCTGAAATATTACTCATATCTTTAAGCGTCATATTCTCTGTGATTATCTTCTCCTCTATGACTGTGAACACGTCGTGATTCTGTGATTTCCTGTTTTATTTTGAAGTTTTTCCTTCGTGTTGCTTCTCAGTTCCTTCATTGTGTGATTTCCTGCCCTTTTTCTTTTTCCACTCGTCTTTGTCAGTTCGTCTGTTTCCTCCTGTGTCTTCTAGTGTCTTCCCATTTCACCTCGTGCTATGTTTCATGTTCTTTGTTGCTCTCGTTTTAGCTCGTTTGTCCTTTGCTTTTGGTTGTATTTTGTGTTTCAACTCTGTATTTTGGGGTTTTATGGTCCTTAGTTTTTTGGACAACTTAGCTTTTTAAAGGAAAATAAAGCTCTCCTTTTGTTCTTGTTATGACTGTGGTCATATTTTGTAAGTCTGCTGTGTGTTTGCGTGTGTGTCCTGTGTTTCTCTTTTCATCTATGTAAATAGGAATGTGCCATCCCCGGGAGGCGATTGGTGGGATGATTCCGGGCCCTAGCCCGTGATTGGACGCACCTGAATACATAAGGAGCCAAGATAGCGGCCGTCGGTGGGCAACCGGCATTTCCTCATCCTCCTCCTCTCCCAACCGGCCATACGTCTCTTTTGTAGTCCTTTTGTTTGAACTATCAGGCAGTGTCTTTTGAATAGTAAGGGTGGACTGCCAGTTTTGTTGATCTTGTTTTCTCCTGTTTTTAAATAGCTAGGGAGAAAAGTTTACTGTCATTTGTTTTCTTAGTTTAGTATCTTATTTTCCAGACAGGGTTGTTTTGTTTGTTATTTTGGCCTCAGTCCACCCTGAAGCCTACGACCTTAGTTATGTTCTTTGCCAGTGTGTGAATAAATCATTTTTCTTTATCTACCAAACCAAATCACTGTATGTGACTACTTGGGAGTTGGGGAAGATGGGGCCTATTCACGTTATGCCCTAGGCACCCCTAGACTGGGACATAACAGTTCTCTATCCTGCCTCCCCCCCTGCTGTTTTCCATCTGGGACCTCCCTTATTCTTACTAAACTGTAACAGAACATTAAAACATGTTTTAAAGCCCCTGCACAAAGTTTTGAATGCAAGTGGTTTAAGGACTGAGCGCCATCGCAGCCAACTTCTGGACAAACTAAATTCCATTACACACACAATACTAGCGTGCGCTCTCGCAGTTTCGTAACGGAAAATCGTGATGCATCATGTGTATGAATCGTCTTAAAATAGGAATCTTTAATTACATAATTCTCCAACATAAACATACATGTCATAGGAACTTAAACATAGAAAACACTGTATATGAAGTGATTTAAAATGATCTCACCGCTGCTCACAAAAAGGGAAGAGTGCCAAAGCACCCAGCTCAGTTTCAGATCCACCTCACATCCCCACTGTACATAAATTGCAGTTTAATTAAAAGTAATGTGAAAAGATACAACCGAGGCATCCAAAAAAATGCATACAAACTCGATATTCCTGATATACGTTTACTGATTCGAGCAGAGCGATCCGCAGAATGTTCCAACATTTATTCGCTGACTCATAAACACAGATTTACTGGAGGAAGGGGGGCTATAAAACATTTCCCCTCCCTCGGCATGTCGCGGTAAATGAAATGGAAACTGGTAGTAGAGAGTGAAGAGGTTATGGAAAAGACAGGAATGTGAGACCGGTGGTGACAGAGACTAAACGAGAAGCAGGAATCTGCGGACGTCCATATTTTAAAGCCGCAAATAGCTTCCATTTTTGCTCTTTTTGAAGAGGGACTTCAACATTTCACCGCAAAGCTGAACTCACACAAACCAACAAGCTCAAGTGTTTGCAGTGTTTAACTCCCATCAGGATGATAACGGCTGTGAATTGTTTTATAGGTACGCCAGGATTTTTTAGATTTCACGCATTTCTACCCTCAAAAGCTGCTGCTGATTAACATATTCTGTGGATTAAAGTACAAAAACCCTAAGTGGTTTCTTGGTTCGTATCATGGGTTTGTATTTCAGGCTTTGATCCAATGTGACAGGTTGATCATGCGGTCCTCTGAGGCTTGCACACTGGGATAAAAGTTCTAAGTAGAACCATATAAGGTTCTTCGGCTTGTCCTCATAGGAGAACCCTTTTTGGCTCCAGGTAGAACCTTTTATAAAGGTGGAGGGTTCTACCTAGAACCCAACATAAAGGGTTATACCTAGAACTGTGTGTGTAAGGTTCCACCCAGAACCCCCCATGAGAGGTTCTACAAAGAACTCATACAGGATCTTATACCCAGGCTTTCAACAATCCCTGAAGAACTCTTTCTCCAAAAAAGGGTTCTCTGGATCAAACTACTGGAACCGTTAGTGTTACCAAGAACCCTTTTAAAACCCTTTATTCAGGAAAGGGTTTTTAAAGGGTTCCCTGGATAAAAATGGTTCTTACTGGAACCGTTAGTGTTACCAAGAACCCTTTTAAAACCCTTTATTCAGGAAAGGGTTTTTAAAGGGTTCTCTGGATCAAAATGGTTCTTACTGGAACCGTTATTGTTACCAAGAACCCTTTTAAAACCCTTTATTCAGGAACGGGTTTTTAAAGGGTTCTCTGGATCAAAATGGTTCTTACTGGAACCGTTAGTGTTACCAAGAACCCTTTTAAAACCCTTTATTCAGGAAAGGGTTTTTAAAGGGTTCTCTGGATCAAAATGGTTCTTACTGGAACCGTTATTGTTACCAAGAACCCTTTTAAAACCCTTTATTCAGGAAAGGGTTTTTAAAGGGTTCCCTGGATCAAAATGGTTCTTACTGGAACCGTTAGTGTTACCAAGAACCCTTTTAAAACCCTTTATTCAGGAAAGGGTTTTTAAAGGGTTCTTCAGATCAAAATGGTTCTTAATGGAACCCTTAGTGTTACCAAGAACCCTTTTAAAACCCTTTATTCAGGAAAGGGTTTTTAAAGGGTTCTCTGGATAAAAATGGTTCTTACTGGAACCGTTAGTGTTACCAAGAACCCTTGAAAAACCGTTTCTTCAGGAAAGGGTTTTTCAGAAGCAAATGGTTCCAGGTAGAACCTCAGCCCTTGTAGAAGAACCCTTTTGGAACCCTTATTTCTAAGAGTGTACAGGGCTGATGATGAAGATGCAGACTGTATTTCAACTTAAGAGACACCATTAACTGCAGCTATGATTCAAGTTCGAGATGTTTACAGTCATTCCGGTTGTACAAGTACCCTGAACCCTCCTGGGCTGGGAGGCTCCAGAAAGCTGTAAATAGAAGTAAAGACGAGGTAGAAGAGCAATATTTGTGCTCATAAAGAGGCTGAATGTATAGAAACAGACAGGAGACAAAGTGGAGCTCAGACTCTCGGAGACGAGTAATCTAAACAGATCACACAGAAAGAAAACTAAGTGTATACGTCGGGGCCAGAGCTGCTGTAAATCAGAATCATTCGAGATGGGAAAGTGTTTGTGCGAGGGAGGAATGCACGGATGTAGAAAGACATGTATGTAAAGGACTCGAACTATAACGCCTGACAAAACTTTGACACTGGAAAATTCTGCTAAACATTCAGTACCAACGAATGGCATCAACAATATGGTTAACCTCATCTCAGTCCTGGAAATGTACGGTCACGTGATGCAATGTGGCTAAAAAAATACTTTTTACTATTAGCTAACATTGTGAAAGAAGCGTCTGTCTGAACAGTGGATAAAGTTTTTTGAGTATCACAGCCCTCGTTTCACTGTCATAACTGGAGCCTTTCAGTCCAGTAACATTTGGAAAAGTCTAGAAGAGCCGCACGATTAAATTATTTTATCCCCATTCAAGTTAGCCGGGCGCTAAACCGGAAGTTAGCCGGCTCGGTCGACGGAAGTCTCTAGTGCTGTACAACACGGAAGATCCGGGTATTTTCATAGCCGGGATGTCCATTGGAGAGGGATGATGGCGTCTTTTTACAGATCTGCAAATGCAGTTTTCTGTATTTCACCAACAACAAGAACAACAAGCGGTTGCAAAAATACTTTTTTGTTAACTTTCCTGAATGAAGGAAACAAGTCTTCCTGCTTCGGCAATGAAGGTCAGCATTAAAAATTTAAGTTGTTTGCAGCAATATCGTCCAATATGAATGCAATTTCTTTTTAGTTTTGCCACCTGGGCTGATGTAAAGAGAAGGGAGATAAACACCGGAGAGTGAATTTGAAAAAGTGAAACCGAGATCTATATATTAATAATGCATGTGTGTGGGTTCATCTTGATGTAGTTCAGCTCCTCAGAATCTCTTGGCTTTATCAGTATTCATCTTCCTCCTAAAAGACTTCCATCCACTTTGTGTTTTTACAAGAGCTTCGGATCAGACACTCGAGACGGAAATATATATTTTAGTCTTTGTGTAACACACACGCATTTAAAGTGAGCCGGTCTCAAGTCAAGTGGAATTAAAAACAGGAATGAAGTGTTTTTCTCTGCGTTAGACCTTCTCTCACATCTGCCGCTCCGCTGTAATTAGCTTTCCAGTTCAGAGAGGTAGCTCTTCGCTTTTAAATAATTCAATACGCTCAACTCTCTCACACATACAGAGACGCTGCAGACACAAACAGTACACACTCCTGGCCCTCTTTAAACTGTATCATCATACACACACACAACACACACACACACACACACACACACTCTGCTAACTCCCCCGGTCTCCGCCACCATCTGTCTCATCTCCCTCCATGTCGAGTTTCCACAGATGGGACCCAAAGGTGTCGCGCAGAACCGGGAGATGATACAACAACAGAAAAGATAAGAAAGCTGTTGAGAGACAAAAGAAGAGTCGCACACACACACACACACGGAACAAAAAGGCAACGAGAGAGAGAGACAGGAAGTGATATAAAAGTTTTATATTCATACAACGAGGTACCAGATGGATCGTGAATACTCTGACATGCGGAGTCGCTCGGAGGAACAGATATTCAGCCTCGCTTACATCACTCTGAAATGTATTATTACAATACCTACAGTGAATATTCCTCCCGATGGTTTTTACTACTGTGGCTCACAGCTGCAAGCCAAGATGATGAAGGAGAACACAGGACTAGTATTACCAGGGACGTAGAAATTACCTTAGACGTAGAAGTTCCTTGTGTTGCATTCACGTGAGATATGCAAAGTCCTGGGTATCATGTCAATGCTCCGTGTGCTAAATCAACTTTAAGAGGCGGAGGCAGCCACATTATGAATTTTAAACGTCAATATAGCTGATCTTACAGCAGCTGGTGAGCGCTGTAAGGCATGTGATGAGCTGCGATCAATTCTCCTACTTGTTCAGGGTGTGACAACAGACCTCCAGAAAACATCAATAATGAAAACAGCCTACAGGAAGTGCCGAATCTCAATCTCGACACTTGAAAGACACCTCCGCTCCGACACCCTTCTGATTTATCTCCCCTGCTATCCTGATCAGCTGAACAAACTCCAGATCAGACGGACAAAAGATGTGGAAAGTCACATCTTCTGCCAAGTCATGCGACACCCTGATCCTTCCTGGCCCAGCTGTTATAGATACATACATGCACAGTATATAGCTGGAAGCCCATGAATAAAAGTGGAACTGGGAGGAAGTTTGGACTAACCTGGAACATGTGGAGGACAAAAGGAACAATGATTCAGATTCAGGGGAATGTAGATGAAGAGTATTCTGTTACCCTTTCAAGCCTGTCAGCTAATCCAGGACTGGAGGACTGTTGAGTGACACCAGCCTGCTTTTTCTCAATAATCAGTCAGTACTCAACACTGTATTCTAACATCTCAGGAGTTTTTGTGTCTCGTGTCGTTCTGAATCATCCTCGTTAGAGTCACAGTGCACAACAAAGCCTCTGAAGCTCACTGAGTTTTCTCTTGAGTTGGTGTTGAATTCCCCAAACGAACGCTACGTTTTTACGTCAGAATCAAACTGGAAAACATTTGTGGTTTTTAAGAAATGTTCAAACAATATTTCCTTCTTTGTTTTAGGCTTCATTTTGTACCACACACTCTTAGAAATAAAAGTTCTAAGTAGAACCATATAAGGTTCTTCGGCTTGTCCTCATAGGAGAACCCTTTCTTTTTTTGGCTCCAGGTAGAACCTTTTATAAAGGTGGAGGGTTCTACATAGAACCCAACATAAAGGGTTATGCCTAGAACTGTGTGTGTAAGGTTCCACCCAGAACCCCCCATGAGAGGTTCTACAAAGAACCCATACAGGATCTTATACCCATGCTTTCAACAATCCCTGAAGAACTCTTTCTCCAAAAAAGGGTTCTCTGGATCAAAATGGTTCTTATTGGAACCATTAGTGTTACCAAGAACCCTTTTAAAACTCTTTATTCGGGAAAGGGTTTTTAAAGGGTCCTCTGGATCAAAATGGTTCTTACTGGAACCATTAGTGTTACCAAGAACCCTTTTAAAACTCTTTATTCGGGAAAGGGTTTTTCAGAAGCAAATGGTTCCAGGTAGAATCTCAGCCCTTGTAGAAGAACCCTTTTGGAGGGTTCTACCTAGAACCCAACATAAAGGGTTATACCTAGAACTGTGTGTGTAAGGTTCCACCCAGAACCCCCCATGAGAGGTTCTACAAAGAACCCATACAGGATCTTATACCCATGCTTTCAACAATCCCTGAAGAACTCTTTCTCCAAAAAAAGGGTTCTCTGGATCAAAATAGTTCTTACTGGAACCGTTAGTGTTACCAAGAACCCTTGAAAAACTGTTTCTTCGGGAAAGGGTTTTTCAGAAGCAAATGGTTCCAGGTAGAACCTCAGCCCTTGTAGAAGAACCCTTTTGGAACCCTTATTTCTAAAAGTGCAAGGTCAACATTTTCCAGCAAAATAACACAATCTCACTCGTGTCTTGTCAAATACGGCATCTTGCTCAGTGACACTGAGCTTCAAACTATCAGTTTTGCACGTGAAGGGCTCGTCAGTCAAGCTCGCTCTAATATGTTATATGGACGTGCATCTGCATCTGTTTGCCAGCCAACGGCACTAAACTGCTCCCGTCTCCAGTGTAACAGAGGTGTTTTCTTCCCGTCAGACCCGATGATGTAGTCACAGCTGCTCAGCGGCTCGCAGCTGAAACACTGCGGTTGCGAAGTGTAAAATGTGGGCAGCTATGACGATAAATCAAAGCTGAAACAGAGGCTGTGTATATGTGAACGAGCGCCGCCAAAGCTCCTGTTCACCTCTTGTGGGGTCGAGCGCGAGCCGCTCCCTTCTCATCATCACAGGTTTGGGCGACCGCAAACTTAAACAAACAGCGTTATAATCACACTTAGCCGCTCAGCTGTCGACAGCAGCTCTCTGCACCTTCTTCTGTTCATTGTTCTACATTTGATGTGTTGGATTATGTGTGAGGTTTTGTGCCTCTCTGTCCTCAAGTTGCCAGTTTGGCACAAGTCAAGTACTGAATTCTTGAACTTCTGTGCCTGAACTTCTGAATAAAGAAGAAAACTTTTGCCCTATGATTTTACTGATGTTGCAGCTTGATGATTTGGTTGCATTAAGATTTTTGTGGTGAAGGGAATATAACTTATTACACACACACAGTCAATATAATCATTGTGCAGGTCAGTTGTATCGTGTTATTAAGTTTTGATGAAGGCTAACTTCTCTTTACAAGTTCTTACGAGTCCAGTCGATCAATATTGTACTGTGGTTCTAACACATTCCTGCATGTTCATCATTGTGTATCTAATCTAAACCAGCTGTTTTAATCCATTGCTGTTGAAGTCACAGGTCACGTCAATATTCAGTGAGTTGGGAATGAGACTCAACTATCTTACAAAGTCCAAATAAACCAACCAACCTACGAGAGTTTTATGTGCCCAGGAATTCAGACTCAACCTCACTGAAAACAGCACCGAGACAACAGAGGTTAAAGCGTCATCACACCAAATAAAGACACTCATTTACTCACTCTCTAATTCTAACTCTACAACCTGCAGATTGATTAATTTATAAGAAAGTTCGTACAGTATATTGTAGTAAGAAGCTTGGTGGTGTTGACTTTGATATCATGCAACTGTGAGGTAGATTTTAAGTATTTTGTAATACATATCACCAGAACTCCAATAATAATGTGTCACTGCAAAATGTGGGTCATTATATTAAATTGTTGGTAATAATGTGTGGTAATGTGTTTCCCCTCATCTTTATTGCTTTGTTAGGATCTCTTGTCTTCACTGTATAAATACAACCTGCTGCCACACACACAGATTCTTCTTCTTCTTCTTCTTCTTCTTCTCCTCCTTCTTCTTCTTCTTCTTCTTCTCCTTCTTCTTCTTCTTCTTCTTCTTCTTCTCCTTCTTCTCCTTCTTCTTCTCCTTCTTTCCTTCCCCTTCTTCTTCTTCTTCTCCTTCTTTCCTTCTCCTTCTCCTCTCCTTCCCCTTCTTCTCCTTTTTCCCTTCTCCTTCTTCTTCTTCTCCTCCTTCTTCTCCTCCTCCTCCTTCTTTTCTCCTTCATTTTCTTCTTCCCCTCTGTGGCATCTGGTTGGCCGACAGGAAACAGAACGAGAAGAACAGCAAAAAAAGCCAAATCCCACGGTGAAAAGGAGGAAAAGTGTGGGTGATGGACGACCAGACAGAAGAGTGGGAGGGTTGAGAACGTCAAGGTAAAAGACAGATTGTGGGAATTTTCCTAAAATATGATTTAGGAAAAAAAAGAAATCCCTTTTCTCTCTTGCTGCCATTTGTAGACCTGCGTAGAAAAGAAACAGGTTTGATGGTTTGTGCTTCCCCCCGAGCAACCCTACCCTTCCATCAGTCTTTCATGTGGACGGACTCGGAGTCGGTGTTTCCAGGTTGCCGACCCTCGACTGAAGAACGCTCCAGGAACTCAGAGGCAGCGAGTTGGTGAAGTGCAGCTGGTAACAAACGGTCTTTACGAGGCAGCGCTTGCCGTATAATTAGCTCTTTCTTACCATCACAGCCATACTTCTATATGAGAGTGGTAAGTACAAGACCACTAAAAAAGGAGAGAGTGACTTTGTCTACATATCAAATGGAAATCCCCCATCGTACACTGTATCATCAACTTGTCTTTTATGGGTCTTTGGTTTTCTTTTCTTTTTTTGATGAATCCCTCAGTCAGCTTCCAAACAACCATTATTTTTGACTTACTACGTCCCCAGATTGCTTCAAAACAGACCTCCGAGATCGTCAGACGAATTTGTTGCCTTCGTTTTTGAGTTTTTTTTGTGGTTTCAGCCGTGGATATAATAAGAAAACTACCATGTTTTGGGGCAAGAGTCCTTCTCTAACCGTGCTGTGTGAGGTGCAGGTGAGTAAAGTCTTGATCAGAGCTGATCACAACTATTTCCTTCGACAATACTTGTGATTCCGCCCAGACGCGCAGCAGCATGTTTCAGGATCGTCTTTAAGCCGGGCAGGAAGTCAGACAACGGGTACGGCACGGAGCATCTGGTCAGTTTTCAAAATAAAACACCTTGCATAACTCTGCGACAGACAACAAATTAAAATGATTCAACTAGTTAAACCACTCAGCCATGGAAGGAGCACAACATTGATGGAACATTGACCAAATCAACAGAATCTGGCAGGAAAAACTAAAACGCTGAACAGAGGATGGAACAGAACCAGGTCCCAGCCAGAACACAACCCAGCTGTGCCCGTTGGACTCGACAGTGAGCGACTCCAGAGACAACTTTTGGCTGAGCTGACGGACCTCCTGGTGTCCCTGCACACACGAACGGCATTAAGTAATCTGATGATACGCTTTTAATCCCTTTTTAAATTGTATTAGACCAAATGGATTTATTGGAGTGAAAGCCAAACACAGAAGCTTTGGGTCGGTGTTGGGTCTGAAATTCTACCCAGAAGTGTCGGTATTCGATGATCAGGATGAAACAAGACAAACTCGCCTTCCTGAACTTTAGATTCTATTTTAAACAACTTCATTCAGGTTGAATTTGATGCTCAGACAATCTTTTGATTGACAGCATGATTTAGTAAAGGCAGAAGGTCTTTTTAAGGCCGGTGTGCGTCACATGGTCTTCAATACAGAACGTGATATGACGTGTTTTAGAGAAATGTCAATATGATGCGTTCTTAAAGACCTGATTGAGGCCCAGTCCACACGTACACTGGTATTTTTAAAAACACATTTGCAAAAAAATCCTGTCCACAATGGTACACTCTCAGAAATAAGGGTTCCAAAAGGGTTCTTCTACAACGGCTGAGATTCTACCTGGAACCATTTGCTTCTGAAAAACCCTTTCCCGAAGAAACTGTTTTTTAAAGGGTTCTTGGTAACACTAACGGTTCCAGTAAGAACTATTTTGATCCAGAGAACCCTTTAAAAACCCTTTCCTGAATAAAGGGTTTTAAAAGGGTTCTTGGTAACACTAACGGTTCCAGTAAGAACCATTTTGATCCAGAGAACCCTTTTTTGGACAAAGAGTTCTTCAGGGATTGTTGAAAGCATGGGTATAAGATCCTGTGTGGGTTCTTTGTAGAACCTCTCATGGGGGGTTCTGGGTGGAACCTTACACACACAGTTCTAGGTATAACCCTTTATGTTGGGTTCTAGGTAGAACCCTCCACCTTTATAAAAGGTTCTACCTGGAGCCAAAAAGGGTTCTCCTATGAGGACAAGCCGAAGAACCTTATATGGTTCTACTTAGAACTTTTATTTCTAAGACTGTATGAAAACACAAACTCAAGCTGGCAAGCGCTCGCCAAAGCAACAGGGGGCGATATAACCTCTACCGTAAAGCCACGTTGGCCAATCAGAAGCTGCCAAACAAAAGAGACAAGCCTGTCTACACATAAACACTGAAACACCTGGCAGGAGTTTTCCAAAAGCTCTGTTTTCAGTGACGTGAAGGTCAAAACCAAAGACAAAGCTTTGTTTTAAGAAATACCCGTGTACGTGTGAAGCTGAGAGAGTTTCTATCCCGCTTGATGGATGTTTCTCACTTCTTTTGTTTCTCTTCACAACCTAAACATGCTGAACTCTGAGCTTCGATTTACACACATTCTCCTTCTAGGACCCAATTAATCAATACAAAAAAAGAAGAAAAAAAAAAATAACAGCTGCTTTTCTTTTGTTTCTAATTTTTTTTATATACCAATAAAAATATACATGCAGCAGACGGCTGGTTTTTATACCTCATTATTTTACTCTGCTCACATTCAAGGACACCCAGATGTTAGATCCGGCTCTGTCTGCTGGATTCATTGTGATCACATCTGGAAAAGAGAACCACTTTTTTAATAAAAAATATGTAAGAATGATTTGTTCCTCGAGCTTATCAAAGGGCAAGTCAAGTCCCGTGAGTGAAACATCGACTTTAATAAGACCAGAATAAATTCTGTGTGACAACACAGACCGATCTGTATCCGTCTGAACTTTATCTGTGATACATTTCATCATCTTCATCACATCATCCTGTCACTACAGCGCAGAGAGATACGGAGAATCAGATGAGTGTTTTTTATGAAATGACTGATATAAAAGAGCTTCTGCAACATGATTTAACAACCACAGTGGGGAGTTTATGAGAGGTGATATAATGTAGTTATTCCTGGCACGCAGAGCTGGAAGGGGGGGATGGGACGGGACACACTGATGGAAAAGCCGGTGATACTGACCAGAATCTGAGTCATGGACTCAGAACCACAGGAGAGAGAGCGAGAGAAAGAGGGGGAGGAGGGAGAGCTGACCTGGATTTCTACAGTTTCCTCGTGCTGCGTTTAAGCTCCCTGTTACAAAACTTCTGGCTGGATGTGCAGCAGCCTCGACTCTCTTAAGTAAGAGTGATGGATGTGGAGTTTAGGGAGGTGGGAGGAGGAGGAGGAGGAGGGGGGATGGAGAGGGTGGGAGGAAAAGAGTGATGTTTGATGTTGTCTGATGAGGGAAGGAATGGAGGTGTGTGTGTGCAGAGAGAGAGAGAGAGAGAGAGAGAGAGAGAGAGAGAGAGAGAGAGCATGGGAGGGAGAGAGAGGCTGCTCCTCAGTAGTTCCTCCTCTCAGCCTGACACCGGCAGTCTGAGTTTTTTCTGTCCTCCTCCTCCTCCGCTGTGGTGAAACTCCATCAGGTAAGAAAAAGCAAAAAAAGACACACTGACGCGATGTGACGGCTGCGACTTTCTGACAATCCATCGACGCGACTCTGCAGGATAATCCTCCGGAGGTTTAAAGAAAAAAAAAAAATTAAGAGAAGAAGAAGAAGAGGGAGAAGAGGAAGAAACAGCCGGCGGCGCGGTTGCGTGCGTGCAGAGACGTGCAGGGATTGAAGAAGTTATTCACAAGTCGCCAACTCAGCAGCAGCGTTTTTTTCTGTGGTTGTGTAAAGTTACCCCCCTAAAACTCGCCGTGCACGCGCAATCTCACTGACACGTTTCTGAAAGTGCATGTGCATGTGTGTGTGTGTGTGTGTGTGTGCGCGTGTGTGTGTGTTTATCCGGACTGCAGCCGCGTGCCAAACTGATGCTCCGGCGTTTGTAGACGTGGCTTCTTTAAATGGATTCATTATGACTGGTGCATGCGTGTTGTGGTCGGGTTATTATCAGGGAGTGTGTGTGTGTGTGTGTGTGTGTGTGTGTGTGTGTGTGCATGTGTGCAGCTATGATGGGGTTTCCTGAGGTCTGGTGGGGGTGCAGGGGGGTTGATAAGGTGAACATGGCGGTTATGATTTAATAAATCTGGCATCTCCTCTCAGCTGCTGTCACACAGAGGTGTCAGGGAAACATCAGGTTACCTAACACCGACACACACACACACACACACACACACACACACACACACTCAGTGAAGGCTGGTTGCAGGATGTTTTTTTAAAAGGACGGTGAGAGGATGGAGAAAGTATTTCAGTGTTTGTTGTTGGATTCTGATCACAGCTCTCCTGCAGACTGACCCACATTGAGCCCCGGAGCTGCATTCAGTCAGAGAGGGTGGAGAGTGATGGACGGTGACACACTGATTGTCGACACATGCTTACACAAATTGTGTGGCTAGATTAACATCATCAAAAACAGTGCTAAACACTGGGCGGGGCAAATTTAAGTAATTATATGTTATTAAGTTAACACTTGCATGTATCGCGGTGGATTCCCTGCAAAGTCTTGATGCATGACGACCACACGTGTGACAGCAAGCTTCTCTTGTAGTTAATAAAAGTGAGAATTCACTGACATCTTCATATTTAAACGACTGAATTGGACCGACTCACAACACAACACGACCGTTGTAGCAGCTTCAGGTGTACCGGACATTCATGGGAGGCTCGCAGTTTGGTTAGATTCAGGAAAACACTGTAGTTACGTACCTTCATTTCATACGTAACTTGCATCATGTATGTGACTGATCCATCCTTCCTCCTTCCTGTGTGGTCATTATTCGCCTGACTTACTCCTTTGCTCTCATAATTATGACTATGGCCTCAAGAGGTCGCCACCAACGTAAATATGGATCCTAATAAGTTGCGTTCAAAGTCTGAGTTAAAATCAATTTTTTTAGAATAGTAGTCTAAAGGGGGAAGATGCTGTGTGACTCCTGGGGGATATTTAATTTTTGCAGTACCGTGGTTGACCACTGGGACGAATAACACAGTCAAAGTCTACCAACTTTCTCAACCCTGCTGTGTGCAACTTTTGTCTTCTGCTTCTGGCATTGAAGGTAATGACACAAACACAGTCTACGTGCCGTCTGCTAACTTTGCCTGCTTTATGTAAAATGCATCACCAGCGTGGGAAGGTAACAGACGACAGATTTAAAAACTATATACTGTGAAATACACAGATTTCATCTAGTTGGCTCTGAATGTAAAACTCCCACACTGCAGGTTCAATACATCTACTGTGTACGTATACGAAACTCATGAAGCATTAATTTCACCAGCTGCAGTCTGCTCGTTGCACTGTGCATATTTAAAACTGGCAGCAGTCTTTGCTAATACCGTTTTTCCACCGACAGTACCAGCTCGCCTCGGCTTAGCGTGGCTCTACTTGGTTTGGTTTCAGACGCGTTGTGTTTCCATCTAGAATCAGTATCTCTTCAACGTGGGCGGGTCGTCTTCAACGTGGGCGGGTCGTCATCAACGTGGGCGGGTCGTCATCAGTGACGTACTTATCCACGCGACACATAAACAGGGCTAGCTGTGGGCTACGCGAAACACGTCCACCTTTTCATTTCTTGTCGCACCATCAAGCTCTTTCTGGATGCGTCTTCAGCGACAACACTCAGGAGCGTCTCCACCTCTGCCACGGTCCACGCCGTGTTCCTGCGCGTTGTTCCTTCCATGTAATCACTATGTTGACTGAACGCAGATGCTAGTTTTTAAAGGTAGCGGGTGTCAGGCTCGGACGTCGCGCTCGTCATGAGTCATCAAGTGGCGTCGCTCTCTGTCCAATCAGTGGCCGGCTGCCAGCTTACGTCACACAGAAGTATCAGCTCAGCTCGGTTGGAACGTATACGGAGGTGATACTAAAAAAGTACCACTTTAGCAGGTACCAGGTACCAGATTTCAGTAATGGGAACGCAAGAAAGGCGAGCTGAGTCGAGGCGAGGCGAGCTGGTACTGTCGGTGGAAAAACGGCATAATACATCAGTGTCGTTAAAACAAAGCGTCCTGCAGCCAGGGGAGTTCGCTGTGACACACATCGATGCTGCTTAAGTGACACAAACTAAACTGCAGCATTTGGATATTTCATAAAGTAGATGAGCAGAAGAGTGATGAACCTGATCTAACCTGTCTCGTGTAGGTGAGGATGGATGTTTCCCTCTGGCTGCGATAGTGAAGAAGATTAAAATCACAACTGTTGCGGTTTTTATATTTCGTCATCAGTAGCTGGATAAAAAAAAAATACTGTGGAAGAGCTCCAGTTGTTTTGATTCTCTCACAGTTACGCTCCATCCATTATCTCAGATCCAGTTAACGCTCGCCCGTCACTGTAGAGGGCCCCTGGGAAACTCTGTTATCTCTCCCATCTTCCTCTATCCTGTTGATGTTTTTCTTCTCTCTCTCTCTCTCTCTCTCTCTCTCTCTCTCTCTCTCTCTCTCTCTCTCACCCGCCTGTTGTTTCAGTTCTCTCGTCTCCGTCGTTTGCTTCTCTGAGGATTTGCGTTACACGTGTAGATTTCAGAGGCGAGATGTGAGGTCGAACGGCAAGAAAACAGAAGAGCGGGAGGAGGAGATGGAAAGCGGGGAGTGAAAAACACAAAAGAGGGGAATCCGAAGACTTTTGGAGATTTATCCCACGATTGTTTTTATCTCATTGTTTTGGTTGTAAGAATCCTCAGATTCCGCTCTCATCGACTCGTTTCCCGCAGCAGCACCCACCGGCCGCCTGCAGCAAGATAATCACTGATAAAGCCACAGCGCCAAATAACAGACAGACAAAATTAGACACTGGCTGGTGAACACAGTCTGAAGATTTAGATATTCTCCTCAGGAGCTGGTGAAAACTGAATAGAAGACAGAAATTCCTCCGAACTAAATGTGTAATATGTCGTCTTAAGACCGAAAAATGAACAGATGCAGCGTTGACAATTTGATTTTATTGTCTAATGCTCATCTTTAAGAAAATACATTTTATTTTGTGACAAATCTGTGCTTACCGTCTGGTTAGGTTCAGGCACGAACGAGACATCAGGACAAGCACTGCTGATGTCTCCTGAAGGATATTCAGGTGTTTCGAGCGTAGAAACGTTGAAACATTGTCTGCGACAGTGTTTTCTGTCTTGGACGCTGTAACACAACAACCATCCTCTTCCATGTTTGGCCTTTTAGCTCAAGTTAAAAGGAGTTTCAGGTGTCTTCTTTAAGGTAACCAGGTCGTGTTCAGTGGGGTTTTAGAGCTTTTCACTGAAAACAAAGCTAGGAGAGCGGTTCAACGGAACCAAAACAGTAAAAGATGTGAGTTTGAAAGCCAAAATTAAGCTGTCAACCACCGTAGAACTGAAGTCAGGTGATAATTCTGAGTGGCAGATACGAGTAATCTTGGGCTCCATTGTGCTGAGAGACAAACTGAAACTCAATACTTATAGAGCCAGCTGGGTTTTTACGCCACGTCATGGTCTCAGTGTGACTCAGCGGTTTGAGTCAAACCTTCCTCCAGCTCCCACAGGATTATCCATCCTGGAAACATACTGCACTCAGATTACCATGGAGCATTCTGGGTAAAATCCAGAGACACGTTCCATATGTTTTGTGTAAATCCACCATAAATGTCCTTGTAACCTCAGATTATCATCGAACAAAAGTTTTGTTATGTCTAAATACGGCTGAAAATAAGCTTTTTTTGTGTGTGTTGTTGAGTTTCAAATATTATTTTCTTGTTTCTTGTTTGTATCAGAGTGTGCGCAGAGAGAAATGTGTGTTTCTGGATCAACAGAACCTCTTCTGTTCTTCACAGTACGCCAAGAGTGACAGAATAGCTGCTGATGTTTTCACACCACATGACTCCTTTCTTTTCCCCTTTTCAAATCATTCCAGATATGTTTTCCTTTGGTCTTGTGTTCCTTAATCCAAGTCCTCTGGATTACAATCTGTCACATGTGGCTTTGAATTTAATGCCACAGTTTTTTTTTGTGATTAAAACTTGATGAAAGGAAAGTTAAATGGAAAATACTCCCTCAGATATGTATAGTACCAAAATAAGTGTGTATGTTCGTGTAGCATTTGTGAATCAAAATAAGTGTAAACTCTCTAAAACCATCCGATTGACTTCTCTCCGTTCGCCAGTAGACAAGTTTTCCTTTCAGTTTCATTCTCCTGGCGTGTCGTGTTCGACATCCCGACTGCTTTGTCACGATGGTTACCTTTTAAATATCTTTTATTTCAGTCTCTTTCCAGCTCAAAGCCAACTGAATGATGTGATTAATGAAAAGGGCAGTGATTAATGTGTCCACCCACTTATGATGCTTCAGTCACAGTTGATAGGAGACCAACCGGTGACTCACGCAGAGACGTTTGACCAGGGAATGAATGCCGATTCCATTCCCACTGCACAAAAGCAAGATGTTCGTGGGTGCTCGTGGTTTTCCTACAGTTTCTAGACATCTTCCAACAGGAGCCAGAGTTTAGATGTGGAGATTTCGTTAGTCAAAGCTGGTCTATAGAGATAACCGTCCTGCAGAAAAATGGTATCCCGACATGTTTTTCATTTCACTCTGGAGTTGTCCTTGTTTGACTGTCGTACATTTGTGCAAAAAGACAGTTTTGCATGTTTATTCATAAGAACTGCCATCAAAGCTTTATGGTTTCTGTCAGTATCATCAACTCAAGGGAATATATTGCCTCTGGTCTCTTATCCACAAGAATGTGGGGAAAAAAAGAACACAACAAAATTACCCCCAGAAATCTTGGCTGGATGGTTTTCCACCGTTTAGCTTGTTTTCGGAAATTCCTCTTGAGAAGGAGGAACTGTGTTTTATGCGATGGGTTTTGCTACGTCTTCATTTCATCTCCTCCTTCCTATAACTTCTTCTGTCTCCGTTCTCATTCCCCTCCCAGGTGTTGACGGCCATGTTGGCGGTGTGTGCGAGGCTGCTTTTGCTCCTCCCCCTGGTGTGCTGTGTCCCCTCCCCCTCCAGACCTCCCTCCAGACTCTGCAGGCGCTGCTGCGACCACTCGGAGCCGCCGGCGGCCACGGCCCAGTATCAGATGCCTGAGGTCCGCACTGTCATCAACATGACCATCCTCAAAGGTACCCCAGAGCTTCGGTTAGCTTCTGAGTGCTGCTGACTTGAAGTTCCCGTCTGTTTTGTTTGCTTCTTCAGTTTCCAGTTTGTCCTTTCGGCTCTTGCAGGATGGAAGTCCACCTTGTTTACTTGCACATGCTGTGCTTCGTGGTTGCACGTTCATTCATGGAAAAACCCCATTCTTGAGTATCTGTGTTGCCATCTCCTGCGTTCCAAGCTTCGTTTTCCTTAATCAGGTCGCTTCTTCTGCTTTTCCCAGATGGCTGTCTGTCTGGCACGACTGCTATTTAATCAGGGGAGTAATCATGAATACTGTAATGGAACAGCGAGCGCTGAAGTGTAGCCACGCATCGATGGTTAGATGGAACTGATGAGATGAGATGAGACACTCGACAGATAAAAAGAACCTGGAACCACTTAAAAATAAAACAACCTTGGTTCAAGATTTTTTGAAGGAATGAGGCTGCCAAGGAACAGCGACTCTAATAGCTTTCGACAGTCTGTGTCATCGAAAACACACGTCAACATGTGCATATATGTATAAGTGAAGACATTGAAGTAGAAGTTTGACAAGTAGAGATCAAACCTCCAAAAATGATGCCTCTTTAAGCTTTAAATTCACAAACCACATGAAAACAGAGCCACGTCATTGATTCTGTCTGTAGAATAGCATCACCGTGTCAGTATAAACACAGATACACTTATAGAAGTTGGACTTTATATCAAAATTCCACAATCAAGTCTGTGGCAGCTTATACGAGATGATGTTTGTGTGGTTGTACTTTTTCTGCGGCCTTGTTTGTTTGTGCAGTGTGTAGTGTTTTAAACCCGGTGGAAACAGAAAGTTACAAGAGAAAAGAGATTAAAAACTACAAGGGTTTTTCTAATATCCGAGAACCCCACACATCTGCAGCTGCAGAGAGGGATTTGCGAGAACATGTGTGTCCAATATCAGAGACCAGAGCGGCCAACTCGACCAGCGCGATCCAAGCGATGTGTCATCACTCCGCTGTTTTATCTGCTGGGTCCTTTGATAAGTGGACAAGCCAAGTCTGTTCTGACCCGCGATCAACCCCGAACCAGTCCAACTGCTGATCCATGAAAACAAAATCTGACTTTCCTCCTCTCGCCTCACACTCATGCAGGAACAATGCGTGGACACACAAAGGTTTAGGCATTTTGTTCCAGTGATGAAATCCGAGTTACAGTTTAAAGTCTTGGACACAGTTTGTACACTCTTAGAAATAAAAGTTCTAAGTAGAACCATATAAGGTTCTTCAGCTTGTCCTCATAGGAGAACCCTTTTTGGCTCCAGGTAGAACCTTTTATAAAGGTGGAGGGTTCTACCTAGAACCCAACATAAAGGGTTAAACCTAGAACTGTGTGTGTAAGGTTCCACCCAGAACCCCCCATGAGAGGTTCTACAAAGAACCCATACAGGATCTTATACCCATGCTTTCAACAATCCCTGAAGAACTCTTTCTCCAAAAAAGGGTTCTCTGGATCAAAATGGTTCTTACTGGAACCGTTAGTGTTACCAAGAACCCTTTTAAAACCCTTTATTCAGGAAAGGGTTTTTAAAGGGTTCTCTGGATCAAAATGGTTCTTACTGGAAACATTAGTGTTACCAAGAACCCTTTTAAAACCCTTTATTCAGGAAAGGGTTCTCTGGATCAAAATAGTTCTTACTGGAACCGTTAGTTTTACCAAGAACCCTTTTAAAACCCCTTTATTCAGCGAAAGGGTTTTTAAAGGGTTCTCTGGATCAAAATGGTTCTTACTGGAACCATAAGTGTTACCAAGAACCCTTGAAAAACCGTTTCTTTGGGAAAGGGTTTTTCAGAAGCAAATGGTTCCAGGTAGAACCTCAGCCCTTGTAGAAGAACCCTTTTGGAACCCTTATTTCTAAGAGTGTATATATATCCCATATGTCCTAAGTGCCGTATCGTAGGCAACTGGACTTGAGTTTGTTGAAGATGTTTCAGCTCTACAGGACTCTTCAGGTCTACAACAATCATCCTGGCTGTATAATAATAATAATTCAATGGATCTTAAATAAGTTGAAGTAGCGACTGCACAACAAAACCTTTGCACCTTTTCATTGAGCATTAAATGATTCAGTTCATTCTGTCTCGAAATGTTATTTGACATTCAGGTCATACTTTCATTTGCTTTTGTTGCAAGCAAACTGAAAGAAAAAATAACAACATGCTTTCAGAACTCTTGCAGTCCTCTTTCTTTGTTCAAGGTCTTCGAAAAGTTGAAGAAAAAAAAAAAAAGTCAACTTCTGAGAGCGATCAGTCCCCGAGGCAGGAGCTGGATTTATGTCTCAGACAGACTCACAGCAGCCACTTTGACATGAAACAGTCAGGTAAATACAGGTGTTCCTAATGACACTAATTAAGAGTCAGTCAAACAGAGTGAAGGTGCTGCTGTTGTGCATGTTTGCTCATTAGAAAGTCTCCGCCACACTAAAAGGAACAGAACATTAACTGTCATTAATTAAACCTGTGTTTACCTTCCACTTCATGTCAGTGTGGCTGCTGTGGAAAAGGTTTATTGTTGCTCTTCTGTACAGACGAGGCAGGGAAACAGCCCACAGTGTTGCTGCATTGCAGCTGTGCGATGAGGAGATGAGGAGGTCTCATCAGGCGCTTTCACCCGACCCTGAACCTGCTCATGTGGCAGGAAACACACAGACATAGAAACACAAAGATCTAGTTGTGCTCGTTTGTACGTATACACAAACACACACTCCCTCTTCTTCCCTGTACTGCTCACCTGAAAACAGAAAAGCCTACTTCAAGCCCACGTTTATACACAGCAGGGTATTTAGAGACACGAATATTTCCCCCCCTCCGTTTTCAAAAATAACATCGTGCACACAACATCGTTTTCAAAAAAGTTGTCATTTCCATCAACCTGCATAAATACGCCGTCGAGCGCCATTCTAACTCTGCCAAACCTCTGGGCGGCAGTGTAGGGAGAAGGATAAAGCCATGCAAGCCAATCAGAATCCTCAGAATCAACAACAACGAGTAACACGAGCGACTTCCTGTTCCTTTCAAAACAACGCTCACGTGACGTTAAGCATTTTCTGGCGCATAGCCTAATGAGCGTGACAACCTAAAACCCCGTTTCTCCCAGTTTGACACAACAACACGTAACCGGAGTTTTCCAAATTCTCCACTTTGCCCGGAGTTTTTAGAAATAATCGTTTTCTGTGATAAAAACGGGGTTTTCGTGTAAATGAGAGGCCAAACCGCCTGGAAATATCTGCGTTTTCCCTTCGTGTAAACGGGGCTTCAGTCATGGACACACACATCACTTCCCACAGGATTTCTTCACTTCTACAGGATTCAATTGTATTTTTAAAACACCCTGCAGACATTCAGGAGGTTCCACTTGGCTCAAGTACAGTTGAAATACAAAATACGCGATCTCTTGTTTGGGATTTCTACATTTGCAGCCCGTTAGCCGTAAATGACAACATGTGTCAACCAGCAGGAAGCCTCTGGATCCAATCTGAACCCTCGAGATGTCAAGTCAGGACGTCTTGCTTTTCCTTTTCAGCACTACAATTTTAAAATGTTGTGATTTGGTTCAGTTGTGAGCGAGTGGGTCAATACAGTAGAAACTCAAAACGTAGAAATGTCTCCAGAGCAATGATTTTATTTCAAAGCACCATTTCCTCCCGTCCTGAGAGTCTTTGTTATTCTGCCTGCTGTCACATTACTTTTAATGCTTTTGTTGGTTTGTAGCCACGATTCAACTCTCTCGCTGTGAGTAAGAAGTAAACCCAGTTAGCCTTTCTGTTATTTATTTATTTTTGTGTCTCCTCACAGCAGGAAGGACCTTGAATCCGCAGACAGGTGGAATGAATGAATGAACGGGGGAAAGTAAGTGAATTGGTCTGAAGTTGTACAATGTGTTTACTGTGACTCGATGCCTCGAGGACCAGACAGGAACCACTGCTCCTAATTTTAGATGTGAAGCTGTAGAAATCCCATTTTTTCGGTACCTTCTTTCATATTTTAGCCGAATGTCAAAATCCCTCTGGACTGATGGCAGTACATTCAGATCACCTGTGTTCAGGATGTGGAGCTCCTAATTAAAGATTAAGAGCAGCTGGGAGCGTTCTCCTCACAGCTAATGAGAGTGTGATGACGTCCTTTTATGTGAAGGCTTAAGTCTTGTTCCTCCTGATTGAGGGATGTTCTGAGTGTTCAGCAGTTTTGTCGAGTGACGGTTCGACTAACCTGCATTGTTGCCACGTGCAGTACTTGTGCTAGGGTTGTCTGCCTGTAGCCTGCAGGTTTCTTCTGTTTATCTTCACTCAAGCCCCTTTATACACCTTTAGTTTGTTTTCTGTTTCACTGAGGAAACGGGGTGGTAAAAGGAAGAAATGTATTTCAGTTTCTCCAAAGAGACATGCTGTCATAATTATTAAAGAGGTGTTTGGGATCCCCATAAATATTTAAATATTATGTGGTTTGGGACTGGTTCTCAGGCATTTTCCTGGCAGTGCCGCTACAAAGCTATTTATACACAGTGTGACAAAATACTGTAATATTACCCAAAGCTTTGTGCTCGGTGCGACTGAGTTAACTAGTGTTGCTGTCACCTCATGTCTCACTCACATAAAACGCCGAACATTATCGTAATGAACGTAAACAATGGACCAATGAATGAACATGTTTTAGCTCAAAACACCTGCTTTGGTTTCAATGAACACGGCCGGAGATCTCAAAAGGTCTCATTAAAATCACAAACACAGTTGGAGACGTCCTAATGTCTTGTCAAATATTGTCCACAAAAATTGTCCCGACGTCTCCCTGAAAGATATCTAGTGGTGTCACCCTTACAAATGTTGAAACTGTAACTCGCCTCCTTCATGATGTGACACCTCTTTTGTATAAATGCCGATATAATGTAATATGACACATATCAGACGTATCTGCAGGAACATTAACTGCTAACATTTTATCCCGGAGACTGGGCTGGATATCTCCCTGTAATACTGAAAGGGAAAGCGAGGTCACGGTCTCACATGGGCACGAGGCTCTTATTTGATTTCAGAAGAAGTGGTTTTCAGCCCCATATATGGCCGTCGAGCGTAGATGTGCTGCTAAGCTGCTGTTTGTGGAAACTAGCTCTCCTCGGGGCTCTTCGTGTGGACGCTGGTCACAGCTGGACTGATCATTGAGCATCTGTCCGGGGGATCACTGGTGTGTTTCCCCCTCAGATCTCCAGGAAGTGTCGGTCGGGGTGAGCGAAGGGCAGCAGCGCGGCTTCTTCCTGTGTGGTTCATCCAAACCAGAGGTGTTTTAACTCATGAGAACATTTCTTTTAGAGCTTCGTAGACGGAAATATATTCATGTTTTGAGGCTTGACAGCCGTGGAGGGCAGTTATTTGGAAAGTTTCTTTAGTCCAACCAGAACAGGAGCATGTGACCCTTCAACTGAATGTGAAAATCACCAAAACTGTCAGCGACATCTCCTCCAACTATTACTGGATGTTTTTGCTTCTCAGTTTAGTCTGTTTATCATTCAGTGAGTGTTTCTTTAGCTCGCGGGCCTGTTTTTCCAGTTTTTTTTCCTGTTTTTATTGCAGCTGCTTCAGAGTGATATGCTGATGAAGTCCTACGAGCAGTGTCACTTGATTTTTCAGAGCGGAGAGTTGTTTTTGTGTACTTGGAACAATAGCAGCACTCAAAATGTTCACTTACCCCCGCAACATTTCAGTTAGGAGTGGTGACAGGAGGATATACATGAGCTCGTTCATCATTTTCAGAGCTCGCTGTCAAGTCGGGTATAATTTTAAAACCCAGGCGGTTGTTGTGGCGTCAAAACAGGATACAGCAAAGAGGAAGGATGTAAAAACTAGAGAGCTACTGAGGGTTTAAACATCCAACTGACTATTTTAATACTATTAAAACTATTTTTAGAGGCTTGTGAGAAGTAGAATATATAAACTGCAGACCCTCCTTGTTGGCTAAATGACCAAAAGGCCTCCCCCTCGTTAACCCCCTGAGACCCACATAGTTGTTTACGACTAATTCGCATCATTCAAGAATGATTTTATAACTTTTCAAACATAAATTGTAGCTCCTTACTCTTTTTTTTCTGGTGAAAGCTGGCAGCCGTGCAGCTCCAGCAAAGCTCTTACAGAAGCTGAATAATCCAGCCTGGAACTCAGGTGTCTTTTGGGGGACTTTGGACAATAAATCCATAACGACAGATCTGATATAAAACGTCCTCTGTGAATATTTTATCCACTTTTCGATGATGAGAACTGACACTTGAGGGGAACGTAGAGCTTCATGATTTAAAAGCTTAAGGCCACTGACCAAGCGGCTGGATTTGACGAGTCAGGGGTGAGAAAGTGTTGGACTGGACCCTTTTTGAACTTGTATTTCCTTTTTCCTCAGCCTGGTGCTGAAATTCCTGAATTCAAAACTCCCCTTTTAAGCCTTGCCCTCCTTTATTGATGCCCTTTAGCCTCATAAGATCCTCCCGAATACTTGAAATACAATGTTCTTGCAGTTCCTGATGGTCCTTAGTGGAGGTCACTAAAGGCAGGAACACACTGGCCCAAACGTCGGACCTCTGAAACGTTTGGGGAGAGTTCGGGAACAAATTTGTTTGGTGTGTTCAGCTCTGTTGGAAGCTTTTTGGAACCGCGTGGACGGCGTCTGGTCAGATTCAACTTGCAAAGTCTGAGAGTGATGGCGGTCTGAGGATTGGATGCCATCAGATACTCTGATTGGTTGCGTGTTAGCTGTTCAATGGCCATTCTGATTGGCGGTGTGCTAGCGAATCATTCCCTGTTTTCATGTTTTGGATTACTGGCACGAGACTAGCGCTACCCGATGTTAAGGAGACTTACTGCATCTCAACTTTTGACTTATTGGCAAAGGAGTGGTCGGATAAAGGCAGTTGGCCGTTGGTTTGAGTCTGGACCGTGTGTGGGCCCCTTAGAGGTCATTAAAGGACTCAGCACTGACTCAGCATTTAAAGTCACTGGCATCCTGACACGTATCTGTCAGAACATTTTGTCTCTCAGTCCATCAGGAGCCCAAAAATAAATACGCGCATCGCTTTAACGAAATTGCCTCAGATTTATAAGTGGGATTTGGACTGTGACATGTGAAAGCCCCGCTGCAATTTGTTTCCATTTCAGGATCTGTTACCGTTTATCAAAGACGGAAAGCCCTAATGGCATCGTGTGCATGTCAGAATGAACGGTGTGTTTCTGCCCCGAGAGCTTTGATCAATACTAAGACCTGATTTTTATTCACAGCTGCGCAAGTTCACATCTATAAATCAGAAACATTCTTCGTGCGCTCGTCTGGTTCAGCCAATTAGCGATAAAAATCAAGCAGTCTGAACCGGCTTTGACTGTCGGCGGGTACAATGAGGACTAATTTCCATCTCGGCTGACAAAAGGAGGCGGCCGTGTTATCACAATGAGCAATCTATTTAATTCTCCGTGAAAGGAAAAGCAACACATTAAGAGCTCAAATAATGTTTCTACATACTCCAAATTAAACTGTGGTGGAAGAAGAACTCTGAACCTTTCCTGATACATTAAATGATTAGATTGTTACTGATGCTTCATTATGTCAGAAGCTTTTTTTTACTGTAGATGTTTGAAATGGAGCTAGTTTTAACTACTTTCATTACAGTGAGGTATTTTAGTCCAAATATATAAAGGTCGTGCCTCTCCTGGGGGTCACAAGATAAATCTGATGGGTCATGAGATGATTCATCGAAAGAAAATAAGAAATACGAAGTTCTTACTCACAAATGACCCTGAAACAACTATTTATATGAAAGTTTAGGGGTGAAATGTCTCAACTCATCTGAAAAATGGGGCTTTCATTTTTATCAGGAGTCACAATGAAGCAGTCCAAATATTTGGTAGCTGTTATCTTTTTAGCTGAATGGAAGAAATCCCTCTGGATTTGTATTGATTGCAGGAGATTCAGGTCACCAGCCAGAAACTCAGGTGTGTTCAGGCCCGTTGAGATTTCTTTGCCATCTTTTGTTCTTACTGATTCTGGGAAGTTTCGAGCGTTCTGCAACCGAGTTGGTGCCAACAAAAGTCACCATTCATAAGGGCCTATTAACAAGAGAATGACCTGCCTTACAATGGCCTGGGACCTGTAGGTTTCTTTCATATATATGTTGGTGATACTGGCCACAACAAGACAAAACGGTTAGGGAACCACACACAGCTTTGGCTACATGGACAGTGTTTCATCTACCTGACTGAAATCGTTCTGATTTACAGATTCCAGCTTCACTGTGTACAAAGACGTTAAATAAAGTAGATGAGATGTGCGTTCACGTGCCTCAAAGGGTCCTTCAGTAATCAGGAGGAAGCAGGTTTGATTCAGCGTCATGCTGAATCTGGCTCTGCGTGTTGAAGTACCCTTCTGTAAGATGCTAAACCCCAAATTGCTCCTGATGAGCAGGTCGGCACCTTGCATGGCAGCCACCGCCATCAGTGTGTGACTGTGTGTGACGCTTTGAAAAGGCGCTATAGAAAATGCGAGTCTCATTTACCATGTGCCAGTCGGTTCCACCCGCTGTGAAGTGTCCAATCTGCTTGAAATATGAGGGTTTTCGATTTGAGCGTGAAGTTCCCATAAATTCCTCGTCTGTCTTATTGACAAAACAAAGCATTTATTGAATAAAATAAACCAGCCGGAGCCTCCGACAGAGGAAAATGATCGTGGCGTCAGACGAATCTATTATAAAATGTGATGTATTATTGTAGTACTTGTATGGTGATTTACAATGAACTTTACTTTTGGTGAATGTCTTACATTGGTGTTAAAACAATTAGACATTTTCCGTGTTTCTGTCCCTCGTAACAGCTCATTCACATCACGTAATGTTACCCCCAAGTGTGTTATACATGTAGAAAAGAATATATTTATATTCGAAACAATTGGAGTAAGCATTCGTGAATATCAGCCACCTCTCTATCAATCTGGTGGAAATTACCTCAAAAATATTAAAAAGTACAGTACTTCAGTAAATGTAAGACGAGTCCAGATGATGCTCCTGATGGTTCTGTCTTCTAACCTGACTCTCGCCAGATGAATTTCGTTCCGCCTGGCTCCACTCACCCATCTGGGATCACTCCATTGGAAATGACTTGCATATGATTGGATAAACCACTTGTCTGTCATCTTTACTGACGTGCTACTTCAACCACTCACATCGAAACCAACCTGTGACGTTGATGAGAGCGACGTTCTTTTAACGAACAAATATTGGGTAGATTGGACACCACGGATGAAACAGCAGCATCAATGTTGACGCTTGCTTCCTCGATGCGAGCCGCCATTGTTGTCTGAATCAAAACAGTCGCTTCTCCGCTACGTCACATCTATGAAACTCCCGCCCGGCGATCCTGATTGCCTCTACCATAAAATCTGGTGCTGAAATGTAGATGGATGTGAGTGGAGCTAGGCGGAACAAAATGCATCTGGCGAGAGTCAGGTTATCTGTCTTCACCACTCACCTGTGTTTCTTCTTGTCTGCCCAGGTGATAAAGGAGACAAAGGTGATAAGGGTACACCTGGCAAACCCGGCATAGAGGGACCCCCCGGCCCCAGAGGACCCCTCGGCCATAAAGGCAGCAAAGGCCAGGCGGGCGCCCCCGGAGACCCCTGCAAGATCCCTCACTCCTCCTTCTCCGTCGGACGGCGCAAGTCCCTGCACAGCGTGGACTACTACCAGGCGCTGGTGTTCGACACGGTGTTCGTCAACCTGCACGAGCACTTCAACATGTTCAAGGGCAAGTTCTACTGCTACGTGCCGGGGACCTACTTCTTCAACGTCAACATCCACACGTGGAACTTCAAGGAGACGTACCTCCACCTGATGCACAACGACAAGGAGCAGGTGATCCTGTACGCCCAGCCCAGCGAGCGGTCCATCATGCAGAGCCAGAGCGTCATGCTGAACCTGGCGCTGAACGACGAGGTGTGGGTGCGACTTTACAAAAGGGAGCGGGAGAACGCCGTTTACAGCGACGACGTGGATGTTTACATCACCTTCAACGGATACCTCGTGGCACCGTCCATCCAGTGAAAACGGGACCGATGGAATAACGAGGAGTGGCAGAATCTCCGGGTCGGATTAATTTGGTCTTGTTGCCATGGATACAGCTTTTTTGTGACAAGAAAGGAGAACTTAACGGGGGGACGTTTACAAGTTTGGTGCTTTTATTAAATATTCCTTTCAGCCTGGAGAGGAACTTACTGTGCTTTCTTAAATGAGGACTCGCCAAAAGATTTTGGAATCAAAAGGAAAAAAAATAATAATAAAGAGAAAAAGGTAGCAGAGCGCACAATTAGGAAGGAATGTTGACTTACTTCCTTTTTGAACTAGAGAATACACTTTGGGCGCAAAGTAAATCATTTGTTCCTACTTGTGTGCTGTGCTACTTCACCTCCTCGGTTCACTCCTTTCAGGGACTTTGTGTATCAACACAAGTTGTATCAGGAGTCGTAAATCTGTGCAATCAGCTTTGAATTTGTGCCATGGTGCTTCTCAACGGGAATGGAGAGTTTGTCTGATTAAATGTGTTCGGCAACTGATGTCATACCTTTTTTTTTGCTGACCAATTTTCCCTTTGTGCCTTTCAGAAGTACACTTAGCCTCGAAGGGTTAGTTCTCCCAAATTGCCGATGTCTTGCCATAGAAATGGTGAATAACCCTGCTACTCAGCTCTGAGGAGAAACTCCAAGTTATATTCAGTCTAATCAGGTTGGACCGGGTCTTTTCACTGCCCAGGGTCAGTATCTTTGGAACTTGAGAGCTAAGAACAAATGTAAATTCATAGAAACTAAGATATTTTATATTCCAACCATGGCTGCTTGTCAGTTAGTGACTATGCTTTGGATCAGATCTAATAACCCTCCAGTGTATCTGCCTTGATTTTGGTCCTCAGATTAGATGTCTGGTGCTCTGAAAATTAAAATTGTATATGTTGAGTTCAGGGAGGTTTTTTCACGGGTTCATTTCATGGTCAACATTCGTCCTTGGGATCGTTCTGTACTGAAGAAATGGTGCCAGTAAGATTCTGCAAATGAAAAAACCTTTTAAAAAGGGTCCAATCTGTGGGATTTACTCTGATCTGTTGGCAGAATTTGGATATATTATTCATAATTATAATTCCATTGGTGTATAATCACCTGACACTAAGAATCATTGTGCTTTCGTTACCTTACACTCTTAGAAATAAAAGTTCTAAATAGAACCATACAAGGTTCTTCGGCTTGTCCTCATAGAACCCTTTTTGGCTCCAGGTAGAACCTTTTATAAAGGTGGAGGGTTCTACCTAGAACCCAACATAAAGGGTTATACCTAGAACTGTGTGTGTAAGGTTCCACCCAGAACCCCTCATGAGAGGTTCTACAAAGAACCCATACAGGATCTTATACCCATGCTTTCAACAATCCCTGAAGAACTCTTTCTCCAAAAAAGGGTTCTCTGGATCAAAATGGTTCTTACTGGAACCGTTAGTGTTACCAAGAACCCTTTTAAAACCCTTTATTCAGGAAAGGGTTTTGAAAGGGTTCTCTGGACCAAAATGGTTCTTACTGGAACTGTTAGTGTTACCAAGAACCCTTTTAAAACCCTTTATTCAGGAAAGGGTTTTTAAAGGGTTCTCTGGATCAAAATGGTTCTTACTGGAACCGTTAGTGTTACCAAGAACCCTTTTAAAACCCTTTATTCAGGAAAGGGTTTTGAAAGGGTTCTCTGGATCAAAATAGTTCTTACTGGAACCGTTAGTGTTACCAAGAACCCTTGAAAAACCGTTTCTTTGGGAAAGGGTTTTTCAGAAGCAAATGGTTCCAGGTAGAACCTCAGCCCTTGTAGAAGAACCCTTTTGGAACCCTTATTTCTAAGAGTGCAGAGGGAGCAGCTCCTCCTCCACCAACATATTTCTACAGTAGCCCAGAATGGACAAACCAAACACTGAGGTGGCCTTTTGCATTGTAAGTGTCCACTGTAGCAGAGAGTGAGGCGAGGGGTATTCACTTGGTCACCGCTAGATGGAAAATCCTTTACACTGGACCAAAGTTAGGTGCATCTCTAATGTTAAGAGGCAAAATTCCTCCTTTTTTTATAATGCAATTTTGGTGAACTGACCCTTTAAACACAAGTGTATCCCAACATATCAAAAAATGGAAAATAAAGGTGCTTCTTTACTAAATGCAGGAATTCATTAGGGGTTTGGATGATTTCAATATATATATGTTCTTACTGAGACTTTAAACTGCAGAGCAGTTCATGTAAATAGTTGTATTATAGCTGTCTGTGCTGCCACTCATGCTGCCGGGGCTCGACTGTGTGTTTTCTGTAAACAATATTTCCTCCTTCACGAACAAAGTCTCTTTGTTTTGTATCTCTTGGCAACAAAAAGACGCTTGATCATGAATAATTAAACGTTTTCAGAATCTCACATGAAATCGGGAGCCTGTATTTTTCCATTTAGACGTCAGAATTTTTTTAAACCATCACATTTCTGCTGGGACGTTGTTCCTCACCCTCCTGAATCTTTACAAACGGCACCATCTGGCTTTGGGCCTCGGGTTTCAATTAAGCCACTCGAGGGAAATCGTATTTGAGATTTAACCCGCCAAAATTGGCCAACTCTCTGAAAATAAACAAACAAACACACGAACTAGTGAACGAAAACCCATCTCAAACTCGGAGACAGCGGATGGCTCTGCAGCGTGCCAGCTCCATCTGTTTGGCCAGATCCCTCCCATTAGCTGTAATGCCGTCCTCAGGGAGGCTTCGCTAGAGGAAAAGCAGACTGCAGCGTTGTAAATACTTTAAGCCTCGAGTGGAGATCTGAAAAGCTCTATTGGGGAAACAAAGCAGGACATCTGAACAGTTTTCCTGGATCGTCAGCCCAGACCGGTGGAGAGACCACGTGCACGGCGCACAAGCTGTTACTTACCGGTTGATTTAGTTCACTCGAGGTGTGAAGTTCGGCCTCATTTTTGGTTTGTTCAACTTCAGTTTTGCAATTTAGGACGGAATATTTGAAAACTGGTCAAATGAAGAAGTCAAGAGCGAGGGAATAAATCAACAGAATGAGAGTTTTAGAAGCTGCTGACGAGAAGCATAATACACATCAGAGTCAATTAAATGCAGCAGTGGGGACAAAAATTGTGGAAACGACAATAAAAATGCATTAAAGACACACAAACAAAATAATTTAACGCTTGGCGAATGACAAGAAATTAAAAATATAACAATAACACTGGAAAACAGGTGCGTGCCCAAACTTTAAATCCAGTTTTTATCTCAGTTTGTCGCCCAATTAAAAACAACACGCTGCACTTTAACTAAGCACCTTCACAGCCAGTTTCAACTATCAGGCCCATTAACTCAACTTTTACAACGCCGTTGAAATTAACTGGCCGGTCGAGGCCGTTTCACTTTAATCCTGTTCGACAATAAACAACCAGGTGCCATAAATCCTCCTTCAATTATCCCCGCTGAGTGCAAAAACACCAACAAGGCGTATCCAAAGATGTCCAGCACCGTCTTGGATCCTCACGCGTCTCAGCCTGCTGCAGCGCGGACGTGTCAGGCCGAGTGCATGACATAACATCAAATTTAACTTAATACAGTCCTTCCAGAAAAATGCAGTTTTTTGTGATTGTTGGGGGCAAAAATCCTTGATTATGCGGCACGTTTTCTTAAAAAATGCTGAATATTTATGCCATTTTATGTGATGAAATTGCGGGAATTTGCAAAAATATTAACCCTAACCCTAAAAAAAGGTGATTCCTCCAACACTGTGCTCTCACTGCGGCTACTACCTTAATGTAAAGAGTCATTTCTAGTGACTTCCTATGATAAGAAAGCAAACTACTATCACAGGAAGTGCTGGGAATAATTCAATTCTCATCTTGTCAACCTTTTCATACTTTTACGAGCTTTAATTTTGCAGGCTGCTGACCTTGATCCTTTCAGCCCGAGCAGCTGTTTTGGAAGTTAACGCCTCGGTGTAGCTGAGCTGCGTCCGTCCTCGAGTGTTTGGCGGAAGTGGTTGTCCAGCGTCGACTTCCGCCTGAGTGCAGAATAATTTGCCTCCACTGTCACGTAACACATCGGGAAAATGCTTTGCTCAGTCTTTTGTGCTTATTTGGCAAACGAGCCTGATTTGTGGACTTCATCATGTCTTCTTCGTGGGGTTTGCAGCTTTCCGATGACGTCAACTTCACCACGTTCCCAAGGCAACAGGAGGAAAATGGCTGCGCTTGTGTGAAGTAAACTCAACATTTTTCAACTTTCTGCGAAGATATATGTGACTTTTTTGCAGTGAAAATGCATAAATGTGCGGACTTTGGCTGATTATGCGTTAAATCATGCGATCGCGTAATCGTGTTTTTCTGGAGGGACTGTTAATAGCACACAAAAAATTCTGTTCATCTTTAACCAAAGGTAGAGAGCTTGCAGCCAACGATCACTTGAAGTTGGTTAACAGGTCACGTTAACTGAAATAACCTCAGAGGTGAGAAGAGCTGAGCCTCAGATATCCGTGTCATGAACTCCTCATTCATTCTGCACATGTTCGGTGTGTGGTAACGGCATAAAATACGACCGACTCTTCTGCTGTGCGCCAATAACTTTGAGCCTCTTCCAGTCCAGACTTGCGCCGACTTCTTTAAGGTGCTTCTCTCAATGTAAACACGAGACTTAAGTGGAGGAGCTCTTCATACTGACAGAGGGAAAAACCAGACCTGGATAACAAGAGCAACATGTAGAGCAAAGTATGGAAACTTCGAGGAAAGTTTGCAAGTAGTTAAAAGGGAAAAAAAGGCGAACAGTCAAATGATACTCCACTGTAAAAAATACATATAAAAATGGGATCACAAGATTTACAACTCGGTAGATAATGTCATTATCAGCACTTTTGCATTCCAGCATCTCAGTACCTCTGCGAGTTATGTAACTGATCAGGCTGAAGGGGAAGTTGGAGGGCGGAGCCGGCGAGGTGACGGGAAGCTTTATGATAAATGTTATGAGACAGGTTAAAGACAGGTTTTATTTAAGTTTGTAGAGTTTGAAGGCCGAGCCCCGCGGCTAACAGCTGTTCTCAGGGCTGACTGAGCCGAAGCCTGCCTCGTCGTAGATTAGAAACAGGAAGCGGGGCGGAGTGCCAAGGCAGCGCTCTCCTAATTACAACCACATGACCTCTGACCACACTCATCTGTCAGAGGGAGACAGGACCGAGGGGTAGATGGAGGAAACGGAGAGGGAAAGAAAAATGAGCGAAATGAGTGGAAGGAAAAATAATGAAATCAGAAGCTGAATGAAAATATGTCGTGGATCAAAAGACGCAGACAGTTCCTTGAAATCACAGAATTACGAGTCTTTAAAACAGAAAAACCCCCGAAGATATAAATCTCAGATCTACTGTTCCTACATCCACAATCCAGCACCACCACCACCGCTGCTGCTGCATAACTGGAGCAGACAGGAAGGCGTGCTGAGAGCGAGCCAGCTAACCTTTCATACACCCTCCAAAGTAAGCAACATCATTTCTGAGGGCTGGAGAGTTATACCCCTTTTTAGACGGCGTGTGTGTGTGTGTGTGTGTGTGTGTGTGTGTGTTACCTAATGGAGACACATTGAGGTCATTCTGAGTTTTACACTGGCACCAGTCTGCAGCTGGGTTTTTTTTTTTCTGTCTTTGCCTCACAATTGGCAGTAAGTGATGACGTTCTCTTGGCATGTTGGATAAGAAGTGAAGGATTTACCCGAGATTTGTGTATAAAACAACCGAAGAAAATTATAAATAGCTAAAAAGATGCGATCCAGATGCATTAAACAAAAAATATCCAGAAATCAAAGGTGGCTCCAAACATGTAGGGAGCAGCAGAACCACTGACTGCTGCTCGCTATGCTGGACTTGCTACTCTCTTGTTGTAGTAGCAACCATAGACGTAATATACGTAGACGTCATGACGTCTCAGAGCCATATTGGATGGGTCTCCTCACTCTAAGCTAGCACCAGAGTCAACGGAGTCAACGGAGAGTGAGCAACTATGCCGTATTTTGTGCAGTTTACGGTTGAAATAACCGGAGATTGAAAAAAAACAGCATCCTGTATCATAACTAAATCTCTGACGTTCGTAACAAACCAAACCGTGTGAAAATCTGGTAAAAACTTGGGGAGTTATGAAGATTATTGTAGTTGGGACACACCTTCCTCAGTAGAAATAAATGCGGGGCATTAGAGACCCATCCAAGATGGCGGCCGCACTGCTACGTCAGCTCCAATAGGCAGCGTCAGTCTATGAGGCGTCTACGTATATTATGTCTATGGTAGCAACTAGCTGCTGTTAGCAAGTAGCTCAGTAAGCCATGATGCTAAATTGCTCGATTAGCCTCAGATTGTAGTCACTACCATCAACAGGTCTCTCAGTGAACTCAGCCGAGCACCAGACTGGGACGGAGGGCTGGTTTGACGACAGGTGATACAGTATTGAAGTGTTTCACAGCGGCTCTGACTCCAGGGATGATGAAGACGACGGCGTGGACGGGAGAAAGGTTGCAGAGGAACGAGAGAGTCGGACATCATCAGCAGGAGAAGAAAAGTGTGTAGAGCTGGAATTTTTTCACATCTAACTCGGTGAACTGAGAGATTAATTACAACCAAACCAAAGGTGATTGTTGGAACAGTAGAAAGACAAACCAAGATGGTTTTGGTGAGTTTTTTTTAAAATTTTATGTCAAGTTTGAATAAAGTGTGTTGCACAGTGAGTTAGCATGGCAGTTAAGCTCATCTTAGTTCGGTGAAAGAGAGGAGCTTAAATTCAGAAGGTGCACATTTGTATTTTTGTTGGAAAATGGGTTGAAGAATATTTCCTTTCTTGACATTTTGTGAGTTGGCGGCGTTTCCAAAGCTTTCTCTGTATAGGTAAACAAAACAAACCATCTCCTTGCAGACAAACTCCCACCTAAAACTACCATCAGTCCTGTCGCCTCTTGATGTCCAAAGTCGTATGATGGGACAGGACTAGATGGCTAGCATGCTAAGTCTAACTTCAGTTGAAGCCGAAGCGGTCAGATCTGCAGAAGCCTCTTGGACGAGAAGTGAAACTGAAGTCCAGTTGCCTCCGATACAGCACTTAGAATAACTTCAGTTGACCTCTTTTTGCAGAGTGTGTTAATGTTATACTGTCCTGTTCTCTGACGGAGCGAGGATCCAGCGGCCGGAGCGTCTGTTGATGCTATTGTCTCTGTCCACATTCAGAGCCTTAAAAGATCATAGTGCTCAGACTGGAGGCTTTTGGCAGCTCCGGCACCATGATGTCAAGAACAGCTCATGATCTCGGTTATGTAAAAAACCAATAAATCCATTTAAAGATACAGTGACACTTGCAGCTTAGAGTTTAAGATGGACATTTAGGACATTACAATGAATTATGCGAGCTTACATAAACTCTAATTTCCCATGAATGATGCATTCAGAAGATCTATATTGGAGTATAGATTCTGGAAATGTTTGTGTTTGACTTACTAAAAAAAGTTGCACTGAGTCTCAGTTCAAGGTTGACAGTGAATGTTACTCAAATCACTTGGGCTTAATCCTTTAAAAGCGACAGTGAATAATGCGATCCAAATGCATTTTCCATTGCAGTGTCTCTCCCTCATCGCTCACTCTTCTCCGTTTCCCTTGTAAAAGCCTCGCTACCTAATAATTGGGTAATGGCTCTTCGGAGAGCGCTGCCAGACTGCTGCTGGGCGAGTCGAATATGAGGGAGGGGGAGGGGGGTACATGGCACTGGCAGACGATCCTCCACGCTCCGTTGGTTTTATTTTATCTCGCGGCGAAGGTCACGAGTTGAGGAAAGACGAGCGGATTCGGGTCTTTGCAAACGAGGTAAAAATCTCGTCGTGAGCCAGCAGAGCAGGCCGGTCAACAGAGGACGGAGGCGGTGAGAGTTGTTCGGAGCACGATTCAAACTTTTTAAAGACTAAATCTGCAGTCGACGCATGTTCACTTCCACCGCTGCAGAGCCGGAGCTGCTCGGTCCACGTGTGAGAGATGCCGGGTGTCGTGTTTCTAAGGAACACAATGATGTTTTCACAAGGCGTAATGGAGTTCAGTAAGTCAGCGAGTGTGCCGCGCTGTATCCTTTCTGAGGATTATCTGTTGTTGATGTCAGGGTTTCTGAGAATCCCTGACCCCCAACACTGTAGGCTGTGAGGGTCACATCAGGAAAATGCCTCACCATGACTGAAAAGTACCTCGTAAAGCTGAAGCCTGACAGTTACAAGCGACAGGAATCGATCTCCACCGTGTCCTTGATGACAACCAGGAGATTTTCAACAAGGCCTCGAGACAACTCAGGCCAAGTTTGTGGCTACAAAACAGGTTGTCAACGAGACCTCAGGACGACTCCAGCCATGACAAAACAGGATGTGTTTAACGAGACGTCGGGACATCTCTATTGGTGATCAAAACAGTTATGATACACCGATCAGCCACAACATTAAAACCACTGACAGGTGACGTGAATAACATCGATCATCTCATCACAATGCGATGTTCTGCTGGGAAACCTTGGGTGCTGGCATTCATGTGAACCACCACCCATCCAAACACTGTTGTGGTACCAACTACACTCCCTCATCACAACAACACTACTCGATGGCAGTGGTCCCCCAGCAGGACAATGTGCCCTGACACACCGCAAACACTGCTCAGGAACAGCTCCAGGAACACAATAAAGGGCCCAAGGTGATGACCTGGCCTCCAAATTCCCCAGATCCCAATCTGATGGAGCATCTGTAAGATGTGCTGGAGCAGGTCTGATCCATGGAGGCCCCACCCCCCAACATACAGGACCCAGAGGATCCACTATAAAACGCCCTCAGAGGTCTGAAGTCCATGTCTTGACAGGTCAGAGCTGTTTTGGCTGCACAAGGGGAACCTTCACAATATCAGGCAGGTGGTCATAATGTTCTGCCTGATCAGTGTATGTAACATGAATAAAACTCTAATGCCGTTTTTCCACCAACAGTACCAGCTCGCCTCGCCTCAGCGTGGCTCTGCTTGGTTTGGTTTCAGACGCGTTGCGTTTCCATCTAGAATTAGTATCTCTTCAACGTGGGCGGGTCGTCATCAACGTGGGCGGGTCGTCATCAACGTGGGCGGGTCGTCATCAACGTGGGCGGGTTGTCATCAGTGACGTACTTATCCACGTGACACATAAACAGGGCTAGCTGTGGGCGACGCAAAACACGTCCACCTTTTCATTTCTTGTCGCACCATCGAGCTTGTTCTGGATGCGTCTTCAGCGACAACACTCAGGAGCGTCTCCACCTCTGCCACGGTCCACGCCGTGTTCCTGCGCGTTGTTCCTTCCATGTAATCGCTGTGTTGACTGAACGCAGATGCTAGTTTTTAAAGGTAGCGGGTGTCAGGCTCGGACGTCGCGCTCGTCATGAGTCGTCAAGTGGCGTCGCTCTCTGTCCAATCAGTGGCCGGCTGCCAGCTTACGTCACACAGAAGTATCAGCTCAGCTCGGTTGGAACGTATACGGAGGTGATACTAAAAAAGCACCACTTTAGCAGGTACCAGGTACCAGATTTCAGTAATGGGAACGCAAAAAAGGCGAGCTAAGTCGAGGCGAGGCGAGCTGGTACTGTCGGTGGAAAAACGGCATAACACATCCCTCCCTTGTTCCCACGCTGTGACAGAAATTACATACTGTGCCTTTAACAAGAAAAGAGCCAGAACACACAAATGTTTTTTCACATTGATTTCTGCTCAAACAAAAGAGTGAGGAGAGCTCCAGCATCTTGTGATCACAGTATCGTTGCTTCTGCTGATCAACATCAACAACTGCACACCGCTGCACTGCAATCCTGTTATAAACTATCAGTGCAAACAAGGCCAAGGTTTTCTGGAGGGCAAACGTTTCTCCCCTGTGCAGATTTTACAGCGAGGGGGGGAAAAAAAAAATGCCGCTGCGCTCCGACTTATCTCTCGATCAGAGTCTAATTTAGTCGTTTGGTTTTCCGAGCCAGAGAAAGGCAGCTGACGGGGCGATCCTCGAGGAGGCGGATAAGGTTTCCCCTCTGATCCAGGCCCTGATCTGCACTTTCTGGGCTAAAGAACAAAATGTCAACGCCCCAGGTCAGAGCTCTTATCTGCTCCCTGCACAGTGTGTGGTGCGATGCTGTGAAAAGAGTGAGCCGATTCTTGGAAACCTCTTCTGTGTCGGAGGGGGAGGTGCATGTATATACTGCCAAGTGCTACAGAATACATATGCAGGTCATATGAGGGCAGTCGAACTTGAACAAAGGGAGACTTGTACGTCAATCGTCAGAAGACTTTTGGCAGGATGTGTCCTGATCTTCCTAATCCTGTGAGAACCTGCCATGTCCGCTGGAAATAACCGACCCGAGGTCATCTGATCACGGTCCTGTGTGAATCTGCAGCTCACTTATTCTTCCTAATCTTTTGTGTACATCATAACGGAGGCAGCGGTGGGAATGCACAACGAGAAGGAACGTAAAATCCATTTTCCGTCCCGTCCAGCTCTGAGTCATGGCGGCGACAGTCCTTCCCGGGGCATCGCGGGCCAGATGGGATATTATAATTCGAATGTTCATGGCTCTGCCCTCCGGGTCACCTCATGTTGGATGTGCCCCGAATACCTCCGCAGGGAAGCTCCCAGGAGATATTCTCATCTACCGTCTGAATCCCCACAAATGGCTCTTTTCAATGCGAAGAAGCAGCAGCGACACCGAGTTCCCTCGAGATGCTGATGTATAAATCAGTAATGGGTGAAAAGGTATGAAGGGTGTGAATCTGAATAGCAAACCAGTAGATGTGTAGCTAGTTGGATAATGGCTCCTTCATTGAACCTGAGGCATTGTGTTGAAATGTCCTTTTGTTTGACAACTTCATCATCTTCGAATAACTGAATGTCACCATCATGTTGGGGCTAAAGGAACCAGGGACCAGGAGATCATAATCCCTCGAGGACGCCCAAAGTTCATGGACATCCATGTAATAGCCATGGAAATATTTCTGCCTGGACCAGATTTGTGGACCTTTCGACTAACGGACTTAAATTTCTGTCCTCTTTAGAGCAAGGGTGACCATCTTTTTCTCTTAAAGTGACAAAACTGAAGGTTGATAGCGGACAACGGACCAAGATGCAAGATGGTTCGATCCAGAAGAGCCCAGAGAAGCAAGAAATGTGGCTTCTTCATTCTTTCCACTTGCGTCTCAGAACTTCCTTCGAAGGATCCCAAGTTTCCTTCATCGACTGACTTCATGCACGAGCTCTGGTCGCTGTGCTCAGATTATGAAAAAACATAATAATCAGGGATCCTACATGGGACTATTTAAAGAGCATTCATGACATTTTTCTCTATAATTTCTATTTTTGCCAGAAACATCTGCCAGGCCGGATCAAACCTTTATGGAGGGCCAGGTTTTGCCACCAGGAACTGATCCCTTGAACTTTACAAGGTTTCAGTCAATCGTTGCTGCTTCAGTGGTCAACAACTTGCAGAACCGAGGTCACAGTGCCGAGACGCAACACAGCTTTTACATCGACATTTCAGCTCAGACGACACCGGGCTTTTTGAGCTCATCCATCGACAAACATTTTTCCTCCTGCTCCACCTCTAAAGCCTAATTTTTACTACTGCGTAAAGTGCTGTACGTAGGTCGCGGAGAGCCCTCTACGTAGTCGGAGAGCCTCTCCGTCGTCTCTCGGGTGGCACGTAATATTTTTTTAAGTGTCCGTCACTCCGTCAAGCGACAACGGAGACGGCAAGGGCTACGATTGGTCAGCAGACCTGCAGCTCGTAGCGTTTTGGCGATGACGGCAAGGGCTACGATTGGAAATTGCATTGCGTATACGGCACCACGACAGAGAACTATGAGGGCTCGAGGGGTCTCCGTGGTTACAGAGTTGGATAGCGCATTACGCAGTTGCAGAAGTGTAACGCTGCCTTTAGAGTGGCTCTCTCTGCTCCGTCTGTGGTGCGGGACGACATGGAGACGGCAAAATACAGCCGCTGCACCGCCCGAATGACCTGCTGCTGCTGCTGCTGGTACAGAGCTGAACCCGCCACAACAATCACACTCACTCAAACACACAAACACACAAGCCTGCAAGCACCCATTTAGTCATGCACACTCATACTTACTCACACACACACACACACTCACACACACACTCACAGAGTGACAGGATGTCTGGCTCCGTTTTTTTTGTTTTTTTTTGGGTTGCAAATTACAGAGTAGTTCGCCCTAGTTAGCCCGACCCACCCCGTGCTTTCTCTGAGAGGCAGCTTTACTCAAACACACACACACACACACACACACACACACACACACACACACACACACACAGAGTGCCATGCAATACCGGAGCAATACCCATCCATTCAGCCCGAGGCCGTCTGTAATCTCTGCCATCCAGCTCTGCAGCAGCAGCTATCCAGAGTTTATCATCTGCGGGAGGTTTATGTGAGTTACTGTCATTAACGCACCGAGCCGCCGGCTCTCAGCAGCCGGATTCTTCTTTCCTCGCGGCGTCATTTTCTTTTGCTAGATTTCAAGGTAAACTGGGGAGATGTACAGGGAAGGAACTGCAGGAGGGAGGGAGTGCAGCGGCACACATCAACCCAACGCTGTGTGTGGAGTGTGTTAGAAGTTCGCTGCTATTCATTTTTGAGGGGACGTGAGTGGCTCCCCTCTGGAGGCATTGTGGGATTGACCCACAGAGTGAGAAGTGAGTTGAGCGTTGTGCTTAACTTTAAAGAATTAGGTGAATAAAGATGCAGAGATGAGCTTGGAAATGTCATGTCAAAAGATCATTTGTTGCCTCCGAGATTACAAATGAATATAAAAAAGGCACAAGGTTAATTGCTGCTACTCAGCTCCTCAGAGTCGCCCAGTTCTGGAGGCGAGAGTCAGGTGCAGAGCCGGACCTTCTGGAGGAATAAACAGCCAGAGTCACTTCCCTATTCTGCTCTGATCTGGACCCGGTACCGCTGAAAGGAGAGCTCAGAGATTACATTTTCATATCTGGGATTAACAGTGGATTTATCCTCACTCCCATTAATCGACCTGACTGCAGCAGCGTTCGACGGAGGTGACTTCCAACAGCCAACTGGATCCGGAGTGGAAATGTACTTTACGTTATTGTCTCGTTTGCCTTCTTCCCCTCCTCCCTTCTCCTGACTCTTTTCCGGATGTTATAGCTACAGGTGACCAAATAAAATGCACTTGGTCTCGGTATTCTTTCTCTTTCGTTGGAAGCTAACGGTCCACCCTCGAACTTATGCTGCATGAGCATCGGGCTTAACTTTAAGGAATTAGGTGAATATAGATGCAGAGATGAGCTCGGAAATGTTCTCTTTTCTAGTTTTGAATAAATATGGAGAAGATCATTTGTTGCCTCCGAGATTACAAATGAATATAGAAAAGGCACAAGGTAAGAGTCAGGTGCAGAGCCGGACCTTCTGGAGGAATAAACAGCCAGAGTCACTTCCTATTCGGCTCTGATCTGGACCCAGTACCGCTGAAAGGAGAGCTCAGAGATTACATTTTCATATCTGGGATTAACAGTGGATTTATCCTCACTCCCATTAATCGACCTGACTGCAGCAGCGTTCGACGGAGGTGACTTCCAACAGCCAACTGGATCCGGAGGGGAAATGTACTTTACGTTATTGTCTCATTTGCCTTCTTCCCCTCCTTCCTTCTCCTGACTCTTTTCTGGATGTTATAGCTACAGGAGACCAAATGAAATGCACTGTTATCTTGAGTAAAATTGTCTCGTTACAACATATGCGAAGTGCATTCATCACTTAACCAATGCTACTTTTAAAACGTATAAATAAGTTTTGCCATTTTCAACTTTATTCTGACTTTGAGGCCGTCTTTTCTGCGATTATGGAGTCGCAGACCGTACTCATTCTCACAGCATTACTGCAAACTACCCCAGTGTTCCCTCGCGTATTGTGTTGCAGCAATAAAGCGGATAACAGATTTACCGTACGATGTGCCAAGAATGTTACAGAACATGCTGCACCGCTCTGATCTGCCAGACACTCCATCATCTTCCCTGCAGGGGAAAGTCCTGTTCCTGTTTCTTTGCCACGCTGGAGCCATTTCCCTCCTTTCTTATAATTGAATTTTGTGCACTTCGTTCCATTTAATTTTCCGTCTGGTCCCCATACATCGCTCGGTTGCTGCGATTTTGGAGAGAAGCTTTTGGAGAGATTGAACGGTCATCAGCTGCTGAGACGGCAGCGTGAGTCGTCTGCAATTAGGAGAATACAAAGAGGATATTAGGAGGTGATGAGATTAACTTCAGTGATTGCTGCTGACTGGAAACCAGATGCATCGGATGCAAACTGATGAATAACGATGAGGAGGACGAAAGTGATGCCAAGTTTATAAGAACGTACCAAAAGAAATCATGTTGATGTATTGTGTTTAGCATAGTTTTCTTTCTGAATCTACAAATTCACAATCCAAGATGTCTAAATGTGCAGAAATAGATTTCGACTGTTTGAGTGATGACACGTCGGTCCCGTCTCCAGGACGACTGGAACAATCTCCGTAAATTACGGCTCCAAATATCAGTTTTAATAATGCATCGCTGCGGCTTTCCGCTTTTATTCAAATGCCACCTGCGAAGGGAACTTGCTGTTCGGGCCGCTCACTCACAAAGCTGAACGCTGCCTGGTGGATTACAGCTTTCTGATGAGCACGTCTGTCAGCGGCGAGTCTGACGGAGCTTTTTATTTAAACTCAACAGGCTCCAACGACGTGCAGGAGGTGATGCGACTTTGATTTACATAGTGCGCCGCGTGACGCTCTGCACAAACCGGGGATCTGTAATAAAATGTGTGAAATAACTTTACAGTGGCGTTGCTGTTTTTTCCCTTGAAAGCTGTGGGAAGCTGCAGAACGAGGAGATAAAAGCAGCAGCTTATCTGCTAATTTGAGCGCAGACGGAACAGACCTGTGATCAGATATCAGACCTGAAATCTAAAGGATTCTGGGTTATATTCCGCACTGAACAGGAATCATAATTATTATTATACTTCAGTGTAAAGGGAGTTTTCTATAATTCAGCAGAACTGAGTGAAACATGCAGGTTTATTGAGCAATTTGTGGACAGTTTCCAGTCTCTTCAGATGTATTAGAGACAAAATGCAGGCTACATATTCACAAATCACAAATGTTTAAGTAATCAGCTGTACAAGAGTTATAAGCTATTTGACATCCGTAGAAAAATAACACTTCAGTATGTAAAACACTTGTTAGCACACAGTTAGCCACATTGAACGGTGAAGGAGCGACGTTAGCGTTCATTTGGTGGTCGTGTTTCTGGCCACAGGATGAATTCAGACCAATAAACTCTCCATTTTTGAGGAAATGTTTGGTCTTTTAGCTGCTAAATGATCACATGCTAACATCAGTCGCTAACTCTCGCTGCTGAAAACTGGAAACAGTCGTGATGCTGAAAGATGCTAAAATGCTTCACAGAACTAAAAGTCAGTGATGATCTTTGTGTCTGACCCCTTTCACATTACTCGTGTTTTATATTCAGGATATTTCCTGTGTGAGCTGTAATATCCCTACAAATGAATTATGAATCATCTAGTCTGCTTGATTTTACACCGAACTGTTCACACAATATGTTCCTTTTCCTTTTTTAATTTGAAGCTGTTGTAGTTCACGATGTTTCTCCGTCGTTATCACATTAATATCTAGTGATTTTATGTAATTGTGTTCAACCATGATATAAAAAAATATTAAATAAAAGTACTGTTTTTATTGCAAGATCTTTCCAACTCATCAGACTGTGGCTGTAGAGAAAAAGGTCAGAGGCGAGGCTGGATAACAACTGGGGGAAAATCAAGCAACCGTTTTTTTTTTAAATCCTCGTCCGTGCGGAATAATTACTCTGCTGTAATTTGGTTGATCACACATTTATTTGATAATGTGCACCGCGAAAGCACATAAAAACTGAATTTGCAGCAGCCCTCGGGGGAGCTCTCGCTGTTATGGCCAATTTGAGGCGCCGAGTGCAAAATGTAGTTTTAATACCTGCGAATATTACGGCTGCTATTAACCTGGTGCTCAGGCTCAGGTGGTTTCAGGGACTCTGGGTGAGCTGGGCAGGATGAATGTGCCTTTTCACAGGGTCGTCCTCTTAACATCTAGTGTGTAAATGTGACGTTTGGGCCTGAGGGTGGTGTAAAAGGAGAGCTCATTGTGTTTGATTCCAATCACTGGGCAACAGGTGTCACTGTCTGCTTACTTTATTTTAGTTTCTCTTCATTTTCTCACAAGAGTAACAATCGTACGTGTCCACATACTTCATTGATGTCTCATCATGGTGCCTAAAAAGTCTAGAAGGAAGTTGGTGACAAAAAAAGAAACACGAGGGAAGCTTTTCATCATGCTAACAAACGCTTCCTCACACCGTCTCTCCTCACATTACCTAGAAATCATTCCTCTTCCACCATCACGGATCCCTTGAACGCACCACGAGGAGAGAGGGCGCTTCTGACGGAGCTTGAAGCGACGAAACAACGGGTGTCTCCTTGCTTCCTCACCGGTAGGAGCTAAGACGTGAGGGAAGCGAGGAGATTCAGGCCTGGATGCATCGATATTGACTGCATCATTTATGAAAATCCAGCCAGTAGTGTTTTTTCTTGACATCTTGACAGGCTGCAGAATGAATCGTGTTTATCCACAACACATTTTATGACAACCTGCTGACAAGTTGCTAAGAGATGAACAACATCCTCAGTCCTTCTAATGAAGCGAAAATAGAACCAGTTAATCTCATTCTTATGATCTCCATGCAGCTCTAACACTCACATCTGTTCCTGCAGCGTGCACACTCGTGCATCTCACCGTCTGCCTGCAGCTCTGTACGTTTCATGCTTTGCACGGTGCATGCAGCTGTTTGCGTTTACGCGACGTGTGAGCGCCTTCAGATATTTAAATACGTTTCGTTCGCGCCTCGTCGTCTCCACTTGAAGCGCAGAAAAACAACAGCATTCCTGGGTCTTTGTGACCTGGGCCGGGAGCTGTTACGCCCCGGTCCGCTGCGGCTGATCTGGCACTTCAACTGGACATTAAACTGGGTGTTTGGAGATTAAAATCACTGCTGCCTCCGCCCCGCTGAATGTCTCACGGTGGCGTCATGGCCTCAAAACACCCTTTTTATTTTCCATTCTGTTTCCCAAAGATGAAGATGGAGAGACGGACCGCTGCAGCTGAATTTTCGAGGCAGAGCTGCACCTGATTTCAGCGCAGTTCGGTAATTCCTCACCACGTCGCCGTCATTATAATCTTGGCACTGACGTGTCCCCGGAGGACATCTCAGTTTTACAATCACTGTAATTTGCTCAATTCAACAGCTTAATGTCGGTGATTAGAAGCGAGGCTGCATTACCAATCAGGCGAGATGGCCAGCTGCCCCGAGGACCCCACGACCCCGGGGGGCCGCGAGAGGCAGGGTCACCGCAGGTCAAGTGGTTTCCAGTAATAACACTGATCACATACAGTAATTTGTTCCCGTCCAAGGAATAGTTCTTGGCCTTACAGGAAAGGAGAGTCCACACAGAATCAGATCAGACTGGAGATGTGATCTAAAGTCGAAGACGGGTGATTACTTGCCGTCTTCCGACATTTGTGCTTCTAAAACAGAAAGCACATTTTATTTTCTCACCAGAAACTTCCGGCTACCTCGGGATCTCCCCTCCAGGCAGCTGACACCTTGTTATTGAGGTTTTTGTACTTCAGCTCCTTCATGAATCAACCAATCCTCATCTCATCAAAGCAGGCGACATGAATTAATAGAAACGGGGTGTACGGACGTTCAAAGTTAAGCTCAAATCTGCACGCTGCATCGCGTCGAGTCACTTGTATTCAATTAGAACATAAAGAAAACACTGCAATCAAACTGATTTTGTCATTTATGCACGCTTCTACAAATCATATTAACTTATTAGCTAAGAGTTAGATGAGAAGATTGATACCACTCTTGGACCTGTACGCTAATTTATGATGGTAAAACCAGCAGCTGGTTAGCTTAGCTTAGCATAAAGACTGAAAGCAGGGGGAAGAAGCTAGCATGTCTCTGTCAAAAGCTAAAAAAATAAACTCTTAGCTCAGAAAAAAGAACACTTTGTTTCAATTCATGCACAAAGAGAAACAAATGTCCTTGTTTTTACGGGAAACTACAAGAAACATCTATTTCTTCAATTGTGTTGTGACTTCCTGGAGCCTAGTCGGGCACATCACCCACATAAATATCTCAAGGAAATTGAATCGAACGCAACTGGATTTGGTTTTTGTCTTGAAGACGTTTCACCTGGTGAAACGTCTTCAAGACAAAAAACTAAAACAATCCAGTTGCGTTCGATTCAATTTCCTTGAGATAACTATGACCTGGATGAATGAGAATATTCACAGACCACCCACATAAATGGACAATGTTTTAGTTTCTGACCTGATGTTTCCTTCATATTTAACGGACAGATGTGAGAGTGCTGTAGATCTTCTCATCTAACTCTCAGCAACAAGGAAAAACACCTCCCAAAGTGTCTTGAGTAATTGTTTTTAAGTCAGATTTGCTCTGCATTAATTCATCTCGTCTTATAGAGCGAGAGAGAGACGGTATCCTAGATCAGACTTTGCATATTAATACACATAAAGTGGATTAATTTCCCCTCAGTTTGTCGGTTAGTTTAAGATAATTAGATTAGTTTATTTCAGGATTGCAGCGCCGGTTGGTTTGACAGGTTGATCCACTAAACTTAGAACAACTCTTAAGTTATTAATTCAAAATACACAGTTGTGCTGTTATTACAATGCAGACTGTTGACTTCACTTTCCATCAGGAGCTTTGGAACATTTTGGAAGTTTACTATTAAATCAACCCAGAGCAGTGAGGAGACTGCGTGGTGATGCATCCTAATGAGCTGTGATGATGTGTGCTGCGGTGCTGCCCTCTAGTGAGACGAGCGGACGGATGATGCAAATCACCGCAATCTAGCAAAACGTCTGCAGAACATCTGCACATCTGCACGCGGACGACTCCCCCGGCGCCGCCCGACACCTCGACACACGCCTCCGAGTCACACAAACAAAACAAAACAGAGCTAAAATTTTAAAATTAATTTATTATATGTCTTTGTCATAGAACTCATTACTTTTTGTTCATGGTTAACATACAGCCATTCATATAGAGAACAAATGAGCTTTTTTATTCATCATTTTCAATTAACTTAGAAATGTACACTCTTCTTTGTGAACCCCACAGAGGAGAAAAATATCCGTGTTTCAAAAGTTTCTTTTCTCGTTTGTGTTTTTCTTTCCCCCGGTTTTTGTTTGAGGGAAAAGGCCCTCTGCCTCCTCTTCCTCCTCTTCGTCTCCCGTTCTCTCTCTCTTTCTTTCTGTCTCTCTTTCGTTTTGGATGAACGGATGTAAGAGGCAAAGGGAAACACCTGAACACACTGGCACAATGATGAACACAGGCAGAAGGGCTGAGCTGAACACCGAGCCGCCAAACAACACACACACCCCGTCTTCTTCTTCTCACACACACACACACACACGTTCGGTAAGCTACAGTGCAAACACACACTCTCTCCCGCACACCGAATACAGAGACCGATCAAAAACCGTTTTTTTTTCAAAATAAAAGCACAAAAAATAATAATAAATGACCCCCCAGAAAACAGATCGAAGCCCCGATCGTGATATAAAAAATAAAACTATGCGACCATATACAATCATTATCAGTGCATGGGAACAGAGGGGAGGCGGGGGGGATACAGGTTGTGTTACTGTACAATGTCACAATATGTAGTCGGGTGTGTAACCATCGTGTCAAACGTAAAAGGGTAAAAAAAACAAAGATGTTCTTGCTTTGTGTTCTCCTGACAGCTTTTGTGTTGAACAGGAGCGGAAAGAATGTTTCTTCCAGCCACTCGGGTTGTTTTTGTACGTCGGGGCGTTTGCGCTGGTCGTCACGGATGAACCTGGCGTGCAGGCGTCGCTACGTTTCACCAGGATCTCAACCCAGATAACAAAAAAAAAGCACCCAGACCGCTTTGTCTAACCTACTTTCCATCATCCCCTCTCACATTGTAAACCTATTTTTATTTATTTAAGCACAACAAAGGCTGTGCAAAGAGAGGACGGCCAAATCTGGCAACTTGGCGGGAGGGTGGAGGGGGATTAGATGGATATGACCCTGGCAACCGGCCCTGCTGGTTAATTGGCTGCAGACAGCACTCTGCCCCGGGGACATGAGGCCGGGTGGCAGCGCCGCGCCCGCCGCCGGTCCTCTGCCAAGGCCGTGTTGTTGATGTGTATGTGTGAAAGTGTGTGTGTGTGTGTGTGTGTGTTGAAGCAACATGGTGTCTTGCGAGGAGTCATTTGTCCTTTTTTTTTTTTCTCTCAAGGACAAGATGGACGGAAGGCGGAGGAAGTGTTTGTGTGATATGTGAGAGGACACGCAGGACGCCTCCTAGTGGTTACTGTGTGTGTGTGTGTGTGTGTGTGTGTGTGTGTGGACAAGACTTCACTAGGCAGCAATTAGCCAGACGCTCATAACCGTCTTAATTACAGAATTGTTTGAGTCTGGACCAACAATGTTTCTGCTTCAGATCTGCAGAGGAACAAATGTTCAAAACTTCTTGAATCAAAACTTTATCTAATTTTTGGCCTTTAACGGCTCAATTTAAGCGTGAAAATCCACATTATTTTGAGGTCTGTGCCCATAAAAGTTCTTGTTTTATGGAGTAAAGATTCTAAAAAGTTTAAAACAATCCAATCCTGGAAATCTGTCAGACTTTTTTGCACTTATTCTGCGTTGCTGCCTGATGAAGTCGTCTCACAACAAACACCAGCGACTGAATCGATCATGAACCTAAACCCGGCATTAATAAGCAAAATCAGAACCCTGTTTAAGATCCATTACGTCGCCTGACGTCTTCTAACAACATAAAAAAATAAAAAGAATCAACAGATACATCCCCCAAATATATATATATATCTCTATATATATATTTATGTACTCATAAAAACAACGACAAAACAAATACAAAATAAAACCACATCCCTCCAATAAGGTGCAATTCATAGTTTTGAAGGCAGATGTACAACCTGCACATCAGCATGCAACTCAAATAAAAAGCTTTTTCATTTTTTTTCATTTTTTTTTACATCTTTGTCTATTTGGAGGAGAAAAAAATGAAAAACAAAAGAAGCAGAACACAAAAAGCATCACTTTCCCGTCAGACAGACACAGAACGTTAAACAAAAGATGAGGGCAGGGTTTTTTTCCTCCCCGTGTGTTGGGTTCCTCTTAGGTCAGCGCTCCGGCCCGAACCGGTTCCGAGTGGCTGAGCGACGACAAAAATGGTTTTCTGGTCGCACACAATGGCGAGCCTTCATAGCGATCGCGTAACAGCGAGGGCGCGAACAGAGCGGCTACAGTAGTCCGACGGACACGGCCACAATCAGACCACAGTTTGAAAAAAAACACCCAAAAACACAGAGGCTGTACTGTGTGTGTGTGTGTGTGTGTGTGTGTGTGTGTGCAGGTATGTGCTGTGTGTTATCTGGTTGCAGGAAGGCAAATAACTTATGAATAAAAAACCCCACAGTGGAAAACAAACACCTTTTTTGCAAACAAAAAAAAACTCGAGTGGTTACGTGATGATGTCATCAATACGGTTCGGATACGGAGTGAAAAAAGATGGCTGCCACAGTATGGATTCCCCTTTTACAGCATCGGAGGAGGTAAAAATAAAAAAGACCAGGTGAGGTGGAGTGGAAGTTTATTCTAGCAGGAGGCTGAGACAGTGCTTATGAGCTTAAACACACACACACACATTCACTCTCGCTCACACACACACACACACACACACACCGCCTTAAAAAGACATTAAATATCAAGCTGCCAAGTGGATGAAGTTACAAAAAAAAGTACAAAAACAAAGTTAAATAGGAAAACAGAGGGGCCAAAGAAAAAAGACTCCTCGCCCTCCGTGTTTCTTCCACCGAACGTTTAAAACTTTCAGAGACAGAAGCATCGATTGACTTCACACAAAAAGCGTAAGTGCAAAACATAAAAACCGAAAGGAGAAATAAAGGTAGACGCTTTATAAAAAAAAGTCTGATTGTGTGGCTCCCTCTTTTCCATCTCCGTCCCTGTTTCTGATTGCGGAGGGGAATTCAAACCCCTCCGGAGGCTCGCTCTCGCTTTCCCCTTCATCTGACCCCCGTCTCTCTCGCTCTCTCTCTCTCGCTCTGCCTCGGCGCTATGGACGGCGAGTTTTTCCGTTATGAAGTAGATAACACACACATGCATATGAAAAGATAAGACACGACATGAACAGGAGTATGTAGACAACTGAAAATCAAACCCAACAGCCTCCACCTCTTATTTTTCAGAACTTGGCTGCAGAAAAATTTCATTTAGCCCCAAAGAGCTTTAATTAATTCATCCCGAAGGTGTTGGACGGGCAGCAAGGGCCAAGGCCAAACAAGGAGAACCTTTATGGACCTCGCTTTGGCCACGGGGGCATCGTCACGCTGGAACAGGAAAGGGCCTTCCCTAAACTGTGACCGCAAAGTAGAAGCAGCCCCGACGCTGCAGCGAGCGGTCGTATTTTAAAGACCTCGACAACACATGTTCACAATCAGCTTCGCGCACCGTGAGCGACGTCAACGCGGGGCGAGGGAAAGTCTGACAGTTGAGGTACTTTCTTGGCAAGAGAGCAAATGAGGACATTTGGATACTGGAAATGTTCAAAACCATCGAACTTCTTGAATTAAAACTTTATCCAATTTTTGGCCTTTAACGGCTCAATTTAAGCGTGCAAATCCACACGACTTTGAGGTCTGCGCCCATAAAAGTTTTTGTTTTATGGAGTAAATTTTCTAAAAAGTTTTAAAACACTTAAAACAATCCAATCCTGGAAATATGTCAGACTTTTTTATTTTAAAGACATATTTTAAAGACCTCGACAACACATGTTCACAATCAGCTTCGCGCACCGTGAGCGACGGGGACCTACGTCAACGCGGGGCGAGGGAGACGTCTGACAGTTGAGGTACTTTCTTGGCAAGAGAGCAAATGAGGACATTTGCAGACACAAACACTGAAGTATAAATCTGAAAATCTGCCATTTTGCAGGGGATTAATTACCCGACAACACCTAAAACTTTGATTGTTGCACAAATATCTGATGTAACAGAGAAATACTCAAGATTGGGATGGGATCGCTTCAGAAGCCGAGCATCACGCCTTGTTAACTTAAGCCTAATTTTTACTACTGCGTAAAGTGCTGTACGTAGGTCGCGGAGAGCCCTCTACGTAGTCGGAGAGCCTCTCCGTCGTCACGAAATATTCTTTTAAGTGTCCATCACTCCGTCAAGCGACAACGGAGACGGCAAGGGCTACGATTGGAATTGGACTGCATTGCGTATCCGGCACCACGACGGAGAAGTATGAGGGCTCGAGGGGTCTCCGTGGTTACGCAGTTGGATACAGAAGTGTAACGCTGCCTTTACTCAGGTTGCGTTAATTTACTTGATTTCTGTGCTTCTACGATGGGTGAGTGAGCTACGTAATTCAAAATGTGTCGTTGTTCGTCTGCTTTAAGTGTGTTTATCGTAAATGTTGTTTTATTTTGAAAATCCGCCGGATGCTCTCTGCTGTTCCAGTGCCTCACTTGCCCTCTCTGTGCAGCTCGACGAGGCAAAAATCGACTCTTTGCGTATCTCTGCTTTCTCTTTCAGGTGCTTAAACCGTGAAAAAAGCGACGCCTCACCAAACGTACACGAAATCACGTTGGCAGTGTCGTCCACATACTTTTGGCCACGTGTCGTCGTCTCTCTCTCAGGCGCAGAGGCGCTCGTGCCTTCCCTTCCGGTTCCTGACGGCATTTGATCTGCAGCCAGGTGTCGGCCCGCCTCGACTCCCCGAGCACGTACGCGTCACCGTGTCCATCTGTCTCCGCGGCGCCACGCTGACTTTCATCTTTTTTGATCCGCGGTGTCACAACATACGGACTCCTGGACGCGTCTCGTCCCGCACCCCCGCCCCGCCCCGAGGCCAACAATCTGTCCTGGAACGCATTCAGACGTGTTGTGAGTCCTGACTCACAAACACTCACCTCTTCTCTCTCCCCGCTCTTTCTGCTTCGACGCATTCATCAGACGGATACGTGACACGTTTACGGAGGAGTCTCCCGCTCTTCATTAACGCAAATGTTTTCCGCTAATTCATATTCAACAGCGCCTCTGAAATGCTCCTTAATTTGATCTGTTTCTTTTTGCTAAATTGGAGTCCACTTCAATGTGTGGTAGGGCAAATCATTTCCCGCGCAGCGACGCGACTTGGCTCCTTCGACTGAGCAGAGTTGGACCGCGCCCAGCTGAAATACTCATTAAAAAAGACCCATAAACAAAAGGATTCAGCGCTCAGTGTGAGAATCCAACACTTTTTTGTTGCTGTAACAGGTTATCTCACTCAAATGTTCCCGTTTACCTCTCCTGGTTTCTATAGTCCTGGTTTGATTTGGCCCTGGTTCTGATCTGCCTCCACTTTTCGGCACAATGGGAGTGAAAACTTTTGTTGTTTTCACAGCTTTTTCTCTTTCCAGGAACAGGATCTCTGTTACTCTTGCGCAGAATACGCACTCAACAGTTCCACGGAAAACTGGACGGACACCAAATGAAATTCCTCTGAATTTCTCCTGACCTCCATTGTGCAGAGGTCTCAGAGTCTGGGCAGCTGGAAACCAAACCTGGAGACCGTCGCGAGTGTTTTGTAATTTGGGTGAACTAACCCTTAATACCGTTTGTTTCAGTCTAACACTAACAAGTCCGGGCCTGAATTCCCACCACGTTTAAAGAGGGACTTGCACTTGTTTCTGGGGGGAACACTTGTGCTTAGTAACGCCGAGTACTTTCCAATCGGCGGTGACACATCGCCGCAGCTGTCGGTGTTAATGTGATTGCTCAGCTTGTGGAATGCGAACACTTTTTCCGTCGCGCGCGCGGAGAGAAGAACAACATGTTTACAGCCAGGATAACAATAGCAGCAGCTTTCTGTTGCTGTGGAGGCGTCAAACAAAAAAAAATCCCATTTTTTTTCAAGAACGGAGTTTCTCGCTTTGATTTGAGGGATTCGAAGCGCGTCAGTAAAGTTTCTCTCGTGGATACGTGTGATGGCAAAAGCAGTTTTCTGACGGTTTTCTGAGCCGTGTGGGAAGAAAAGAAATGATTTCAACAACAGGGACTCCGGTAAAATGACCCTCTGTTCCCCCCCACACCCGCCTCCTTGATTTCCGGCCTGCCTGCTAATGTTTCTTGGAAAAGATCAATCGGTGGGAGCCACGGGGCCGGAGGGGGGCCAGCGCCGCCAAGGCATGTCAGCCGCTCTGCAAGCACAACAACAGATGGGGGGTGGCTGCTGTAGTAGTGGTGGAGGAGGTGGTGGTGGTGCTCAGCCCTGGAGACACACATCTGTACAGGACACACACACACGTGCTGAACACTACAAAACATGTGTCGGCGGTTAGCGTGTGTGCTGACGGTGACCGCTTCAGACAGACGTTTCTGATTTTCGCGACCGACCTCTGCATCTTCAAAGTTGTCTCGTCTCGGGATGCATTAAAGGGGCACTTCGGCAATTTTACACGGCGGGTTAAGGAGACGTCGTTAGCTCTTGTCACAGTTTCCTGTGGCTCTCGATTAGCTTTTGTTGAGTGATGTCATAATGATGTCATTTCACCTTTGACTGCAGATTTATAACAGATTTAAAACAGGTGGTCGGGGGGTCAGGTTGCATTGTGGGAAAAGGTTGGATCGAGTGTTTTTTCGGAGGATGTCTCGACCTCTGCTGCAGCAATGACCCCTTTTTTTTTAAATATGCGTCTTGCAAGTCCCTAAACTTCACGGAAAATGCTGACTTAAGCCTCTTTTAAGCCTAAATCACGTGCAGAGATAAACCTGAACGTCTCGATAGATAAGCAAAAGTCAGGGGAGAAAAAAACGCCTGATGGGCTGATATGCCAGCGGTTGATGCCTGATACGCTGAACGTCGCAAATGTTTATCTAGAAAAAACACCGCAGAGTCGACGTTAACCTTCCGAACGGGTCCAAGTTCATTTCCTGTCGCTAATATCAATAACTGAAAGGGAATAAAGAAGACGGCGCCCGGCTGTTACCTAGCAACGCAACTCCAAACGTGTCCGCGGCAGAGTCGCTCTCGTCTCGTCTACAGTTTAATTTATTCCCTCTGTTCCAGTCACCTGAAGCAAAGAAGCCAAGTTTACTGCAGATGATTTGATCACATCAAGAGCCCAGCCGGTGTCTTTGGTAAAAATGTGCGCTGTAAATAAACTGGAACATCTTTAAGGTGTGTTGTGGTCACAGCCGGCTCAGATTTCTTTCCCCCGTGTGTTATTGCTTTATTGAATTTACGATGGATCATGACAAAAATGATGGCAGGCGCCAGAGATCACAGGTTTGTTTCGGCGCTGTACCATCTGCCAAAGTGTCCTTGAGCAAGACAACGGTCCCTCCTTTGCTCTTTTGTATATCAAAGACTTTAAATCCATAATGAGCCCAGCGAGGCGGCGCACACACACACACACACACACACACACACACACACACACACGCACACGGCGCTTCAATCGTTCAACATCACAACCAGCGCTTTGACTTTGTCGCCGGTTTATAGATTTTCCTTTTACAGCGATGATGAGCTGCTGCCTTCATTCGGACGCTTTTCATTTCATCGCCGCGATGACTTTCCCCTCATCAAAGTGAAAAATCAAAAGCCGCTCGGTCAAGCCTATTACCTCGCTGCTCTCCGCGTGTCATAATCGCGCCGCGTCCAATACGACCGTCGCCGGAAGGATTATTTCGTAAACGTCTCTTTTTTGGATTTCAGTCTCCATTCATCGAGCCGAGGCTTTGTTTGAAACAGGACTCCCTTTTCTTTCTGCCTTTGCTCAATCCAACAAAAAAAAAAGAAATAATTGCTCGTTCATGTTTTATTCCTGGCTTATTACTTTCTCTGTCTACCTTCCTGTTCCTCTCGCAAATTGTCCGCTCGCCGCGATGAGTCAGGCGAATCGATGAAAAACAATAAACTGTAAAAAGGTAAAAATAAAAGAGATGTGTGTGTGTGTGTGTGTGTGTGTGTGCTGGTTACTTGCTCACACCACATGCATGTGTCACTATTCTCAGCTCTGACATTTACTGATAACGGTAGTTTTTTTTCCTCGGGTCGGGTCGTGCGAGTGGAATTAACAGCTCTGCGATTCCTCCCCTCCGCTCCTCCACCTCACCTCTTACGCGAGCGGTCGGCTATCTCGGCTGATGACCTCAAGCTGTTTGGGAGCTCAGGAATTCATCAAGAGGACGGTTGCCGTGGCGATGGCGGGGCAACAGGCCCGAGTGAAGTAACCCTGGCTCGTCTTTCGGCGAAGGCCAGACGCCCTTATCTGGCGTGAGTCTGTCACACGCACACACGGGTTTTATGAAGTGCGCGGCGTACGTACGCGTACGCAAACACGCGCATGTTTGCCAGATGTGCGGCCTGATTGCAGCGGGCTGAGAGCTGGGGAGTTAACTCTGGTTAAATGCCTCTTGGCAGGGCTTAAACACACACACACACACACACACACACCCCAACCCTGGACGGGATTGAACAACAACACCCCCGGGGTTACAGTTCGGAGATTACGTTTCGCTATAAAGCACAAACTTGCTTGTTTATGGCGTGTAAATAAGAGGATGAACTTATTTTTGCAGGGAGTCTGCAGATGGTTGTGATTTGAGGTCCTGAAATCAGAGGGGAGGAAGGTTTTTTTGTTTTTTTGTGCGATCAAATTAGATATTTTGGTCGGTTTCATGTTAACTGTTGCGACCAGAAAACAGTCATCAATGCTAATTTGGCTGAATGAGCACAGAAAGTATTTTTTAACATTAATTCACGAGCAAAACGATTTAATTTCATGGCTTGGACACGAAATTACACATAACTGCCACTAATTTCATGATTTAACATCTCAAACCTGCACAAGATTCACTGTTTCCCTTCTTCCCTTTATCAAATTCATCATCTGTTTCTTCTTGTTCCATCAATCATTATCAATCATCAGCAGAAAATCTAATTCAGGATCAAAAAAAGCGTCACATCCAGCGTCGCCGTCATCTCGACTCTCGTCTAACGTCAGGTCCTATTTAAAGCTCGTTCCTCCGGGGTTGGACGGGAGTTTGGCTCTCAGCACCGACGCCAAAACCCCAAACAGCTGCTGCTGCAGACCGCTCTGCCATCGCCCGACGCAACTGTCATCAGCCTGTTGGTTAAATCTGCTGTTTCCCACTGCGAGCTAACAGCCGCGGAGAGCCAGCGTGGTGACGGACTGATCGAGTTTGGAAAGAAGAGATTGAGTGAGCAACAAAAAGTTGTGGGAAGGGACTGAACGCTACGTGTGGAGGGTTTTTAGTTCCAGTCTTACTCAAGGACACTTTCAGCAAGGTGAAACAGGTGGAGGCGTTCTGTCTTGTCTTCAGGTGAAAAGAAAGCTACAACAACAAACTTTTGCTTTCAAATTTTCCTCACCCATCGGCAACTTATTGAGTTTACTCGCCCAAAAACTTTCTATTCCTCTCGGGGGAACCGTTCACATTGAATCTAGTAAAGACAGGCGTTGAAGAAGCAGATGGTGGACACGTAAAATCAATGACTTTACTGGTTTTGATCGGTACTCGTCTGCCTGTCTGTCATGTTTAGCTCCCTTCTTCTTTCCTTCCGCTGCTTTCTAGCATTGTTTAATATTTCTGCGATGACTCCCTTCTCTCTTTGACAAGAACCAAACTGAGCCCTCATGACACCCGCCCACAGAGGGAAGGCGCGCTCGCCAAATCATCCACAACATCGCCGACTCCTGCCAAAAGATGTGGGGTGTGGGGATTTTTAGGCGCGTAGCCACGTCGATGGCCATCTACGGCGAGGAGGCGTGAACGCTCGGGGCCTAAAGTTACGGAAGAGAGAGATCTGCGGGTACAGGGCTGCCCTGTCCCGTCCTGTCGAGGCAGAGAGACGATAAACACACTTCTATTATTGAAACGCTCTTGTGAGGATTAACAGGAAATAGATACACGCCCATAATGAAGTGTGAAAGCCAGTGTGTGTGTGTGTGTGTGTGTGTGTGTGGGTGGGTGAAGGAAAGTTAGAGGAAGAGTCGGAGGTTCAACATTTCAGACGGAGCGGGGCGACGTGTGGAGAAAGAGAATACAATTGAATTGAAGAGAGCAAAAAAAAATGGCTATGTTAATGAGGATTAAGAAGAAACCGACACCAAAGACGGACAGGAGAAGACACTTCATGGCATTAAAAAGAGAACGAAAGAACGAGAGAGGACAGAAAAAAGGAGTCATTTTCAGAGAGCGGGTGATTGACAGCGACGGAAAAGTAGAATATTTAACCGGAGGGACCTGCAGTCGACGCTGACCTCGTCTGATCGCTGCAGAGCTCCTCGCCTGATATGAACCCACCCACTCATCTTTAAAAAAAAAAACGCCGATCCCTTCTCCTTTTTTCACATACTTTAGTTTCCAAGGAAACAAAGTCATCCCAGCTGCCGGCTAGACAAGAGAGACAAAACTGAAGGGTTGATCTTTTCCCTCCAAACCGGTCTCGATTGTTCCCTCGTCGGACAAACAACAACAGCGAGTTCCATCCGTCTCGGATGCCATCGACAGGGCCATGATTTATTCAGAGCTGTCTGCGAGCGCCGACACACATATTCTGCACGATCATGCCTGCGACATCAGCCGGCACTGTGGGAAAACGAACGCCGAGAGAGCCTCCCTTTTCTTCCCTTTTCATCACCGCTCTCTTCCTCCCTCATTATTCTCCGCTCTTTCCTGCCTTCTGTCTCGCTCGCGCTGTATTCCCATCTCGCCGTCTTTCTTCCCCGTCGCCCCCCCACAGGACGATTCTTTCTCACCGTCTGTTTCCTCTCGCTGATCACTTCCCTCCCTCTACAGCCCCAACGACACATCACACACACACACACACACACACACTTCTGTATTTTGTACAAACACACATCCAGGTCTAAGGTGCATGTGAATGAGTGTGAGGACGTGAATGAGCGGGGAAACACTTCCATCCAGTCGTTCCTTCTCGTTTGGCAGTGGGTACCTCCGGCGGCGGGGGTTTAAATAGGATTTGATAATTTTTTTTCTACCCCCAAGTGTAATATCTGAACGTGCGTCTGTTTCTGGAAGGAGGTCACCAAATATGATTAGGAAGACATCTGAAAGGTGGAGAGTGAATCGTGAGCGTCGGTCCGTAAACTTCAGTAAACACAGACGGAAACGAACAAAACAAAAAAAAAACACACGGTCCTTCAATACCAAGTTTCTCGTCTCCACAGGTTTCGCGAGGCTGCGAAATATCCGTCTCTTTGCTTTCGAAGCGGCCTCCGTTCCTCTCAGCAGGCTCGGGTGAAGAAAAGGAGGACAGGGGCGGGGTGACAGAAAAAAGAGAGATAGCTTGGTTCCTCCCCCAAAAAGGGAGGAATGAGGAAAATCTATGATTCTTGTTTTATCCAGTGGTTGTATCCTCTAAAATGATCTCTCCGTTAATCCACGGTGGATGTTTATTCAGTGCTCCCTTTTTTTTTTTTTTGACCCCCAAAATAATGATTTTTTCTTTTTTTTAAAGAGATTTTAAATCCCTGCAACATCAGTGCTGCCTGGTGGAGATACATGTAGTATCGCTCCAATGAGAGATATGGTTCATCAGTACCGTTCCGCCCCCAAAAAACTCAGTGTTGAGGCCTCACTCAGGCCTGACTAGTTACGTCACTCGTCTTTTTCCCGGCCGGACTCCTAGCCCTCTGACAGTCTGGACCCTCTGCTGTAAGGGTTCACCAGGAGGTAGCGGTACCGCTCATAGTGCTCCAGCATGTACTTGGGCGCGTACATGTGCTCTTTGGGGTCCACAGGGGGATATTCCTGCTGGGAGCCGTCGAACCAGCCCCCGGTCCTGATCAGATCGCGGATGTAGTTGAGGTCGCGCTTGTCCTCGTAGTCGCCCCACCGCGGGAAGTCTCCGTTCTGCGCCGACACCAGCTTGAAGTAGATCCCCTCGGGCGTGAAGCACCAGGAGCAGTGCCACCCGGCGAAGTGGAAGGGGCTGCCGACCGACCACTGCACCAGGATGTGGCCCGTGTCGTTCTCGTACTTACGGAAGCCGGGCATGGTGTAGTACTCGCGACGCCGGAGCTTGATGCCGTCGCCGTCGTAAACGTGCTGGAGCATCCCCACCGTGCAGCCCGACACCACCTCCAGAGAGCCGAACTGCTTCCAGAAGAATCCGTACAGTGACTGGATGTGGGGAGAAGAAACCAGAATAATAAACAAGATAAAACAAATGTGAAGACACTGAAGAGAACAATTTCCTGAATGACACATCCATCGACCATCGTGACGTATCGCTGCTACCTTGCGCATGTGGATGGCGAAAGGCTCCGTCCAGCCGTCAAACAGCTTGAGGAAGAGGAGGCCGTCAAGCGCCGGGATTTCATCTGCGTCGTTGATGACGAAGACGTCGTCCGGTCTCGCGCCCACCACCCTGGACATGCCGTTGTGCGTCAGGAAGGTACGCAGGTAGTCGTCAGCGATCCAGCCGTCCTGCCGGCCTCCCTCTGGGAAGTGGTCGAGGAACACGTAGAGGATCTTGTGACGTACGTAGTCGTACGTACCGTTGAGGAGGAGGCGCAGGAAACTGGAGAGAAATTACGAATGCCATTTAGTGCCATTCTTTTATCCAAAGAAACATACAGTTCCCTGAATGGGGTCATCCCTATGTTCCCCGGGTTCCCCGCTTGGGGAACATAGGACCCTTTTTTAGAAAAAAGGTCTTATGTTCCCCGTTTTTCCCAAAAAGGGACCTATGTTCCCCTGTAGCAATACATACCGGGGAGTGTAGGACCCTTTTTCTGAAAAAGGGTCCTAGGTTAGGGTTAGGGTAGGGTTAGCCCGTAGGCCTACATAGGCCTATTTGCCTACATAGGACCCTTTTTTAAAAAGCGTCCTATGTTCCCCAATCACATGAATTTGTATCACATCACAGATAACTATTTTGCACATATAATTTTGAGTAGCCATTGATTTCCACTTTTTTGACTTGTTGTCAAGGTTCGATCGCCGTTTCAGAATCAGTCTGCATTTAAAAATTTCCATGTGGAGTGTTTTACTGCCCGTGGTGCTACAAAGCAATATTTCCATGAGTGTTTTGTTTTGCATCTCATGCTTTACTAGCACATGCGTGTGGAAACACATGTGTTAACAACAAGCATGTGGTCCATGCAGTCCACAAGTGTGTTGACTTTCAGTAGGAGGGAAATGGAAATGGACATGAACACATTTGTTTAACTTCGAGAACTCGTACAATCAGTTGCAGCATTCTCCTAAACAACTGTAGTAGATCGGGACTGGTTTTAAAACGTAAAACAACAAATTAAAAAGTCTTCTAAAGCCCCGAGTACTCAAACCCACCTCAGGCAGGGTGTGCACCAATGCTTTGAGCTTAACGGCTACAGAGAACATTTTGTCTGAATGTTTTAAATTATGTCTTTACGAATCCATTTGGGAACTCAGGCTTTCAGACACCTGGATTATGAAGGACTGGTTCAATGGTGCCATTTAATGGTTTTCTTAGGGGGGTGTTTTCTTACATTTTCAAACAACTCTCCACCTACTTCTGTTTTTTAGGAGAACGCCGCAACGCTGTTTTGCTGCGAAGCTCCACAAATGTTTCCATTTTCCAATAAACTGCATTACCATGCAACAATTAGGTGACTTTGACAGAAAATTAACTGATATTTTATGGATTACACGACTCAAGATAGCTTCAAAAGCCTGCTTGATTGATATTTCATACTGCAGAGAACAAAACGGAAACCAATGTTGCCTGGTAGAGTAGAACAAATACATCTTGACTGTGGAAAAATGCATTATGCTGGCAAACTGATGCACCAGAGATAAAGAATAACAGGCGACAAAGGTCCTTGTTTGACAAATGACGCCTTTCAGTCAAAAAGCCCACTGTCCGTACACCAGAGTGACTGTAGGAACAACTTAATTAACCTGGAGAAAGAGATTGTTCGCTGAATGTAGCCGCCTTCATGCAGTGTCACATCCGATGATTGAACACACCAATCTCTGCCTCCGAGGCTCCACGCAGAGTCGCTCGTGTCGCTCTTGTCATAATCTGCTGTAAAATTGCTCCCGAGGCGTTTCGTGTTGTTGCCAAAAGGAACTTCACTGTAATTTTCATTCAGCACACTGATAGTCGAGAAGCGTGAAGGTTGGCTGTAAACAAAGATTGTAAGCTGTCAACGGCAACTAGTCAACGCATGGGCGGCGTCGAACCTGGAAGCTTCTGCAACCTTCGGGTCGTGTACTAATGAATATGATTATAGGGCGTCGATGGAGCTTCACCTGTGACCTCAAATAACTTCATTTATCTGAACTAAGACTTGACATGACATGAACACTATTGTGTAATACACAACTCTGATTTGAAAAAGATGGGATGCAGAATGCACCCATTTGCAAATGACCTAAATAAGTTTATCTATTTATGTTTTAGACAGTGTCCCAACTTTATGGGAAGCAGGGTTTTACACTGCACACACACACTGTGCTGTGCTACGAGCCCCGTCGCCATATCACACACTTTTACGTCTTTAATCCATCTTAAAGTTTGCTGAGCATGAATGCCATTTAACAATGCCATTCTGTCAGACACAAACCATCTGCCGATGGCCCCACAGCAGCTCAGTTGAGGATTAACGCTTAAGTACACCTTGACCTTAAAGGCATGGCATTTATAATCTCCCCAAAAAAAAAACGCTCTCTTACCTCAGAGGCCGTCTCTCTCCATAGGCAGTAAAGTTGGATTCACAAACGAGGAACAGATCGACGGCTTGGGCGAGCTCGTTAAAGCGAGCGTGCAGCAGGTCAAACTCGTGGTTGATGTTGATGGCGTTGATGACCCTCCGCGGGGTCTCTCTGGGCGTCAGCCGCTCCTTGGTGGGCAGATTGGAGTGGTACACCATGGTGGGAACCCCACAGTAAGGTCCGTGCCATCCCGGCCGACACACACACTTGACCAGCCGCTTTCCGTTGCCCCTGCTTCTGACCTTGGCTTTCGGAGCTAGGGAGGGCTGCTGCTGGACTTCCAGTGGTTTCCGTTGCCCGGCCGCCACAGCTCGAGCACCTTCCCCAGCCCCATTGGCCACAGACCCCCCTGATTTCCCAGAGTACTCCTTTGGGGTAGCCACCTCCGTCCCCTGCCTGAAGCAAAGGGCCCCAGCTTTGGTTCGGACAAAGTAAGAGGTCTTGTCGTCTTGAAGCTGGTGAGTGCGGGTGTGGAGGTCTCCCATCATTTCTAAGGGGTCTGGCAATGCGTCCCTCTGTAACGCCACATGGTGGTCTCTCGCCACCAATGGGACCTCTGGAAGGTCCGGCCCGGCAGGTTGGGCTGGGTGACTCGGGTTCCGCGGCTTCAAGTGGTCTTCAACTCTTTCCTGGACAGAAAATTGGAGAAGAAAGCAGCTTAGCATCTTGAGAAACAAACCTTCAGTTCAGTGTCTTTGGATCAAGAATTGAGAGCTGGGGGCCGTGCACATTTATCTTATCTTAAAGATTTTTGCTTCTATTTATTTTATCATAGTGCTGGCCAAAAATTGGGTTGATGATTGGCTTTTCATAGTTCCTACTGCCTAAAAATGTATTTCTGTGTACAGAAATAGTGACCTTTGACCTTTTTTAGTTATAATGCATCTTTAAAACTGGTGACCCGGTGAGTAACGTCAACATCAGAGCAACTGTTTCTTTGTTTTTTTTCTCAAGGCCTCCACGGACATGGGCGTGGGAACTTGCCGAAGGTTGGAAATTATTTGCAAAGCGATTAAGGTTGAGATTAAGGTTCCTTTATTAATATTTGTCTTGACTTAAACCAGACATTGCAATCAAAAACAGAGATAAAAAAAAACCCAAACAACTTGGCAACAAAGAGGCAGAGTGGTAGAACACAGTAATAAAGTAGGGTAATGGCTGAGATAAGACGATTAAACATAGGTGAGGTAATATTTATTAGAGTGACCTCAAGAGGGTTGTAAAAGCCAACAACATATGTACAAACAGTGTGGTCAAACAGAGGAGCGCCTTCACCGAGAGACTAATTGCTTCCACATACATCACTCAGCGCCACAGGTAGGAATGACGACCTGTGGCCATCAAACTTTGCAGATCCTCCCTCTGATGATTGGACTTAAATGGCTATATATATATATATGTGTGTATCTATATATATATATATATATATATATATATATATATATATATATATATATACATAGTAGTGTGTGTGTGTGTGTGTATCTATGTATATTTCCCATATCATATATATATATTGCACTGTATACACTCTTAGAAATAAGGGTTCCAAAAGGGTTCTTCTACAAGGGCTGAGGTTCTACCTGGAACCATTTGCTTCTGAAAAACCCTTTCCCGAAGAAACGGTTTTTCAAGGGTTCTTGGTAACACTAATGGTTCCAGTAAGAACCATTTTTATCCAGAGAACCCTTTAAAAACCCTTTCCTGAATAAAGGGTTTTTCAAAGGGTTCTTGGTAACACTAACGGTTCCAGTAAGAACCATTTTGATCCAGAGAACCCTTTTTTGGAGAAAGAGTTCTTCAGGGATTGTTGAAAGCATGGGTATAAGATCCTGTATGGGTTCTTTGTAGAACCTCTTATGGGGGGTTCTGGGTGGAACCTTACACACACAGTTCTAGGTATAACCCTTTATGGTGGGTTCTAGGTAGAACCCTCCACCTTTATAAAAGGTTCTACCTGGAGCCAAAAAGGGTTCTCCTATGAGGACAAGCCGAAGAACCTTATATGGTTCTACTTAGAACTTTTATTTCTAAGAGTGTATCTGTAAATACTTGGAGTGGTCATTGAACACTTGAGATTGTCTACTTTATTATTTTATTTTTATCTTTATCTCTTGTTTCCATTCATGCTATATTTTCTATTTCTACTTTGCAACAAAAACAATTTCCCCCCGAGGATTAATGAAGTACTCTGATTCTGATTCTGATACTTCTGATGGATCATTGTCTTCCTGCAGGTGACAGGTAAGTATCAGGAAGTGCGCTAAGCGTGATCACAAAGCATCAGAGCGACTGCAGGTTTTCTGAACATCCTGGACTCAGTGTTGTGTGTTACATTTATTTACAATCTCCCTATTTTTATCTGAGTTTACGTACGCACATGTGACATTTTGATTTACAGGACGAAGACACAACTAGACCTGGTGAGCTAAGATTAGGGTTAACCAGTTATGGGTAGTGATGCAGGGCTATCTAGTTTGATTTTGGATTCATCTTGACTGAATTAAAAGTGACTGTCGAGCCCTGGCAGAGGTACACACTCTACTGACTGCCTTTCATATACAACTGAGACATGATCCACTAGGCCACAACAAGTCTGAGCTCTTTTGGGAGAATGTATGTCACTCAGACACAACGAAACAGCAGTCCTGCAGTAACGACTTACGTTGTGAGGTGCGTATTTTTAAAGGGGATATTGACACTGTATCTTTTGATGTGTTGACTGGTTTTACTTTGTCGATCTTTTGTCGTCCTAAAGAGTAAATCAGTCAAAATGTGTTGTAAGGTCTGTGTGGTATTTTCCGCTCTGGTTGCGTTTTTCTGCAAATACAATCAGTGAGCAGAACGCACACGTCGTTCTGTACCAGGTTCTGCCTCCCCAAACTGCAGAATGCTACATGTAAAATTGCTTTTTTTTTTTACAACACTGGAAAAAATGACAACGTCTTTAGCCGAAATTGGCTTTTGCAGAGCAATCCTTGTTCAACAGTGAAGGAGCGTCAGGTGCAGAGAGATTCTTTCGGCGCCTGGCAAAAAGAACCAATTTTGGCTCGAAGCTTTACAATGTAAGAGAACAGAAACTGTAAGTAGTGTTTCACAGTGTTGCGAGATCTCGTTAGGGGGAAAATCCAAACGCAACAACAGCACAGTATTAGATACAACTAAAGAAGGCAGTCTCTCTATAAAAAAAAAAACTTTTTTATTGCAGGGCTGTTGTACTGCACTTACTGGTGACTTAATATGCTGTAATAAAAGTTTACTAGTCTCACCTCATTCGGAGTGTCTCCTCGATGGTTCTCCTCCGGTTTCTCCCAAGGGTGAGGGGGCGCCGGCTCGTCCCTCAACCTCATCTCCAACCCGGCGCTGCCAACGATCCCAGCGCCTCCGGCCATGACCCCTCCGATCCCCGGACCTCCTCCCCCCCCTCCTCCGCCTCCCAGAGGACCCGGCAGGGCTCTGGCTTTGCTGTCCGGCTGGCGGAGGACAGGTAGGGGAGGGGCCTCTTCGGGGGAGGCGGGGCTGAGCGGGGTGGCGGCCGCGCCCTTCTCCCTCCAGAAGAAGCCGGTGACCATGATGAAGGACTTGATGTTGGGGTACGGGGCGGAGAGCTCGCGCAGCAGGGAGACGTAGTGGAGGGCCTTGTAGTAGTGGAGGAAGGAGATGACGCACAGGCCCACCGTGCACAGCAAGAACACCCTGTGCCGCCGCATTTTCATCCTGGGAAGGAGAGGAAATGAAGAAACATGAGTCCGACTAATAACGTCAGAAAACAATTTCCACCCTTTTGATATAATCTTTTTTTTTCTCATCTCATCTGCACCTCTGTGAGCAATTAACTTAAAAGTAATGTCCTGGAGGTTGTTCAAAAACACAAACACACACACACAAAATCAATCACCACTCCTTTACTTTGGTGAGAGCAATAATCCAAATAACAGGAGGAAAGTGTTCGACTCAAGTGCACGGAGCCACGAACCTGCATTTTAGCCTTCAAGCTAGAATAAGTGCAACAATATTCAGCGTTTATCTTCCACTCAGGATGTTGTTTTCTCCTTTAATCCTCAAAGACCGAGAACAATTGTTCACCATCTCGTATTTATTTCTGTTTCCTATTCTCTTCTGGCAGTCAGCATCAAGGGCCATAAATCATTTTGATTCAGTGTGGAACATTTCAAGTCCCAATGTTATCATTTGCTTTGTCTGAGAATGGATGAATTTACCTGCTTTTTCTTTTTGTTTTTTTAAAGATGTAATTGAATGTTTTGGACCTCCATCGGATCTTTCCTAAGCAAGTTACAGCCATTTATTATGAAATCATCCTAGTGGGGGAAAAAAACATGTGTAATCCTGTATTTCACCAAGGTTTAGAGAGTAAATATTTAGGTTATCAAATCACGAGAACACACAGACGCTAAACTTCTAGATAAATATGTCATCCACTGAACAACATAAGTAGCTTGGCTACAACCACTGCCCCTTTGCCCAGAGGAAGAAACTACTGTGAGTTTCCTTACGGATCAATGACGCAGAACGTGATGGCGTGATCACCTACAGTGGATACTACAAAGCCCCTGGATGCCCAAACAAAGACACATGTGATACCACTAAAAACCTGAGAAATCATATTGACAAGATCAGCCGTTCAAAAGTTATAAAACATTTTGGAGCAATAGTCATTTTTTATCGGCCACTAGCATCAGTCTTTGAGGTTTGATTACAAAATAGTTAGAAAGTTTGAGTCTGAGAAGCTTTAATTGATTTTTAGATGCAGAGAGTCTTTCCGATCGTTCTATGTAAACGGATAGCAGAGTTAGCTTGATCTGATTATAGATCTTATACAGTCTGGCATTTCAGCTCACCAAAGCTACACTCTTAGAAATAAAAGTTCTAAGTAGAACCATATAAGGTTCTTCAGCTTGTCCTCATAGGAGAACCCTTTTTGGCTCCAGGTAGAACCTTTTATAAAGGTGGAGGGTTCTACCTAGAACCCATCATAAAGGGTTATACCTCGAACTGTGTGTGTAAGGTTCCACCCAGAACCCCCCATGAGAGGTTCTACAAAGAACCCATACAGGATCTTATACCCATGCTTTCAACAATCCCTGAAGAACTCTTTCTCCAAAAGAGGGTTCTCTGGATCAAAATAGTTCTTACTGGAACCGATAGTGTTACCAAGAACCCTTTTAAAACCCTTCATTCAGGAAAGGGTTTTTAAAGGGTTCTCTGGATCAAAATGGGTCTTACTGGAACCGTTAGTGTTACCAAGAACCCTTTTAAAACCCTTTATTCAGGAAAGGGTTTTTAAAGGGTTCTCTGGATCAAAATGGTTCTTACTGGAACCAATAATGTTATCAAGAACCCTTTTAAAACCCTTTATTCAGGAAAGGGTTTTTAAAGGGTTCTCTGGATCAAAATGGTTCTTACTGGAACCGTTAGTGTTACCAAGAACCCTTGAAAAGCCGTTTCTTCGGGAAAGGGTTTTTCAGAAGCAAATGGTTCCAGGTAGAACCTCAGCCCTTGTAGAAGAACCCTTTTGGAACCCTTATTTCTAAGAGTGTAGTAAAACAAGTTCCCCTCAACCAGTGCTTAATCTGTAAATCAAAAGGTGCCGGAACAGACACGGTGCTGCTCTGGCGGGTCGGAGGGAGCGAAAAAGTGAAACTAAACAAAGCTGAAGCTGTCATCACAAACTGAGCATCACTTCTTTACATTTGTTAATCAGAGCGTCCACAATCATCACTCTAAATCAGCAGGGAGCCGTGAAAAGCAAAGGCTGATTGTTACTGTTTGCACGAGCTGTGTTTGTGGCGAGGATGGAATTAGAGCCGACTATGCTACAAACAACTGTAAAAAAACAAAGCAGCAGGCTGAAGAAAACAAACGGAGTGACACGTTCTATCTGTCCGTCTGATCGATCACTCCCATCTATTTCCGTACTACGGACAGCATCGCACCGACTCACACCCTAAATTAACCGCACTCATTCCATCGTTTCACAGCACAAACACCCATTTACTTGTGAGGTTCACAGTGATCATACGCCAAAATATTTAGACACTAACTGGTATAGACCACATGTCAGCTTAGCTCACGTTTCGTGCACAAAGTCAAAGCCATTACGCTTGATGGCGACACTGTGTGACATGACCGCTTCCTCCATCTCTTTAAAATCAACTTCAAGCTCCAGTGGGAAATACTGTAAGAGGAAGACAGGGCAGATAACATCAAATATTTACACAGAGGGTATATGATAGAGACAAAGGAGGTGGTGGATCCTATCAACTAGGTGCTGGTGCCAATCTGGGAGGTCCTGGATCCTGTTTCGGCAGGATCCGGCACAAACCGCGCCCCGCCCTCAATCCATCATACTGTTCCGTTTGTCACTCTTTTGTATTTACAGCTGGCAGCTTCACCATTGTGGTTCATCACCACTCGTCAGCGTATTACTCATCTGGGTGATAGCCCAGCACCAGTTGGCGCATGTAAGCAGAAAAATGGTGAACATAAGAAGCATTTATGAGCTAAAGAGCCAAATACTTCCCTCAGAAGTAGGTGGAGACCAAAAACCGAGCTAAAACGAGAGCGAATATTGGACCTGGCTTCATAATTTGGATTGAAACATCACTCAAAATAATTTAATTTCGCCCTGTAACACAATCGCCATGTGCCAACTTGAAAGGGGCTCTGTGGTGCTTCTGTGTTGCACTGTAAGTTGTAACTTTACGTTAGCTGACTCCATTTTTAAACAAACGTTAGCTCCTTTTGCTCTCTGCTAGCATGAAGCACTCGAGAATGTGAGAAAATTGGCTCACGTGTGGGCAATATAAGTTATTAATGCATGTAAATTGCGACCAAAGTTAGGTTTAAACTCAAATCTGTAAGAGTTCAGGTTACATTCAATCTACAAATGTTGGAAAAAATGGTTACTACAAGTATATTTGGCCACACTGAGAATCAAAGGCCTGCTTTTGGCGGTGCTGTGGCCTCGCTCAGTCCAGTGAGCTGTACATAATGTATGCTAATGATCCCGCTGATTAAATGATTCGATTTCATTTCCATCCTGTAGCTTTTCATTGAGGACAATAAAGGACAGAGGAAAGAGTGAACTGAAAGAAGAGGAATCAGAATTTACACGGACGTCTGGCTTCTCATGGAGGACTCGCTAAGTGTGGACGAGACGAGAGATTTCTACAGAGACAATTCTTATCGAGTCCTGTTTGTAAGCATCTGCCCGATCCATTTCACCAACATTTTCTTTCTGTTACAATGAAAAAATGGACTCAATAGAGCATAAAAGTGGACTCAAAGCTTCTGAATATGAGCATCTGTCTTGGCTCTGAGTGGGATTTCCTTTCTACCCAGGCACAGGCAGTGCCGGGTCGATGGAACGGGGACGCTCGATGCTTACGCAGCAAGATTTATTATTGTACCCTAATCCATCTTCGCAAAAAACGCCGGACATCTGAACACATTAAGCATGCGATGTGCGGGGGGAAATGAAAAAACAAAACACTGAGCTTAGGGGGGAGAAAAAGAGCCAACTCTGCCAGTGACCTCCCAGCAATGCATCGCATGAATCTGAAGTAGCTTGTTCAGCACATCCCGCCCACTCCAACCCAACCCCCGGAGGTTCCCGACTGCTGGGTATGAAACGAGACGAGGAGAGTGATGTGGAGTGTGAAGAAGGGCAGGGGAGGGAGTGAGGTCCGGCTGAAGATGGGGGAGGACAGAGAGGAAGAGCGGGAGAGGATGGGATGGGAGGTGGTGGGGAGAGATGTGGTCCAGTGGAGGGAGGATGGCAATGAATGAGGCATGAGTTGGTGCCTAGAGGAGCGAATGTCGGGGCGGAGAGGAGACGAGAGGACGGAGAGTGATGGTGCTCTGAGAGGATGAAGCATCTTGAGACTATAGGCTCAAATAGCTTCATTTTAACAGGTGAAAACGGATGAATTAAGATCCAAACTGGAGTGGAATCATGTCAGTCTATAGTCTCGTCTAAGTCCTCGAATCTGAAAGTGAATCTGGACAAGTAAGTCTTGGCCATAAAGTCCGGTAAGTCAAGTCAGGTAAGTTCCAAGTCAAGTTTCAAACCAAATCGAGTCCCAAACTTTGGTTTTGGTCTGCACTGCCAATCACATCATGTTTTTCCGTGTTCACGAAGCCTCATTGGCTGCTGTCAGACTGATTTAAAATGAATCTGTTGGCAGACTTCGGGAGGATCTCAAGTCGGTCCAAGTCAAGCAGAGTAGGTCCAACTGAAGTCAGGTTTCATTTGTGTTTTTAAAAGGGAAAGTTCAGCCCCAAATAAATAGAGGTTTTGGTGCAAGTTGCCGAGTTTTGTAGATATCGTCAGTAGAGATGCCTGTCTTCTCTCCAATATAATGGATCAAGATGGCACACATTTAAAAAACCCAACACCAATGTCTCTTTCCAGAAACCCTGACCCAGTTACTTGAGGTAATCCACAGATGTTGTTGTGAGCAGTTTCATGGTGGAACTATTTTCCTTCTGTCAAACTTCAGCTGACAACCCATTTGAAGAGGATCCGGTGTTTGTGACAGCGTGGGATGTAAACATTGACGGTTTCCTTCCTCCGGCTGAGCTGTAACATCAGCTGGCTTAGTTAGTCGGCCGCTAAGTTTTAGAGAGAACACAGAACTAGCACACAGTGAAGATAAAGTAATAAGATATATCGGCCGGGATGCCATTTTTCTTGAGAGATGAGATTCTGGTGCTCTCTTTCAGGTCATGTTGTGGGAAGGAAATGTGTCAGCACTGGCACAAAATATGCAACCATCTACGGATAGATACATTTTCACGTTGCGTAACTACTCCCATTTTCTTTCCGAGATGCTGCGCTGCCCTTTTTAAAAAATATAAACGAAGCATACATAATACCTCCGTTGACATGAGCACAAATCGTTCATGGGAGCGAGGAGGATGAGAGGGATGAGGAGATGGGAGCAGAAGGGAGACGGGAAGACAAAGGAAAAGAGGAGATGAGGTGGAAGCTGGTGGTGTTTGGTGTATCGCTGGAGCACTGCGCCACCTCGTCTTCCACTGCCACATCCTCTCTGCAGCTCCTTCACTTCCCCACGATTATCTGTCATCTTCAATTCCCCCTCACATTTGCTCCCTCTGTCACTCCGCTCTTCTCCGTCTCCCCCACAGCTCGCAGTTAAAAGACAAAAGAGGCGGAAGCGAGGGGTGAATCAAAGCCTCATGTCTCGCACGGAGAAATTGAAAGAAACAGTGACGGAGAGCAAAGTGAAAGGGGTTTTCTTTCTTTTTTGGGGATGACCCAAAGAAGTGTCACAGAATAGTGCACAAAATATATATTTTTAAATAGTTAAAGACACAATGTTTATCATCTCTTACAAACTGCCGTTGCAAAGCAGTTCTCAAACTCTTGGAGGGCGTATACAATCCTAAGATTTTTGCTTTAAAGTCTCATCAGACAACTTTTGCCGCCGACCATCACCAAGTGCAATGATTGTTGGTTTTGCTGTTGCAAAGACTAAAAAAACTGGATAATTTATGCTTTGACATACGATGACAACACAGGACAAAATGTGAGTTATTCCAATCATCCATCCACCTTCTTCTGCTTTTCTGGGGTTGGGTCACATTGGCAGCAGGCTCAGAAGGTTATTCCAGAGGCCCTTCTCCCTTGCAACACTTCCCAGCTCCTCCTGGGGGATCCGGAGGCGTCCCCAGGCCAGATGAGATATATAATCCCTCCAGCGAGTTCTGGGTCTGCCCAAGGGTCTCCTCCCAGTTGGTCGTGCCAAGAAAACATCCAAAGGGAGGCGCCCGGGAGGCATCCTGATCAGTTGCCCGAACCACCTCAGCTGGCTCCTTTCAACGCAAAGAAGCAGCGGCTCTACTTTGAGCTCCGTCCAGATGTCCGAGCTCCTCATCCTATCTCTGAGGCTGAGCCGCTTGTATCCGCGGACTCATATTCTTTTGGCCACTGCCCAAAGCTCATGAACATGGGTGAGGGTTGGAATGTAGATCGACTCAGGTCCAGCACTGTGTCTGCAAAACTGCTGATGTTGCACCAAACCTTTCTGTCAATCTCACGCTCCATCTTCCCATCACTTGTGAACAAGACCCCAAAATACTTAAACTCGAGAAATCTACAGTTGTCCTGCAGAAGACATTCAATCATTGGATCGCTAGTTTACCTTCCTTATCCTGGGTGACTGCTGACAAAATTGTACAGGGAACCAATGAAAACACAGATGGTTTCATTATTCTATAGCCATCACATTGGGCGACTAACATCGACGGTGAAGCAGAAAACTTGCCTGTTGATCACTTCACATTAATGACAGTTTCAAAAGTAGTCTTGGCAATGAATAGTAGTTTTACTGCTTCGAGTGTTTGTTGAGCGTTGAAACATAACTGACAGGTTTGGCTGTATTGTTTGTTTGGATCAGGTGTCTTTTACAGAAGAGGAAGAATAACAAAAGAACAGTTGAATCATCAAGGAACAAACCACCATAATACATAAAAAAGGTTCAAACTTTTGGAGAAAACTTTCATTCAGTACTGAAAAGTTTTGAAAAGTTTAACCGACCACACAATTTACCAAACGTAACGAGCCCGTCACCAAAGCATATTCAGAAGCACTTACATGCAGAGCTGCATTTTCCGTCAACTGATTGCTGCCTAGTAACCACAAAGCCAAGCCATGAGAGTCCAACTTATTCCATTGTCCTCACGTCAATGGCAATTGTCAGTCTTGTTGCAAACCTCCCTCTCCACTACAGTGCTGCTTGTCAGGTTATGGAGAGGTCGGAGGTCTACATGTGACATGTGACCGCCTACCTATAACCTTCATAAAAGGAGGCCCAGTATAAATCTACATGGGCAACTACACTATCTGCCTGGCTGGAGGATTATGTAGGCTAAAGGTAAGTGTTATACATGGGTCCTCCCTGAAAGCACCGTCACTGGTTTTGCATCTTACCTGCCTCCACCCACTTCCTGCCTCTATTCTTTTTTTATTGTCCATTGTTGCAGGGAGACAAATAATTAAAAAGGTGATAGCGCCAAAGATATCTGGCAGCAATTATAATTTTCATCTGTTTGCATCTAATTAGTAAGCAACAGTTTCTAGAAGATAGGACAAGGCATTAAGTTGGAATAAGGACAAGGTTGAAACACCTGACTAAGCTGTTGAGGACAAAGTACAAAGCAGAAAACCCGTAAAAAAATAGCACCACTAGATTGATGACAGAGAGACAGTCAGGTGATTTTGTCTTGTTTGACGTTCATGGGACAAAGGAACTGTCAAAACTGACTTCTAGTCCCTTGCATGAGTCGAGTTGTATTTAATGTTCGATGCTCAATGACACTTTCTCACTGGACGTCCATGTCTTTCAAACGTCATGCCCCAGTTTGTAGCAGAGGTTTTTATGTCTGGTATCCAAGCCCAAGGTAATATAACCCTGGAAACGTCATGACTGCCAGCATCAGGTTAATTTCTTATCAGACTTTATGAGGCCACTTAAGGTACAAGGTACAAGATAGTTCCCTCGTCGTTATATAACACAGGGTTGTAAAACGAAATGACAGTTTGTAAACGCAGACCATACACCGATCAGGCAGAACATAATGACCACCTGCCTAATATTGTGAAGGTTTTGTGCAGCAAGAACAGCTCTGACCTGTCAGGACATGGACTTCAGACCTCTGAGGGTGTCCAGGCGTTTGTAGTGGATCCTCTGGGTCCTGTATGTTGGGGGTATGTTGAGGCCTCCATGGATCAGACCTGCTCAGCACGTCTTACAGATGCTCCATCAGATTGGGATCTGGGGAATTTGGAGGCCCGGTCAACACCTTGGGCCCTTTATTGTGTTCCTCGAGCTGTTCCTGAGCAGTGTTTGCTGGTGTGTCAGGGCACAGTGTCCTGCTGGGGGGCCGCTGCCATCGGGTAGTGTTGATGTGATGAGGGGGGTGTAGTTGGTCCACAACAGTGTTTGGATGGGTGGTGGTTCACATGAAGGCCAGCAGCCAAGGTTTCCCAACAGAACATCGCATTGTGATGAGATGATCGACATTATTCACTTCACCTGTCGGTGGTTTTAATGTTTTGGCTGATATGTTGTTGTAGAGAACAGTCTCAACAGTCCCTGACTTCACATTTCTTATTTTGTGTCCTGTAATCATCCTTATATTGACTAATATGTCTGACCTAGTTGAATATATGATGGGTTGGCAGCATCAAACCTCAAGAGCCGAGTCAAACTTGGTTGCATGATTTGCACTGAAGCTTTTTTTCCAAATAAGTCATCGTAATCGTGCTCTTTGGCACGAGGCTCTGGTTGGATGTCACATGTTGATGTCCATCATAAACAATCAAGATCTCACGAGGGACACGAAGCTAAAAATACTTTGTAAAGTATGCGCAAAATGTGGTCAAGCCGGTGACGGGTGAGAGCTCTGGAGAAGTGATAAGTTATACTTGCTCGATAAGGATTTAAAGATTTTAGAGATAAACCTGTGTTTCACTTCCCCTTCGTTCCATTCCTTACAATTACCTGCCTGCTGTAAGAAAAAAGCACTTCAGGACAAAACAGTCTGTTGTTAAAAGCTGTTTAAAATCCGGGCAGGGCGACGCCACTCGCCCGTATGTACGGCGATAACTGGCCAATCAAAACTGGGCATGTGTTCGGGTCTGGAATGCGCTGAATTGAAGGAAGAGGACATTTTCAGAAGACTACTTTCCGTGTGTTTTGATTCGGGGCAGCTTGAGTTCCTGTGTTTATGCGACCGAGAGCTTTTTATTCGAGGACAGTCTGATATCAGAGGAGGTGGAGGGCGGAGCAACCGACAACACTTTGTTTATCTTATCAGTTCGGTCATATACTTTCACATCGCTCCCTCCTCCCAGATAAAAACTCCCTGCTCTCCTTTTTTTTTCTTTCTCTGGCACTGTGGGAATTTTTTTTTCAAAAGGTTTTGGGACTGCACATGCACCCGTGGAGAGTTTAGAGAAGCCCAGACCGCCGGTTCGACGAACGCAGCCCAAACATTTGGTTTGGAGACAGGGAGGCCGATCGGAGTGATAAACAACCGCAGAGAGAGCGTACGTGCCAGGAGGACTCGCGCTGAACTGCTTCTAATTGCATCAGTCTGACTCTGTGTGTGTGTGTGTGTGTGTGTGTGTGTGTGTGTCGCCACTGCTGACCCGCTGAACCAATTTCACATTGAACTTGGTTGGTCCTTGAATTTGGGGCTCGCAGACAAAAGGAGGAGGAGGGGGGGAGTCTGTCTGTCGTCATGGCTACGGAGGCTTTTAACGAGGGGCCAATTGCATCACCGTGCATAATGCGTGTTCCTTAATTGAAAACGAAACCTATCAGCGCACACATCAGTTCGATTTTTGTTTTAAACAAGAAACTTAACCAAAATCTTGAAAATCAGACCAAAGAAACACCTCGCAGGGCAAACACTGCAAAGCTCCTGCACAGATCCACTTCCTCGTTAGAATCTCATTTGCATCTCCTTCCCATTTTTCTCATCCCCCCGTGCAACAGCGAGCATGTTGTGAGCTGTCAGTGTCAAATAAGGACCTCATTAACTGTAAATTACCCTGATCAGTCTCTCCTCTTGCAACAGGATCATTTTGGGGGGGCGTTAGAATCTGGTTGAATATAATTTAGGAGCCTATTTTTAGATCTGACAAAAGCCTGAGTTTACAAAAAGCTTTCGGGCCGGTGAAGCAACACTTTCTGTCGCTGTGTTGTTTGTGTTGGGCGGAGGGAAGACGGGTGGGAGGCCTGCGTCTATTTCTGTGCTGCCATCTATTGTCTGGACAGGAACAGTCATGTTTTTTTTTCAGACACAGAACTCTAAAAGAAGTAATCAGGACACTAGGCTAGCTGGCTGCCACGTGCTCAGACCGGTTTAGCATTTCAGAGGTTGTTTAAGTTATTTCTGAAGCTTTCTGGTCACATATTAATTAACGGCGGACAAACTTATACAACTTACTGCAGGTGTTTCTTCCATGAACGGGCCAAAAATCAGCCGCCATCATCATTTATCTACCGTCAGTCAGGACGGGGATTCAATTTTCAGCCCTCGACTCGACTACAGCGAGAGTGCACAGCCACAGTATGTGCAGATATAGTGTTGTGTGTTTATATAAGTGTTGTACGCACACGGACACACACACACAATCTCGCACCTGCTGGCTTAAAAAAATTTGGCCCTGTCAGCAAAACTGTTTCATAGGTGGAATGACAAACGATGCGGTGCCTCTCCGACGCGCTTACAGGCCTTTGTTTTATAAGAACTCAAGGCAGTAAAGCTTTGTGTGTGTCTCTGTGTGTGTGTGTGTGTGTGTGTGTGTGATGATGCTCCACGGCCGCCTCGACTAAATCCCCCTTTTCTTCCTTTCCCTTTCAGCACAAAGAAAACTCACAAACATCTTTCGGGAAAGGCTCTGGTATCGTCGTCTCATCTGAACTACAAAGTGTCTCTCGGCTTATTCAGCACCACCCACGGTCTCTGGCCAGTCCGCTGACCTCACCTAACAAGCACCCTTGGGGGGGGGGGGTGATACCGAAACGGAAACAAAGCACCTCGGGTGCTGCGGTTAGTGAGACAAACTTCTGACCAGACGATCGCAAGTTTGGCCCAATTAAAGCGTCTTTATGAGGCTCTGGAACAAAAGACACCGACTTGTAGCTGCTCTGTGAGTCCACCTTTAATACGAGGCGCAAACTTTTAACAGGCCACCTTTTGTTCGCGAGACGCGAAGCGACGAACCGGTCGGGGATTTCTGTGGCATGTTTGAAATCCAAAGCGATTGTCTTCGTGGGTTTCGCCGTCAGAACTGACAAAAGAAAAGAGTGTCAGCGACAGGTGGGAGGGTGGAGGATGATACACGGCTTAGGACACAATAGAGGTGTGTATATTCACGGTGACAGCTCCGTAGTGTCGTATCCCTTTCGTACACTGGAGGTCAGAAACAGAAGAGCTCTGTAATCGAGAACCGACAGTTTATAAAAGGTGTCAGATCAGATCGCAGTTTAACACAATTTGATGTCCACCTCCTTCGGCTCGTCTCAGGATTAAACACAGATAAAGCCCGATGAATGCAAGATGTTGTTGCCAAGCAGATGGCGACCGTTACGGAAGCACAAGTGAATGTCTTTGGAGCTTATTGCCTTTTTAAATAATACAGTTTGGGGAGGCTTTTGTAATTATTTCTGACTTCTTAAAGACAAAGCGACTAATCAGTTAATGAAAGAAATAAATGCCTAATCCACAATCAAGATAATCATCAGCTGCAGCCAGAGGTATTTAACTGTAACACGGGCTAAAAACCTGAAATCCCATTAACACTTTTTCATACAGACCTTGTTTTCTTGGAGGTTGTTTTTTGTTCCGAAAATCCACTGGAAGAGTGCAAATCGCTAATCCGATAAACAAGCGCCGCGTGAAATTGAAACTAACCGAATATGGAAAAGAAAAGCGTATTAAATCTGGATCATCAAGGCAGCAGGTACCTCCAGAGGATGGCCGAATGTTAAAAGTTAAATGGAACTGATCCTCCCAATACCAGAGAATAAGAGTAAATCTCTCGCCATGCACCGCTGACATCACCCACCCCCCCCCCGTTGTTTCTGCTGAACTCTCTAATAGGTGGTTGCCTCCATGAGCAAACGAAGCAGTTTCACTGGAAGAAGATGAAACTCTACCCGAGCAGTCACCTGGATTGCTGCACTTCCTCATCTACACTTCACCCCTCCTTCTCCAAACATGCCACAAGAGTACTGTGCACACACACTCTGACAGTTTTACCATCATGTGCCGTGTCATTAAATCAACCAGAATGACTCTTTGGCCCTTTGCTGGCTCTCCTGCTGTTCCTCCTGTGGCATTAAAGGAACAGTTCACAGTTCCCACGCTGATGGAAAGCTGGAGGGAGGGAAGATTTGTCATTTCTGGAGCTTATGGCAAAAATAGCGTTCTCCTGAACAACTGAAGTAGCTGCCCAGCTGGCACTAGACGTCAATTCGACGTCATAGAGACGTCTCATTGAGACGCCTCCGACGTTGAATAGACGTTAGTATTTAGTTGAAAATGACAATCGGGTTAACGTCTGAACTTAACGTTGGTCCGACGTTGGATATCAGTTATGTAGGCTATCTTAAGTCAAATCAACGTTGTTGATAGATGTTGTCCAGACATTAGAATTTTGTCATCAAAAAGGTCATTATTCAACGTCAAAGTTGTGTGAGTACAAGACGTCTGACACACGTTGGGTTTTGGTTGCCAGACACCACAACATAAAAACAACAAAATATTAACATCATTTGACGTCAACATTCCTGTGTCAAAAGATGTTGAAAGTAGATGTCAATGGACGTTGGGTTTTGGTCACCTGACGTCATGACTTGAATCCAACCAAAGACCAACGTCTATTGACATCCGGTGCCAGCTGGGTGGGGACTTGTTTTAAACCTTAAAGAAAAAGACCAAACGTAAAACATAAAATGGATCGGCAGGATGGCGCCAAGTCTTTGGAAGCCCAGCTGTCTCAAATTGATTTCCAGATACGTTACGTACACCCTCAATGTGCAGTCTAGCTGGTCCAACCACTCCAGACAGGGTGCGTGCTAACCATAGACGCCATTCACACCAGGAACACTGCTCATTTTCTGGTGAACTCTTCAGAGGGACAGAAATATGAAACCCTATATTGATGCTCCCTTATTAGTTTCTTCATTCTCTCTAATTTCCCTCTCATTCACCATCAGATTCATCAGAAGCTTGCAGGCCGACCAAAGCTGACCGACAGTGAACTATCAAGGAAGTTACTCAAAAAAATGACTGTACCTTGATAATCCGCCAACAGGAAATGAGTCAAGGCAAACACTGACAGATATCAAGTTTCACTAGTTTAATAACTGGGACTACTGTAGCTGCCGTGGATGTTTTTATACACTGTATGCTCTGCTTGGAAAGGTCTGTTTGGCGTCCGTGCTCGTGATGCGTGTTTACTGGAGGCTTTTTCCTGGATCCATCTGGCCGGCTGCCATGCTTGATTAGCGGCTTTCTGAGTCATGTTGGACCTGTTGGTTCTGATGGTGTTAAGCCGTTCTTGACATACAGTATGTGATGCTTTGAGCTGTAGCTTTTGGACGAGTGCCACACCAGCGTTTGTAGGCTCCTGAGTGCATCGTATGACCAAAGGGCTTACATTTTGGCCACCACACAACCGGAGGCTCGTTAGCGCCGTCTCTACACGTCGAGGATGATTTGTTGGATACAAGCGTCCATAAATACCAGAACCAAACCTTGAATTTGACCTGACTTTGTGCTCCAGCATCCTGTGACTCGCTCCCATGGGTGTGTTTACACAGGATAAGGCGTTCAAATATAGCTGCACGTTCATGCCGATGACGGCTATTCACTTAGAAACTACGCACCATCTCTTCCAACTTTCGAGCTCCTTAATGCCAGTGCATTAGCGTCTTTCCCTGGATCCACTTAGCCGACTGCCACATGATTGATTTGTGGCTCTTAAGCTACATTAAACTTATTGTATTAAATTGTGATAAGTAGTTCTTATATTAATGTGATGTTGCTTTTAGATGGATGCTACTTCGCCCTGCTCAGTACGAGAACAAGGGTTTGATAGCTTCTTGCATTGTGGAACAAAAATGACCGCAAATGTCAAATCTGAAAAAAATCAGGTGACTTTAAAAGCTTTATTGCGGCATTTTGCTGCTTTTAAACCCTCAAAATAACAGATTTGAACACTGACTCTTCATCTCTTATTCCTCCAGTGGCAGAACACGAGTTCCTCTTCTCCATTTTTACCTTTAATCATTACTGAGTTTTTGTTTGTACGTGCAATCAAAAGTATTAAATTATGACTCTTTTCAACCAGAAATTTAAAAAAAGAAAACTAAAACATACAAATAAATGGACAAATTAAACAGCCATGGTGTCCGTTATCGAAGATGGCTGTGCACAAATCCAGTATCTTTTCACTTATAGCTTAAAGTTATAAGTGTTCAGAAGCATTTGTCCACAAAACCCACTCGGTCAGGGTCAGAAAAAGATCATGTTTTGGTTTAAGATACCTGTTTTCGTCGCCACGGACACGGCTGGAGACGCCTGACTCCCCGTCAAAAACATCCGCCACAATCACAACGGGAAATTGCGTCGAGTTCTTGTTGCAAACATCCACATAATGTTGTCACGCTTACAAATGTTGAAACAGTCTCAAAAGCTGCCTCCTCGCCTGTAACTCCACCACCATCAACCCTCAACCTCCCGATACGTCAGTCAGACGTTTCGTAGAAATGTCAGTACGGTACGTCGCCTATGACAAATGTGAAAGTATCAGTGGTTTGCAACATTTTGTCCTGGCGACCGGACTGCAGCTACACGAAGAGCTCTTCCTGAACACCAGAATATCAGAGTACATTCTCCTCTCGTCTCTCTTTTTTTTTTTTTGCGGCAGAATCGGGGAATTCAGCTCTTATTCTTCCGGGCTTATGGGTCACCGGTTTGGTGAGTCAGATGTCAGGAGAAAGCCGGCGTGCTAAGTGGGTTTCAATAATGCAGGCGTGGTGAAGGGCCCCTGAAAGTGTGTGTGTGTGTGTGTGTGTGTGAGTGTGAAACTGTGTGTATGTCGAGATAGAACCAGGGGTTTTTAGGTGTACATGAATATTGGGAGGTGCAGCGCCGGAGCTGCAGAGTGAATGCGTGCGAGGAATATTCTCTGGGTGTGATTTAGTGTGTGTGTGTGTGTGTGGACTGAGGTGGGAGGATGGGAAAAGCCGGTGGAATGCCTCCATTCCTCCGACCTCATCTATAATTCAGCTCCGTTGGCGGTCCGTGAGGTCTTCCTCTCTGCACTGAAGGTGGAGACGAGTGTTCCATGGTACATTTCACCGTCTCTCCCCATCCATCCATCCCCGTCTAACGCCGCCTCTCCAGAGGCCTCCCCCGAGCAGCTGCGAGCAGCCGCCCGGTGAATTTCACCGAGTGAAGACGTTGTGAACATACAGAATAGACAAAAATGTGCATGTTCTCCGCCGTGTTACGCCGACCTCATCGTCCACCTCCAGTTCACCTGCTGTTTTTACCTTTTGCTTGAAATCCCGTCTGTGCTTTTGTGTTCCTCCGTTTACCGCGTTACGTAAAGCACTTGTGTTTGTGTATTAACTCTGTTACATAATTAAGCTTTAGCGGCCTTTGCCACGATGACTAAGCTTTGATTCTTGCCCAGGACCACTGATTTGCATCCGTTTATATCTGTCACATAGAAAACAACACCGACTGGATTTGTACCGAAGGCGAATAACGCACATTTAATACGATATTAGCAACACATGTGATAAAGAGAGATTTACTGTTTGTGCTTCCATAAAGTTGGGGGACTTCAAACTCTTCAAAGAGACAGAATACAATCTTAGAAAATGCTAAATTAATGCTGCAGAGGTCGAAACATAACTTTTGGATCTTGCATTGCTGCCTGAATGCCCACGTTGCTGCTATTAAACAAGTCCAACCTGAGATCCCGAAGGATGTCATTTGTGTTATTGTCTCAAAATTATCTCCAAAGTCACAGCAGAAACAATACAACTGTTTTCTAGGGTACCGAATAGTTAGTTAGCCTTGAAGTGTCATTCACAACCAGAGCCCGGCTGATATTTCAGCTGGCAGATGTCATCACAGGTATATCGGAGTCGGCTTACGATGCTCGAGATGAAAACTCTCTTTTTAGAGATAATAAAGCAGAAAAAGACACTGGTGTCATTGAAGACAATAGAGGTTATCCTTCCTCATCGTAAGTGTTTGATAACCACATTTCAGGGTTCATAAAGATGAGGTTACACTAGCATTTCCAAAATTCACAGAATCTGCTGCTTCAAACCATATTTGTCGGTTTTTACTGCAGTCGAAAACTGTTTGTTTGCCAAGTTTGGGTCGTTTATGTTCATTAAAGAAAGCTGATTTAAGAAAAAAAAAGAACTCTTGTAATCCATTAAATCAGTTTATGCAGCTGGAGGATTTAATCTTGGGTTTTATTCATGGTGATGTTCAGTTATTCAAAGTCTGAAAGCCTCAGAGGCTTCAGCACAGTCGTCGATTTCTCCCAGGTTGACTTCTAGCAGTTACGTGTAATATAAGCGGTTTGCCCCTTTAAAGGGATATTCCGGTGTAAGTTTAATCCATGGTCTAACACACCTTGACACCGAGTAAGACTCCCCCTCGAGAGGTCAAGTTAGCTGACCGCTAGCTTAGCTAGTTTTAGCAACCTCAGAAAAGACTGCACGATAACAACACACTGCAGCTTATGTCTCCAACTAGAAACCGCCATCAAAAAGCCACAATTAATGGTGAGAACAGCACCAAACTTCAGCAACAGTACATGTACAGTCCCAGCACACAGTCCGAAGCATCAAACATCTGCTAGCTTTGCTGGATTTGTATTAAAAACACAGCACAACTCACCCTCTCCTCCAGCAGCCTGCCTGTGTGGGGAAGCCCTGACGAGTCGATTACCGAGTGCAGTAGATTTCCGCAGCTCAAGGATGAAAATGACTGATTATTACTTCCGTTCTTTTCCCTGTCAGCTCTCGATAATAAGAACTGAGCATTCCATGGAGTAATAAGTAATAATCAGACATTTTGCAGTGTATTGTTTTCGTGCGGTCTTTTCTGAGGTTGCTAAAACTAGCTAAGCTAGCGGTCAGCTAACTTGACCTCTCGAGGGGAATCTTACTCGGTGTCAAGGTGTGTTAGACCAAGGATTAAACTTACACCGGAATATCCCTTTAATGGCAATAATCGTCACCTATTTAGACAATATTGCTTCACCAGTACCACCAATATAATCACAACCAATCCAACATGGTCTCATCTTTAATAATAATAACAGTAGAAGCAGCAGCTGATGGCAGAAAGACTGCAGTCCTTTGCTTTAAGAACATGAGTATCTGCAGTAAACAGCAGCAGCAGCAGCGATGGTGGTCTGTGTTCTGGTTTTACGTCCTTGTATAAGTTTTGTTTGTAACTATAAAAGCTGCACAGTCATTGTACCTCCGGGACAATAAAGCCTCAGCCGAACTCCATTTTCCTCTCTCAAGGCTCGTTCTCCTTCTTCCTCACTTCCTTCCTTCCCTCCTTTCTTTCTTTCATTCCGACTTTCTCTCTACGTTCCGACACCGGCGGCCTGCCGAGGCGCTGACGACATGTTCAGACCCTGATCCCGCCTCAGCTGCACTGTACCATCTTCCTCTGTTATTACTTTCTTTTTTCTGCTCCGTCTCTGCAGTCTCATCCCAGAAAAGGTGGCTCTCACTTTAATGGAACACTGTCCTCCTTTTTTTTTTTTTTTTTTCTTCTTCTTCCTCCCCGCAGTAACTTCAATTTAAATGTCATGTTCCTGCAGGCTGCCTGGTTTTTCTCCTACGTTGATTAAACCTTCGGCTGCTGCTTCAAAAAAAGCCGTCGGGTTATTGTTAGGCTGTATTATGGAGGCTGTTATTTCAAACAGGAACGACGGCGGTTTGACTAAACTGCACTTCAGGCTGTGGAGACGTGTTGTCCAGCAGGTTTCAGTGTGTCGGTCCAACTCAGGTCCACTTAACTAATATAGACTCATGTTAACATGGCTGAGAGGTGCTGGAGGGTTCCCTGGGTAATCCCTGACCATCGTAACATCCTGATTTAAATGCAATTAAATGGCGTGTCCCCTCAGAGTTGCCGTAGGGAAAGAGTTGTTGTTGTTTGTGATATGTGCGGAGAGGAAATGAAAAGATTTATGTAGCTGCTCGGTGTTCTAACGTTACGTCTCCATGTCCCGTTTATTATTTTCTTATTAAACCAAGACGCTCGATTAGATTCGTGGCAGCGGTGTTTCTCTCAGTCGTGTCGTTTTTTATACAGTTTTCTTAGCTTAGCTTCCTCGGCTAGTCGGCCAACGTTGTTCTGTGCACATGAGGCAGAACAAAAGGAAGTTACGGACTTGGATGCGGAGACGAGGACGCTTTTAAACGTAACGTAACGTGGGATAGTTTCCTCTGCAGGGTGAGACAGTTGGAGAGTCAGAGGTGGCTACAGTGGCGAGCTAATAAACGATCGCTGCCTCAGGACGTGTTTAACTGCAAACATCGTCATGTGCCAACTCGGCCGGCGCGGCCCAACCCTCGCCAGAGGAGCCCAGGACTGTACCAAGTCTTAAAGTCTTAGTCATCTGTGCTCACGTGACACACTGGCTCAGTTTCTTCAAGGGTTTTTCCATCTCTTGGCCTGTTTGGTAGTTTAAACCTTCACCTGGTAGCTTTCCCTGGTGGTGTAGGTACCAGAACAAAAGAATCCTGCTTACTGACCAAATAAATAATAATAAAAAGAGCTATTTCACATTTATTTTATGAAGAATATAAAACTTCAAGTAAGAATTTTAATTACTTGCAAAGTTATTTTCTATCATGTTGAGTCAGCGTGTATAAATTAGATAAGATTTAAATACAGGAGACATAATAATCATTTTGGAAAGCTTTACTTTTATGTGTGTTACCTGAATAAAAACACACTGTTCATGTACGTTACGTAATAATTGAATAAACACATGAGGTTTGAGTGCAGGTCTGCTTTAATCTGACTCAATCAGGCTCATGTCAATGATTTACTCGATTCATACTGACTCAAACTGATGGAAAAACTTCACATTAAATCTGAGCCTTGACAATGAACTTGTGTTATATTATTAATAGGAAATTTACATGTAATTAAGATACTTTAAGTCTATGTTTTACACTGATATATACATATAAAACAATCCCATCTGTATGTCTCCTCCACTCTCACATCTTCTGCACCTTAAGTTCAAACCTATTACAGCCATAACTTTTAAAACTTGAATTGCCTGAACTTTAAAGAGGCTCTGTGGAGCGTTTGCTCCGAGACGAGGCACTCGAGCATAAAGTCACAACTTAAATCGTCCACAGGCTTGTAGAGGCAACTCAGACGGACGGGGAAGGTCTCATACGGGCGTATAATACATGTAAATTTATATAATATTGTGACACCGAGCCTCTTTTAATCTTGAACTTTAAGTGCTTGTCAATACTGTGAGATCGGACCTTGTATGAGGATTATTTTATCAATCCCAATGTCAAAAATAAAGTTTCCCGATCGACAAAATCATGAATATCTCAGGAATATAGAGTGAATGTGGTCGATCTGTTTTGATTCCTGTGTTGTGAGTTTTAAAAAAAGACTCCTCCCTCGCAGTAACTCACTTGTGCAGCTTTGTCAGCGAACGTTAGACGCCTTACGTAAGACACGTTACATATTTGATGAAGTCCTGCTGTGATTGAAAAGCGGAGCGCTGAAATGTTGTTTTTCTCGGGTAAAAGAGCGTCAGCAAAAGAAAAGAAACACACACACACACACACAAAAAAGAAGCGGTGAAGCTGCAACTCTCGCTCGAACAAGTTGCGGCACACAATCAGACTCCTAGTTTCGCTCTGCGACGCTGATCCCAGTTCAGTTCTCCTCCGTTCCGTCTCCGGAACGTTCTGTCTTGAAAAGCTAATAAGACTCCCTGCGGCCCGCTGATCTCCGTTCAGCTGCCGCAGCCTCCGGTCTTATTGACTGAGCACCAAATTAAAAACGTAAGCCAATTATACGTCTGCGGCCTTACGGGAAAACTTCCCTCCGCTACAAAGGCTTCGACGTCCATCTTCCCCGGTTTCCCAACATCCCCCCTGCGCCGCCGTACATCACCGCGCCGCTCCGCTAATGAACACGGCTCTCTTAAAAAGCAAATCTCCACCCTCCTCCCGTTCGCCACGCCCACTCGCCTCGGCTCCATCGGAAGCCGCCAAAAAAGGTTCCCAACCGCCACATCTCCGGCTACGGTTAGCTCGTTAGCGCTCTGCATTGTGATCGCACAGCGGCGGCGGCGGCGGGCTCAGCTGACTCACGCCGGCGTTGGCTGTAATAACAGGGCTCCGCGGATCATCCTGACGGTAAACAAACACGCTCTGCTCGCCGCGATCCTTTCCCCAGGTGTGTCATTATTTTTCAAGACAGGATGAAAACACCAATTCTCTTCTCCCCCCCACGTTCCTCTCCCACCTTCCTGTCCTCCCTCTCTTCCTCTCGGATGCCTGCCGAACTGAGAATTGTCTGCCGCGAGGACTCCCGCCTCTGTTTGCGCCTGAAGTATTGAAGTCATTATTTTGGCGTGTGTGTGTGTGTGTGTGTGAGAGATAGATGGTGGGGGTGACGGTGGTCTCTGCATCCACCTATCGAACGTACGTGTCCGTCTGCGTGGGAGGAAATTAAACGGCTGCAGACACAAGTGGGGTTTTTTTGTACCGTCGATCCTCCGGGGTGTGTTTGTTTACCCGGGTGGACGCACGGCGCGGCGCGAGCCAAGCTTTTTGTGAAAAGCGCACCTGCTCGTCCTTTCATCTGTCGTCTGTCTCGCTTTTCATGCAATCAGCCGGCCGGCTAACGATCTGGTAAACTGGCGAGGTCAAGATACGTGTCAGTGACGCCTCGATGCTTCGAATCAAAACGTCTTGCGTGTAAACTGAGCGGCGCACAGTCACACAGGCCTCGGATCAGCTTAAGTAGGTCAACACCCAAAAAAACACTGAGTGATTCGCTGACACACTTCTATTGTGTGTGTGTGTGTGTGTGTGTGTGTGTGTGTGGCTTCCATTGTTATTATTACGGAAACAGGAAGACGTTGAGCTGAGAGGTTCCATTTTGGCTCCGGTTGAGCCGTATGGTCTTCGCATTAGCGTACAACAGTCCAGGCGGTGATTTGCTGAAAGCATCAAAATCAGGCCTGATGGACTCGGAGAAACGGCGCCTTTGTGTCCAGCGCCCGTCGCTGTGTTAATGCACAACGAGTGCCGAGAAAGTGGAAGTCATGAAATCTACCGACATACATTCGATTCCTGCAGCGGTTGCTCAATTTAACCTCTCATGCGACAGGGTGAGTGGGCATTCTGACGCCGCTAATGTAATGTGCTCTGCAGCAGCGGCGCTGGGAAACAAGTGGCGGACAGGAGTCGAGGGTTTCACCTGATTGCGGCCCCGTTCGGCCTCGGCAACTGTTTTTAATTACAGGTCGATGGAGGCACTCTACTGTCGGAGAGAGAGAGTGAGGGGACGGTGATTAGAGAGAGGAAAGTAAGGAGTGAAAATCAGAAGGAAACAGCTTGAGGGATAAAAAGGGGGACGAAAGGGCAGTCTTTAAGGGGGAGGAGGGGGAGGAGGGGTGGTGCAGCAGGAGGAGGAGGATGTGTGGATGTGGACGTGAGGGAGAGGAAGAAATAGAAATAGCGAGAGAGAGAGAGAGATGTGGGGGAGGAACGCAGCGCCAGCGCCGAATAAAGAAAGAGCCAGAAGCTGTGTGTGTGTGTGTGTGTGTGTGTGAGATCAACGCTGCAGACGAGATCAGAGTGCGAAGGAGAGCTGGAGTGTGAGGAGAGGAGGATGTGCAACAGAAAGTTCAACAGAGAGAGATGAAAGATTCGGCGTGTTTACACTCGACTCGCCGCGGATTCACAGATTGAGGTTAATCGCCTGATTAAGGAAAACGAGGTTTTACACAAACCTGACGAACACAACGGAAGCTTTTTCTTAAGTTGAGGCAAGAAAATGAAGGCGTGTACGATTAACTCTACAGACTCAACCTAGAGCATGATGGGAGGAGGGACGTGTTGATTTAGTAGAGATGAAACAATCAGTTGATTAATCAGTTAGCTGATTGGAGGTCATCAGTAAAATCATTCCAGTTTTCTGAATGTGAAGATTAACTGCACACATGGGAGAAATCTTTAAACTAGAGCCGCCCAATACAGTTCATCAGTTGGCCAATATTATATAATAATAATAATATTATTATCAGTATCATGTATTTTTTACATAGTGGATTATTATTTTGTATAATTATGACATTTCCTGTGATGTTTGCTGTTTCAGTGCACTTTCCTGCCTTTGCTACATACAAATCCATCACAAGTCATTGATACGTGTGAGATATAACGGCCAATATCAATACATATATAAATCGGCCCCAGAAATCCAGTATGGGTCAGGCTCTACTTTACTACTATTAATATTAAACTAATCTGCAACTATTTTGATAATCGATTGGTCAATTTGTGGGATTTCTGACGATACTTTTTTACGAAAAAAGTCAAAATTAGTATTCTAGTTTCTTAAAAGATATCACATCACAAGGCTGGACTTTTGTTATATATATATTTTTAATTGTCATCATCAATGAAAATCCATCTACATGATTTAACATTTATGTTCTTTTCTTTTCTTTCTTCTTTCTGAAGATCGTTTTTTCAGAAAAAAGTCAAAATTATGATTCCAGTTTCCTAAAGACATCACATGAAACATTTTGTGCATTAAAATGTAAAAAAAAGGCTGGACTTTAGTTAAATATATATATTTTTTATGAAAATCCATCAACGTGATTCAACACTGATGTTCTTTTCTTTTTTTTTATTAAGAGACCTCGAGCCGCTGCAGTTACATACCGTGTGTTAAAATAGAGCTGAAACTGTTACGTTACGTTTACGTTACGAATACGTTAACTTACGAATTGATAACAGATCATTCAAAAGTCCTATTTTGACATGAAATTTCAGGTTTTTGGACTGTTGGTTGACATCATCTTCAATTTAAAGGGATTTTTTAAAATATATATGTATCCTGAACATACAATAATCAAGATAATAACTGTCAATTGTATTTATCTTTTAATGAAGATCCTTTTTTTAGAAAAAAGTCAAAATTATGATTCCAGTTTCCTAAAGATATCACATGAAACATTTTGTGTATTAAAATGTTAAAAAAAAAGGCTGGACTTTAGTTAAATACATATATTTTTCATGAAAATCCATCAATGTGATTCAACATTTATGTTCTTTTCTTTTTTTATTAAGAGACCTCGAGCCGCTGCAGTTACATACTGTGTGTTAAAATAGCCACTAGAGCTGAAACTGTTACGTTACGTTTACGTTACGAATACGTTAACTTACTAATTGATAACAGATCATTCAAAAGTCCTATTTTGACATGAAATTTCAGGTTTTTGGACTGTTGGTTGACATCATCTTCAATTTAAGTGGATTTTTTTTGATATATGAATCCTGAAAATACAATAATCAGGATTTACTTATCGTATTTATCTTTTATCAACCAATAAACATGTCCAAAGAAATTCAGTTTTGCAAACCGTTGGCTGGCGTGTAACACAAGTATATCCACTGTATATCTCTAAGTTAAAATAGGGCAGTGACCTCAAGTGTTTCATCACATATGAACGTCTGTACTGATGTATGCAATGCTAACAAGCTAACAGGAAGTAGGAAGCTAACAGAATGCTATGCTTCCTATAATGAAGCATCACCTTGGCACCAGCGCAGATACGTATACGCTGTTAGTTCTAACATTTAAGCTGGTTTTCTGACGCCGACTAACAAAAAAAATCTGCCATTTCTTTGACGCAGCTGCTGGCTATGATATCTTTCCATTTTTTTATTTTTTTCATAGAGGGGAGTCACTAAGCTGTGTTGGTGCCAAGAGGAATTTGAGTAATCCAGCTGGGTTAATCGAGTTCTGCTCCTGCGATTACAACCTTAATGCGAGTACGATAACTCTAAAGGGGGTTTTATCTGACAGTTGCAATATCACCCGACTGGCTCTAATCAAATCATTAAGAGTTCGTATAAACACGGGGAGCGACGGAGGGGAAGACGGAGCGGAGGGCGAGGGAAGCGAAGGCAGGAGGGAGACGGAGGAACGGACGCCCACGAGGCGAGATGAAAGAATCAGGTGATTCCTGTCAGCCGTGTGATCTCGGAGAGGGAAAGCGAGCCGGCTCTTCCTGCCTCTGCTGTCATCTGCCCTTCACTCGCTGAAAAGTTGTCCAGAGAGGAAAAAAAACAGCCCTGAAAGCGCTTGGCACACACTACCAGTCCTCTTCCTTCACCGAGTCCACGAGATCTGCACTTTCGTAACACACAGGGACACAGGAAGCTCGACAAAGGGAGAAAAAATGCTGCGAGACAGATGGTAATAAATCTGCAATATTTTCCTGAGAGTGAAGATCCTGTTTGCTACTTTCTATCTGCAAACCCTCAATAACAGCACAGGGACTTCTTAAATTTGAGTATTTGAGAACAACTCAACCTTCATGGACCGAAAAGCCCAAACATACTCAAACGTACTGAGTGCTTAAAGGGATATTCCGGTGTAAGTTTAATCCATGGTCTAACACACCTTGACACCGAGTAAGACTCCCCCTCGAGAGGTCAAGTTAGCTGACCGCTAGCTTAGCTAGTTTTAGCAACCTCAGAAAAGACAGCACGATAACAATACACTGCCGCTAAAATGTCTGATTATTATTCCATGGAATGCTCAGTTCTTATTATCGAGAGCTGACAGGGAAAATAAGGGAAGTAATGGAGGAATAATCAGACATTTTCATCCTTGAGCTGCAGAAATCTACTGCACTCGGTAATCGACTCGTCAGGGCTTCCCCACACAGGCAGGCTGCTGGAGGAGAGGGTGAGTTGTGCTGTGTTTTTAATACAAATCCAGCAAAGCTAGCAGATGTTTGATGCTTCGTACTGTGTGCTGGGACTGTACATGTACTGTTGCTGAAGTTTGCTGCTGTTCTCACCATTAATTGTGGCTTTTTGATGGCGGTTTCTAGTTGGAGACATAAGCTGCAGTGTATTGTTATCGTGCGGTCTTTTCTGAGGTTGCTAACACTAGCTAAGCTAGCGGTCAGCTAACTTGACCTCTCGAGGGGGAGTCTTACTCGGTGTCAAGGTGTGTTAGACCATGGATTAAACTTACACCGGAATATCCCTTTAAGTTTAAGGCCCGGCTTTGGAAAATGACGTCATAACACCTCGCCTCTGCGTATAAAACCAGCGTGTACGAACACGTGTTGTGCAGAAGGATCTTGCATCTAAAGTGATCAGAAATCAGGAAAGAAAATTCCCGTATTTTAACTTCAATGTCGTCTTCTCTTTAACGGGTGAATTACAGATGGCAGCGCCGCTCTCGCCAGCAAACACTGAAGCGTATGGGAACTGCTTTCTGTTATGTAAAACAGGAAGTAAGTGTGTGAAAAAGTGCAGCTGGGTGTCAACCGCGGGTTGCGAGGGTTGTCGTGAACGTGTCGCTTGACTTGGCTGGCCGTTTTCTGAGTGTCTGCACGCAAGTATGCACGTGACACGTACGTTTTTATCCATAAACTGCTTCTCAATCTGTCGCGATCTAGAAGAACTGCAACAGAGGAAAAAGGCTGAACAAGTGAGGAAATCAAACGTTGCACTTAAAGGTTGCAACATGATTTAACATACTTTGGTTTGGGCTGCCAGCGATTGTGAAAACTACATAATTGATAAAAAACAATTGACGCGCTGATTATTATAGTGTCATAAATCCAGTCCCTGACAGTGGTGCTCTCCTCCCTAAAGGCCCCGACTGACTCTCAGTCAGGCTGTGGCTTGTTGTACCGGGGCTCGGAGAGGCCGACGAGGACCAGAGAGCTGCATTTCACTTTCACTTACATACCAAAGTGCAATAAATGTTTCCGAAGTCAAGGAGAAGCCATGAGAAATGATCCGACCGACCAAAACAATAGTGATGTCGAGTCAGCTGTTGTTAACGCCGGAATCAAAGTTCGGAGTCGTCGGAGCTGCGGTTCAAAGCGGGGTGAGGACAGAAGTGCTCGGTTAGAGGAAAACCACTGATGGAGCCGATTCCAGGCTTCGGAGTCTGAACTTGTTAAGTGTTACGTTTTTAATAGCCGCATTATCTCGGCACGAAGGAACTCGGTCCTGTAAAAGCAGCTGTACGTCACTTGATTGCGGGTCATTTGGGGCGATAAGCAGAGCCAGCGGTGAGCCACGGTCACCGGACAGGTGGCAACGCTTTGAGAAATATTTTTATTTGCTAAAGGAGTGAAATCATCATCATGTTTTCTTTTCTTTCCATTTCTGTCCACGTGCTGCGTCTGCAAACTCTCAGCGTTACGGTTTTTGCTGCAGCAGCCGTGATGCAGCGTTGAGTAATCGTCCTGTGGAGCGTCTATCTGAAGTTTGTCCCGTCAGCCACATTTTCTCATGACTTTATGAGGGATTGTTTCCCCTTTTTGTCTCTGCCAGGTTCCTGCAGCTTTGAAAAACTCCCAGTAAAGCACTTAATAAAGAGCTCTCGTCAAAAACCGAGTGGCGTCCATCTACGTAATCCTAATCACGTATACCTTTTGTAAGTGCGATTTAAATACCTTTAAGTTGAGTCCTTATTGTTTCTGGCGACGTCCCCATTAAGTCTGTCGACACACATGACTCTGAAACTGAAATACGTGTGTTTGACTTCGAGCTGCGAGGCTGCAGAGCGCCAGCTGACTCCGAGACCCGCGCGTTGACTCATTCCACAACCACGTTCGCTCTCCTCACACGACCCCGACAGGCACGCTCGGACCTGCACCGCTGCTGCCACACACACTGACAACACACACACACACCACACCCTGACAGAAACTTCCTCTGTTTCCTGCCCCCTCTCGTGCTGCTCGCCGCTCTTTTCCTGCCCGAGCGAGAGGTTTCAGGCGGCGTGACAGACTCGCTGTTTGCACGTGTGAGAGAGAGAAGCGACGGCGTCCGACAGATTCTTCCGCGGCCGGCGCGTCGTCCGGACTCGTAAACGAAAGCCCGAGTGCCAAGTGCGATCGCAGGGCCTGTCTCACTTATCTGTCCGAGGCGCCGTGCACGCTGGGAATTCAGAGTGACTATTTCTGACGCAGGGTGTGAGCAAAAAGACAGAAAACAACGTAACGCGTACGCCTTTCTGTGCGAGTGAATACACGTCCACTCAGGGAGACTGTGGCTCTATTGTTATCGCCATGACAGCGTAAGCCTCCGCGCCACGCCCTCCCTCACGCTCCGACTTGACATTTGGGAGGTTAATTTTAGCCGCAGAAACGGAGCCGAGCTGGGCAGCGGAGCGAACGGAAAGCCAGGCCGCAAATAAAGTCACACAGCCCCGGAATGAAATAAAAAAAATGCCAGGAAATATAACTTGTTAAAAGCGAGCTTCTCTCCCCTTTTTTTTTTTTCCACGATCCATCAACTCCCTCTGTGGCTGGAAATCCTTCTCTCACCTCTCCGTGACCCGTCTGGGAATAAAAAAAAAAGGGATGTGTCGTTTTCAAGGCATCTGCACGACACACCGTGAAGCGTCTGCTCTGTTCCTAATTTTGGAGACTCAACAGTGAAGCTCTGGCAGGTTCCTGGAGTCGCGCTGACCGCTGGGCCTATTTTGAGTCAAAGAAACTTCCCGAGGGTTTTTTTTTTTAATCAGTCAGTCGAGGAGGAAATGCTAATAAAATCCCCCCGCCCAAAAAAAAACACCCAGGAATGCTCTGTTCTGCTCTGCGGAGAGTTTGTGAAACAGATCTTGCGACAGAAGCTGGTGCAACTCGAGCGCCGCCGCTTATGATGACACTTAAGATCTGCCTCCCCGCGGTGTTGCCATAGAAGCCTCGCACACTCAGAGCCGCCCGCCGCTGACGTACGTGACTCTTTTCTGTTCCGGCAGAATCGGGTTCGGTTGTGGAGAACGAGGGGTCGGTCGCGGCGACTGACCTGGGTGCAGTTCAGCCGTTTCGCAATTAGAGCTGGATGGCAGCACTCCGGGTGAAGAGACGCGTAATTGCTTAAACCGCGGTGGAGAAAAAAAAGCAGAACGCCGCCGTCCTTGACCTTAGCGCTGTTATGTAATGACCCAGAGAGAGAGAGAGAGAGGGGGGGGCGTGACGGAGGGAGGCGGATAATTACTGTAACTGAACAGTACATGCTCGGTTTCGGACTATATAATCAGCCGAGCACGCTGTCAAAGCGTTAAATGGATCGTCTCGACTTCAGCGATTGTTTCTGTTTCTGTGATAAACGACAAGACTACAGAATATATTTAAATGAAAAAACGTAACAAGACACAGAGATACGGAGATGAAAAATATAATACACTGCAGGAAGGAGAGAGTCTATTATTCCCTCGGCCGATCGGAGAGGTCGCGGCGGCTGCATGGACGCCAGTCACTGTCAGAACCGGAGCTCCTTCAGTCTGAGATTACAGCAGCGAGACGGCTGAAGGAGAGCGGAGGAGACACGACTGACTGATACGCTTTGAGAAGGTTTTCATCTGCCGGCTCAGAGAGAGCAAGTCCTGAAGTGCTTCAATTAGAGTATCGGAGAGAACTTCCTCTATCGCCGACCCGCCGCCATTCCCCGTGTCAGAGGGCTCGTTCAAGCCAAATTATAGAGCAGGCATTATCTTTCTTGCGTTTCGTGGTAGCTAGCTGAGTGTTTTATCCCGCTGGACCAGTAATTTCCATGCTGAGCTCATGAATATCTTGAGAAACACCTCGAGGGAGTTTTCTTTAAATTTGGTGCAAATGTCCACTCGGACTCAAGGACGAACTGGTGAGGACGTGTCCGTCAAAGATGCGACCTCACAAACATGGACATAAGTAGAATCCGTCTACTAATATCCAAAAGGTCAAAGGTCAACTTCACTGTGACACGGTGAGGTTCTGCAGATACCGAGCCTCAGGTGATCGTCGTACCCGTGTTGAAGCTTTCCGTCAATCCTCCGGTCATTAAAGTTCGCGCTACACGGGATTTATCACGAGTCTGGACAAACGTGGATGCAACAGACGATGAAGAAATGACAGCCCGCACTTCTCCACAGCTTGAAAAATCTATATGTCAGGTGCACAGAGGCGGCAGGAATCAACAACGAACCAAACTCTCAAGAGAACAGATCTTATCTTGTGTGCACGGAGGCATACAACCACGAGGCGGTTATTCTAGTCGGACGTGTTTTTCAGATATCTATCTCTGCTGCCACCCCGATAACATCGAGACGAACGGAAATCTGAATTCAAATTACATTTACATTAGACTTTTTTATCTCAACTCGTGTGTTTCAAACCATCTGCTCAGTCCGGTTTTCATCGTCTTAACTCTTTCACGGTCTCAATCAACTCTCGAGTTCTTTGATTGGCTGCCAACGTAAAAAATGATTCATTGGTGAAAAAACAAAGAAGAAGAAAAGCAACATGCCTCACCAGCAGGGCTGCATGATGCGTGTTATTTTTAGACACTACGATTGTGGTATGATTTACGATTAGCAGGAATTATCATCTTTCACCACAGTTTAACTTCCACTGAAAAAGGATTCACGATGATGCAACATCTGTTGGCGACCGCGCCAAATGAAATAAACGTTATCTCACATCTGGAAAAACACGACTTCTGATACCATTCCAATTAATCGTGCTCCGATCTGCTAACCTCAACTGTTAAGAGTGTTTAAAACTGATCACAGCCCTCTCCATCTCCACTGGATTCAAACGGAGGCAGAAACCTCCAACAATCGTCTCAAGACCTGTGAAACTAAAGCCAAAAATGAATTGCACGACTGGATACCACTAGAGATAGTGAGAGAATACGGGTGAACAACGACGGGCGTTCATTCAGTGACCGCCGCTCTCACATTCAGCTCGTGTTTCCTCGCCGTCGGTCTCCACCTTGACCCTTTTGGCAGCCCGGCTAACCGACTAGCATCTCAAGTGCTCTTATCTCGGCCGACCCTTCCCCCTCCTCCTCTCGACAGCAGCGCGAGCCTCACCTGCACTCGGGGCGCTGACTGGAAAAGGTCGAGGACGAGGAGGGGAAAGAAAACCGGGCCGAGAGAGGGAGGAGGAACCGAAAAGGAAAATGTCAGGCACCCCGAGCTACTCGTCGGAGAGGGAAAGGCTACGTGCTAGCATGTCCGATCCCTGTGAGAGCCGGGTAAATAACCCCGGGCTGTTTGCTGTGCTCGTGCATAACACCTTTTGTCACCATTTTCCATCTTCCCCCCGTCGCTGACGCCTCATTGTCATTCTCGTTCCCTCCTCCTGCCTCCCCTTCAGTCTGTCTCCATCTTCCTCTCCGCTCTCGGCTTTACAAAAACAGAAAATAAGACTCGACTAGTTGTTTTTTTTTGCCTTCCCAGTCTATAAGAGAGAGAGAGGGAGAAAGTTTGCTGACATTTTAAAGCTCCCACTCGTTCAGAGAACACTGAGGTACTCCCTTTTTTCTGCACAGCCAAACGCTCAGGGCTGCTTGGAAAGCATCATCGTGACGCATTAGTCATTTTTTTTTTTTTTATTAGGATAAATCATCGGAGGACAACACGATAAGAAACCACAGATGGCTTTAGGCGGTAAAGCATGATGGGGAATCGTTCAGGCCGGCTCGGAGGAGCTCAGAGGTGTGATTACCACGAGTGCGCGTTGTTTGTATTAACACAGTAGGATGATTAAAGACGGGAGCAGAATTAGATTCATCGTGCAGTAATGAACTTGAGTCATGAGTCAGTCCCTGCAGATCCATTTGTTACACTTCCACTTTCCTTGCATTTTACAAGACCCTGAAATGAACCTGGAAATGTATTTATTCATTTATTTTTGGCCTTATTCGTCAGGACAGCTTGAGAGTGACAGGAAATGGGGCTGAGGGCGGTGACGGCGGCAAAATGGCAACAGGTCAGATTTTAACTTCGGGTCACTGGAGCGAGGACAAAGCCAAAGTGTTGGCGGGCGCCGATCCACCGACTGAGCCGCCGAAACAACTGAACATGTACGAGAAACAACCCAACGCAGACTGGTTGTCCTACACGTGTAAAAGTAAAGATATTGTGTATTAAAGCTTGGTGAAAGTGAAAGTCACGGACACGAGAAGTGCTTGAACGAAAGTCTTAAAGTATCTGGTGTTAGCAGCTTAAGTATTAAAAGTATCCGACACACTTACAGCTACCGTATACGTACAGTACTACCTCACTATAAAAAACAGTACATTTCATTTCCCTGCACACCTGAGCATTAATCTAACGAGGTAAACTACTCCTGAAGTGTAAATGGAAGCTGAGCGTCGACTGTCGAGTTCGGCCCGTGCAGGTCTACAGAAGCAGCTTCGTGGCAGCTGCTGTTCTCGGTACGAGTTCACACTCACGACCGTAAGAAAAGTGCCGTAACGAACCGGAATAACTCACAGCCGTCACGCGAGCTTCATCAATGGACGGGGATTTCTCATCTCTTTTGACTTACAGGCTGAAGGTTTATTCTCGATCTTGGCGAAAACAGTCCTAACACGATGACTATTTTAGTGGCTGTTCTGGAGCTTTCGATCTTAACGCGTGACCAAAGTCGTTTCTCAGTCTTAGACGACGCTTTCTGTATAACTGACACTGATACTAACAGGTGTTTCTCGTCGACCACTCATTTGGTTAAAGTCTGGTTAAGGTTTAAGCAACGAAACCCTTCATTTAGATTGAAGAGAGGTCGCTTTCGGTTTGTGGCAGCGTACGATCATCGTTCATGACTCACACGACCGCAAGAGATCACTGGTCAGGAAACTCAAAGTCACTTAAAGGGAAATTAAGCCAGCAGGTGCCACCACAGATGGAAACTACTGGACAGGAATACATCTTCAAGAAAAAGACAAGTAGTAGCTGCTGAGAAAAAGGGAAAGTAATGAATGGAGAATCAATACGAGCTCTTTTTTAGCGTATTTAATTAGCTTTTCCCTCGTTATGAAATGATTTTGCAGAACAGCTACCGAAACTTTTTTCTGTCTGCTCTCCAGAATTAAACCCGAGCAGATGGGTCACAGCGGCTTGATGAGCCACTCGAGGCTCCTCCTGCGCTACGCTTGATTGGAGGCAAATGGAACGATTTCTTCTTCTTCTTTTTTTTTTTTTTTTCAAAATGTAAATAATGACTTCATTTCCAGAGCATTTTTCATGCAATAATGGAGTGATTTAGAGGAGCAGAGGGGGGGAGGGGAGCAGAAGAGTGGGCTCATCCAAACAAACATGAAGCATCTCTGTGAAAAACCACAGACGCCTCTCTAAACCTTTTCCTCACGCTGCAGCTTCTGCAGAGAGAGGCTGCAGCATTAATTCCCTCTCCGGGGAAACGTAAATGTTGGTATTGAGCAACGGCAAACTGAAATCCACTAATTGGATCTTGCTTCTAGGGGACGTTGTGTGTGATTGTTTCCCGTGTTGCCGAATTTTCCTGCTATTCGTTTCAGCCTTGTGACACTGCGACGTAAAAACACACGGCCTCGTGTTAAAGTCACATCGTACGTCGGCTACTTTAAAGTGGATGACCGTATGATTTAAAACCCACTGTAGTCTGCCCGAGGGGCAACGCGCAGACGAGCTCCAGCTGTTCATTTATATTCACCTGCGCCGTCGAACTTTAACGTCGCGCGCGCCACGTGTAAGAGCTCCGATAAAGCTCCGGCGCAGCGTGAAAACGCTTCATCATTAGTCGGTCGTTTCATCCGCTAATGGTGCAGAACCGCGGCAAAAACATCCATCCAGACAGGCCCGGTCACAACGGGACGCCGCGGAGAATATTACACTGAAACATCCGTGCAAAATGCAAAAAGAGAGGGTGAACTGCATGTTAATCATCCCCAGGACGATTCTATTCGTGTTTCAACCCTCAATATGATTTGATTCTGTTAATTAGACCTGTTGCTTGTTTAATTGTTTTGGCTGAACTTCACATCTCCAGATCTCGATGTGTTCTCTTTAAAATGCAGGTTTGAGTCTGAAGAGCTGGACGAACCCACAAGATGTTTGACTTTCTGTATAAGGCGAACTAAAACGTTTAAAAGAAAGGCATGGATGCATTTGAACTTAAAGTGAGCGTCCACACTTTCTACACGGAGTTTGCCTTCGATACTGAACAGAAAACAGAGAAAAATACTTGCAGGTGAAGACATCCAAACGGTAGTGAAACGCCGCGTGATGCCAATATGGCTGCCCACAGATCATTTTCACTCTATTTGTATGCGGAGAATGCAGGCGTGACGGGGGATTTCCTCGGTGTCATGCAGCGGAATGAGACTGAATCTTTAGACGATGCACAGCTGAGGACACACGTGCTCCTCGTGTCCCAGACTTCATATTTGCATCTTCTGTTTGATGGCGAATTGATGAACGGACTAGTGATCGTCCCAGTAATGGTAGCCAGTTAGCAGTTGTCCAAACCAATAAAACATCTTCTCAGCTTCTACTTTTAGCCAAAAAACTGTGTCTGACTGTCAAAATAAAATGTTTTGCTCGCAATCTCATGAGCTCGATCGCTAACGGGACTATTAGTTCACTTGCTATCTGAGAGTTAGCGAGCTTGGTAGTCGATAGCTCGACTGCAGCCCTGCAAGTAATCAATACATCGCCGAGTTTATAGAGTCACACATCTCACAAGAGTCTGACATGGACCACAATGTGAAAGAGCAAACAGGAAAACTAAAACCAACCTGCGCTGTTCGACAGAAAAGTGTGCTTGTGTAATTAAATCCAGACCTCTGTATTAAATAATCAGCAGCAGCAGCAGCAGCAGGACTCGTCTAATAAAAGCTATTGTTTCTGTAAATCTGTGCACTTCAGCTTGTCACTGAAAGGTCGTGAATTCATTTCACGCCACGCGGCCGCCGAACGCCCGCTAGAAGAAATAATGACACGTCTTTAATGAATACCTGCCACTCCCGTGTTGAGGTAAATAAGGGGCCTCGTCTGAAACACGCGTGCGGTCACATTTCTTTTTTTCCTCTCCTGCAGAAGAATTTGAAAATGAGCACCTGTCCCATCAGGGGGAAATGTGAGAGGAGGGAGCGGCGACTGGCAGCTCGTTAAACCCCGGAGGACAACCTCGTTAATGATGCGAGCGGTGGGCGAGCGCGACACCCGGGCTAGCACCTCGCCCGGGCGGTGAGATGTTACAGGATGACAGGAAGGTGCATGCACAAGCACACACAGGCAAATGAGTGTATATATATAAAAAAAGACAAACAAGGAACATAAATAGACAGATTTACAGGCAGATTTACCCTATAGACACTCACATCCATACGTTCGGGCTCCTACGCGCCGCGAAACTCGACGAGATCTAATTGAGTTCCCGGCAATTCAGCAACATCTGTCGGCTCCTCCTCATCTTGACTCCTCAGCTTTCAATCAGCCACACACACACACACACACACACCACAATTACAGAGGGCCTATTAGTGATGTTAAGCCTTCCTTCTCGTGATGGCAGGATGAGACGACTAATGGCTGCCGCTGATTAGCGAGTGTCGGCCTCCCTCTGAGTGCCGCCTCTGCAGCTGGGACCGGACCCGGAGGAGTCACATTGTCTTCTACGAAACTGGGAAAACGTATCATTCATTTAGATGTTACGTAAGTGTGCTATCTTCTCTGCTACAGATCAGGTTCATGGCTAAATATTTCAGATCCAGATTCATGATGACGAACAGACCATTTTTCTGTCCATTCAATTAACAAATAGTTCATATTTGATTACTTTTATCCACTTTATGCAGAAATTTCAATTAACCATGTAACTAAAATATGAAAAGGCTAATATATAAAATAGAAAAAGCCAAATAAAAACACCCTTAAACTATAGTTGCAGAAAGATATTTAAGCCTATAATGTGAATAAGGTCAAAAATAAAGTGCAAAGTACTGTTTTCTGTCGGTCCATGTCGGACTTTTTTCACGCTCATGTGACAGAACTAACTCCTCTTTCAGGTGAGAGTCCTGCTCCTGTTCTGAATAACCTCATTCTACGTCACATTTTCTCTCCTCCGTGTTTGTTCGTTTTGCCTCTGTGCAAGTTTTCCTGCCTGCGTAACGTAACGTAACGTGCAGGTGAACACAAGGCCAGATGATGAGAAACGCTGCCGTAACAGACTGTGATTTGCAACAAACAGTACAGCTTAATCTGAAATGAATGACGTTTTTGAAACACATTATATTTATACGTTGCGTGAACCCTGTTCGGAGGGTCGACCTGCCACGTAAGAGCTGATGATCCTGACACAATCAGGCTGGTTTTGTCAAGAAGCTCCAAACAAGAAAAGATATCCAGGAATAGTTCCGACATTAAAACGGTGAACTTAAAAGGAATAGTCGAGAATATTAAGAGAAAACATCAGCTGTCTGGACCTCCAGAAGACAAAATCGACCCGCTTGGAGAAACGGACAGAGTGATCTATAAGGTTCAGTCAGAAACGATCCGTAACGCGGGTGTCGATACCGACGACATGTTTCTACCATTCCTCTCAGAGAAGACGTTTTAAAATCACACCGCTCCGTCTTAATCGATGTCGCGCGGTAAATCGCCTCCGCACCAACACGACTGAAACAATTTTCACCACATTTGTTGTCTCGGCGCGATGACGGGGAATTATGATTAAAACTTAACAATCAATGTTTTTAGTCGAGTGTCCTCTAGGATTTAAAAAACATCCATCGGCTCGAGCTACACCTGCCTCCGAGAACTATTCTTAGGCTTTTTTTTTCAATATTAAGATTTGTTTTCTCCCTTTCGTTGCCATCTGTATCCCATCTGTCTCACAGCTACTTTCTGTGCCTTGGGGGGGTTTTTTCTCAAGAAAGAGAGGCTATTTGCAAAATCTAAAGTAGACAAACCCGGGCAGGGAGCCATGACCGAATGCAAAAAAACCTTCCAGGAAAAACTGTGCTGTGACCCAGTAGTTCCCACCCTGAGAAGCCCCCCCTCGGGCGTCAACACGGGCTGAAAGGCTGTGAGATGAAAGGGAAATACATACTGTAAATCTACGACTTAATCAGTCAGAGAAGAAGAAAATACCTTCTGCTGTTGATCTGCTCTCGGTTCGTTGACCTTAACCCCTTTAACCCACTGACGCAAACAGAGGAAGTCTGTGAACCGCAGCTCTAAACCGCCGTGACTCCCCTCGCGACAAACCCAAGTTTCAGCTCAGACCTCCACCTTCGCTGCTCATTCAATTTCCTGGTCTTTGCATCGCTTACATTTTGCATTTTTTTTGGCGTCGGGGAGCAGAATGAGCCTAATTTCCTGGATCGCTTGTGTTTCAATCAACCGGGCTGTAAAGAAAAAAAAAAAAAGAGCAGGGCCGAGGCAGGAAAGCCTCCCTGCTTCCCCGAGCATCGGGGCAGGAAAAACAAAATTCCTCCGACCTTAAAAGGATCACGGCGGAGGGATGGACTCCGAAAGTGAGAAGCGAAGAGGAGGGTGGGTTTTCTTTAATGAGAGTAATTAGTGCGAGCAGAGGAGGGAGGAAGTGACGAGGGGTCATCCTCGACGAGGAGGCGAGAGGGTCGTCGCTCCGGCATTGTCAATTTCGATCGTGCCCATTGTGTGTGTAGTGTGTCGATTCGCCTCTAAATTAAGTTTCCCCGTTAAGGACAAAGAAAGCCTGTAACCGAAACCGAACAACAAAATTCCTGCATTAAGCCGACAATGGCGACGCAGTCCCTCAGACAGCAGACGCAGCTGTACGCCGCTCAAACAGATAAATTGGATCATTTGGACGCACAAACAGCCTCTCTATTTTCTGATAAAACGCCACATTATGTCGCTGAAACAGCGAGGGGCACAGAGCGGCTGGGGGGCTTTTCTCTAACTTTCGTGCCTTGTCAATGAGTCTTTAAGGGGAAATTACGGAACGTGGAAACGTGCACGAGCGCACAAACAACACACGCTGCTCTTTTCTCGAAAAATGAGCGGTGATAGCGAGCTTTGTTCGACAGAAGGGAGCGCTTTGCCAACACTCCCCGTACAGTCTGTCTGATTTAACAGGAACTGTTTCAGTTCAAGCCAAAGTAAAAAAAAAAAGCACCAAAGCTTCCACAAACCCTGCAAACATGTCACTAAATCATTCGTTGAAACAACGGCGCCAGTGTTTCGCCGCACAAAACCACCGTCAATCAGCGGCACGTGACTGAAAACCAACAACCACAAGTTGCCAGTTTCTGTAAAACACTGATACGTCCACATTTGCACAAGTACCATATTGACCTTTTCCGCAAATACACGTCATGAACGTTCATATAACACGTTTACGACCTGACTTTCATATCTGGAGGTGGAGGGGATGGTGGCAGAGGTCGGACAGTCGGAGGTCTTGGGTCTCAAGACATTTCCAGCCATGTTTGTTTGGACGAAAACAAGTATTTTAATCTTTTCCTAACCTGAACCAGGTGGTTTTTGTGCCTAAACCTAACCAGAACATAAGAACAACCTTGTCACAACATAAAATAGAAACTGAAGGTAAAGAAACATAAAGTTTCAACATACGTAAGCGGTTGCAGAAATGTTGATTTCCAACATTGATTCTGGCGACTGGGTTCTTTCCCCTGGTGGTTAATTGACTTTATAAAGTACATTTTAGTTAAGGGGGCCTGATGGACCCGCCACAAACAATCACTCATCAATGAAAAACACCACCTGACACATTTTTTTCACCATCTCTCAAGTTGTAAGCGATCGAGCAAACTTGTCGTAGCTTATTGAACAACAAGGCTAAAAAATCTGCGGCCTGCTGAGGCTGAAACATTAATTACATCCAACGATATTAAAATAATCGACGTAATAAATGGTTACGTTCACATTTGCACAAGTACCATGTTGACCTTTTCCACAAATACACGTCATGAACATTCATATAACACGCTTACGACCTGACTCTCATATCTGGAGGTGGAGGGGATGGTGGCAGAGGTCGGACAGTCGGAGGCTGAAGTGTGAAACCACTGGGTCTTGGGTCTCAAGACATTTCCAGCCATGTTTGTTTGGACGAACACATGTATTTTAATCTTTTCCTAACCCTAACCAGGTGGTTCATGTGCCTAAACCTAACGAGAACATAAGAACAACCTTGTCACAACATAAAATAGAAATTGAAGGTAAAGAAACATAAAGTTTCAACATACGTAAGCGGTTGCAGAAATGTTGATTTCCAACATTGATTCTGGCGACTGGGTTCTTTCCCCTGGTGGTTAATTGACTTTATAAAGTACATTTAAGTTAAGGGGGCCTGATGGACCTGCAACAAACAATCACTCATCAATGAAAAACACCACCTGGACCCATTTTTTCACCATCTCTCAAGTTGTAAGCGACAGAAACACTCGACGACTGTGATCGAGCAGTTCTGTCGTAGCTTATTGAACAACAAGGCTAAAAAATCTGTGGCCTGTTGAAGCTGAAATATTAATTACATCCAACGATATTAAAATAATCGACGTAATAAATGGCCTTTTTGCTTTCTTTAGAGTTTCATATTTCATGTTATTTCCTGAGGGTGCAGCTACGGTGATGGAAAAGTCGCGGAATCAATGTAATCCCGTCCGTCAAACTAAATCTGACATTTTGCGTCGCTTCGACTGAGGAAAGAGCAGGAACAACATCAGTATTCACACTTCACGGCCCTTTTGTTCCACTTACACACATCACATATGCATCTTTATCATCCTTAAGTCTTGACGGACTCCGTTTCTTTTCTCATCGGAACAAAATCCACTGGTGTGATAATGGAGGTTTCTTTCAGCGGCCCCTCCGCGGTGATGAAAAACACTGTGGCGGCAGAGTGGCAGTAATGGCGGGAGACCTGCGGAGAGGCAGCGTGACACGGAGTCAGGCCGGGAGAACGAGGAGGAGACGAAAATAGGTGGAGAGACGCGGGGGGTGACGTGAAATGAGAGCATAAGAGCGGGTAACGATGTGTGCGAGACAATAAGGAACTAAACTACGGATGAAAGCGACCTTGATATAAGACAGCTGATGAGAACAACCGTGACACCTACGGGAAGGCGGGAAAACGGTTTCTCCCCCCTTTTTAGTAACTAGAATCAAGTTGCCCGTGAGCAAGGCACCGAGCACCGTGAGAGGAAGCTTTCATGTGTAAAAAACTGCACAAAAACGAGAATAACACGACAGACTCGTGTGAGTTCGCTGCCCCGAAAATGGAGGATGTTCGGAGATTAAAGCGCTCGCCTGTGATATCCTTTTAGGACGGCGTCTCCGGCGCTGAGGGCTCGTCGCAGGGGTGTTTTTTTGAAATGCACCGCCTGTCAATCATTTCCGTGCGGCGGCGGTACTTGGGGGGAACAGTTTTCTTGAGATCGGATCAGAAAAGGCAAAGAAACTGAACCGACGTCGAGTCTTTCATCACATAAAATGCTCTTCATTTTGGATTTAGTCTGTCTATAAGTAGAGAAGCTACCTTTTACCTACTATTCTGATAATTGATTGTCAAACATCTGCTGGTTTAAGCTTATTAAACGTGAGGATTTGCTGCTTTTCTTTGTCGTTCATGATCGTAAATGAAGAGTCTTTCGGTTTGGGGCTCTGGGAACGTTTGACGAGCGTTTTTCACAGTTGTTTTGACATTTTATCGACTATTAGACCGTTCATCTTGTGAATAATTGTTAGTTTTGCAGCCCTAATTCGCTTTAAATGGACAAGACTATGATTTGTTGTGACAGTGCTGCGTTGGGTGTGGTAGCAGTATCGTCTAAATGGGTTGTTATTGTCGTAGCGGACCACCTATCATTTAAGTTTTATGGAGCTTGAGCCTTGTAGGGACTAAAAGCTTGAATATCTCCTCATCGCCCTTTTTTATTGTCAATCTGTCTGTTAGTTCGAGTCCCACAACTTTATTATCTTCATCATATGTGTTGTTTTTTCAATAGTTTTTGTTTTATATTTCCTGTTTCAAGTCTCGTAAATGTAAAGACTTGCATCATTTATGATAGTTAATGAAGAGTCTTTGTGTTTTGGACGGTATGTTGGACAAAACAAACCATTTGAAGACGTCACTTTGGGCTCTGGCACTACATTTTTTCGACATTTTAAAGGGTTAACAATCCATTAATCTTGAAAGCAATCGGCAGGTGTATTGATAATAAAGCCCTGCCTGGAACAGAGCGAGAGTTGCAGCTCTATTTTGTGCATTAGACGAGGAGGACGCGTTCAAACGCCTCCGGTCTGATGTGAGTGAATTTTAGCTGAAGTTCACTTGAGGTCTTGAGAAATTGCTATTGTTGGAAACGTGGCGTCAAGTTAAAGCAAAAGTGTTGCAAGGAAACGAGGAAGCGAGCCCTCGTCTGAAGCAGAAGTTCCAACAAACTGTACCTCAGATCCTTCTCGTTTACGAAACCGTGCGTGTTCCCCATTCGGGTTTGCCGTCGGACGATTATCCGTCATTCATCTGCGTTGATGCACTTTCCACCTGTCTGCAGGCTTTTATCTCCCGCCGGCTGGTTCGTATACGAGTCGCGTTTCACCGTGCATCCACTGATTGTGGCGTACGGCGCGAGAGCAGAACAAGAGCAGCGAGGGAGCTGCTTGTGTTTTTGTGTCACACAGATATAGAAGTGTCAGAGCATATGTGTGTGTGTGAGAGAGAGGAGACAGATCTAACAGCATGTGTGCACACGAGAGACAGCCAGCACAGTGTGTGTGTGTGTGTGTGTGTGTGTGCACCAGCCCTCAGTGTGTGTGTGTGTGTTTTTTCATCACATCTCAACTTCCTCTTCTGCCATCAGTGCAGCTCTGAAAAGCTCAGTACGCCTGTCCCTCCTGCTAACGATCACTAAACGAGAGCTTTACGTTCGCACTCGGATCAGCTTTCGTCTTTTGACTTTAACCGAACAAACTGAGCGTCGTGTTAGCAGTAAAGCTGAACATTAAAAATTCAGTCTGAGCTGCAGTTTAGGTGTCGTAGCTTATTTATGCTCTCGGTGCACTCAGGAAAATAATGTTTCTGAGCCTTAAATTTGAAGAAATCTGACTTTTCACTCAATAAAATCAAGGCACTTTAATCGATACCCGAGCAAAGGAGCATCGTAGCATGTTTCTGAGTGTGATCGTGGCTGCAGACATGCAAAGATCAACGCTCCTGATATTCTGATATATCAGTGGCGAGAATTCAAATCCGGTGGCGAATGAGTTAGCGTGTTTCATGTACTTCTTTTCGTATCCCCAAACCGAGATTTGAATGATATGGAAGGTGGTGAAGCCTCTTCCTGTAGCCAGTCTCTGCACAAGCTAGGCTAGCTAACAAGCTAGCATGGTTACAACACACGACAACCAAAGCTGTCTGGGTAGAACGTCTGAGATTATATTTCTACATATGCAAAAATGACTATGAATAAACCATTACAGAACGTACAGCAGACACTCCCACATAACAACCATCATGGGAAATATTATCCTCCACGGCAGGATAATCACACAGACATGCAAACACACAGAGCTGTTTAGATCAGATAAGACGAAGCTAAACACCGTGACACGCTGCTCTGTGATCAGATAGCAAAGCGTCTACAGTTCTGCTGGTGAGGCTGAGACAACATATGCACGCTAATATGATCACAATGACAACGACAAACAGCATATGGATGTTAAGACGTGATAATGTTTACCATGTTAAGCATCTTAGCTTAGTGCTTTAGCATGTTAACATCTGCTAAAAGCACTGAATATAAATTATAGACTGAAGATTGGTTATGATCAAAGCTTTAAAGGTGCAGTATGCAAAAAAATAACTTATCTCTAACAGAGTGTGGATAAACAACAGTCTCCTTTCTCATTAAACCACTCCGAGGCCTCAGTCCGGACTGATAACTGCACTGCTAACCGAGCTAAGTAGCAAACAGCGGCTACAGTTAGCAGCAGTTAGCAGTTACTCTGGTGATTTGCTGCCCCTCATCTGTTTTATTCTGCACCTCGACGTAAAAACAGCTGATAGGAGCGTCATTAGTTTTAAACCAAGGTTAACAGCTAAAAGTCACAAAATCAAAGGTATTAAAATCAAAAATTGCCCAAATTTTATTCAGATTTATCAAATAGTTGTCACTCAAGACTAAGAATAGGCGATGTGGCCCTAAAACAACGTCACAATATTTCAGGGTATTTCTGAGATAATGATGTTCTAGACAATAAAACAAAAATGTAAAAATATTGAGCTCCTCTCGCAGGATTTTCTGCTTACTGTTGCCCCTTTTTGTCTTTACAGTCTTCTTGAACTTGGGCCTGAAGCTGAACTACAGCACATTTTAAAAAAAAAAAACAGAGAGAGAAAAAGAAATCAGAGCGCTTGCTTGCTCGTACAGATCTGCCTCTAATTGCCGGTGTGATTTTCCTCCGCGGTCGTGAGAACGTTTAAGCCTCAAAATCGGGTAATGGGCCAGAAAAAAAGGTTAAGAAAACCAAACGCCGACGTGAGACTGTTAACGCCGTCTGAGCGCCGTCCCGACAGCTGCGTCGCTCACAGCTGGCTGAAGAAAAAACCGTTCTCCTCCTGCGTGATTTGGAATCAGCTCTGCAAACGGCGAGAGCTAAACACGAGAAATCCCTGTACGTTTGCATCAAAAGACATAACGATTGGACTCGCGTCAGATGTATGTGGAGCTGGGAGAGATGAGAGGAAGCTAATGTGGACAAACAGTGTTAATATGCGGCGCTTATTAGAGAACAAGACGGCCGTTGATTCCAGTACAGTGCTTCTCATTATGTGTGAGAGCGAGAGAGGGGAGCAGAAAATGAGAGGGAGCATTGTGGGGTCAAGCATAGGCCTGGGTACGGAATATTGTATATGTGTGTGTGTGTGTGTGTGTGTGCGCGCGGCTGGCTCGCCACTCCGTCTCCGAGATAGTGCTGCCGGAACACAATGGAGCCCATTCAACCCTCGAGCCGCCTCCCGTCTCCGGAATAGTGCTGCATCACAGCTCCTGATGGGGTCGGAGCATGATGTACGTGTGTGTGTGTGTGTGTGTGTGTGTGTGTGAGTCTGACACACACACACACGCTTACAGTCACATAATCCTCCATAAAGCCATCTCTGAATTGTCATTACGCTGATGTAACGCCGTCATGAGCAAAAATGTGGCGACGGGGCTGGCGTGTCAGCCGGTGAGTTATAACGACGGCGGACCTTTTTTACGAGGGGCGTTCATCACGTCTCGCACGGGGGCCAAACTAATGCCCGCTAAAGCTCACCGGAGACGGATAATAACACGTAAATACCCATTTTCATATATTAAAAACACAATATAGATATGAAAACATGTCCGGCTGCAGCTTTTACAGCTGTAATCTCCTGTGACAACGTGATGTATGGCTACGTTATTATCTGTGAGTGTAAAATGATGCGTTGTCTCCTGAAGAAGACCCGCGTGAGGAAAAAGGTTCGAGTTGACGCGCCGCCCGACACCTGACTGATAAGAGTTTATAAAAGGTCACGGCGCAGAGAGTGGACGGATCTATTTGGAGATTGAGCTGTGAGGAGCGGAGAGAGCTCGTCTTCCTGTCAGAGGAGGCAGCGTTTCTCATACGCTGACTGTATTTTGGCGGCTCATTCAAAAAGATCGGCTCCCACCCACTTAAGCCTAATTTTTACTACTGCGTAAAGTGCTGTACGTAGGTCGCGGAGAGCCCTCTACGTAGTCGGAGAGCCTCTCCGTCGTCACGAAATGTTTTTTTAAGTGTCCGTCACTCCGTCAAGCGACAACGGAGACGGCAAGGGCTACGATTGGTCAGCAGTCCTGCAGCTCGTACCATTTTGGCGATGACGGCAAGGGCTACGATTGGAAATTGCATTGCGTATCCGGCACCACGACGGAGAACTATGTGGGCTCAAGGGGTCTCCATGGTTACGCAGTTGCAGAAGTGTAACGCTGCCTTTAGACTTCTTCTGGTATTATTGTGTTTATTCGGAGCTGTGTGTGTGTGTGTGTGTGTGTGTGTGTGTGGTGCGTTTATGTGCAATCACACTGCGGGAGGAAAGCGACTTCTCTAATCAGGGCTGGAACTTGACTACAACACTACTTGTGGAGCGTACGTTCGCGCTCCGTAGAGGAACTTCACTTGATTATTCCCATTTTATGTTCCTTCACACTTCTACTTTGAGGCATTTCAGAGGGGAAATACTACTTTATCGGTCAGATGGCATTATTGACACCACTGGACAGATTTCTATGATATTTGATGATGTAACAGCTTTTGTTGATTTTTTTTAACACTTCCTGATTTTGCAATATGTCCAGATATGTCGGTTTATAGTTCACGATCAGATTACTGCAAAAGTTATTGACATTCCCATCCGCCTACGCTGATACTTTAGTTTGTTAAGCAAATGTTTGCACGCTTTATCTCTAAACCAAGATGGTAAACATTACACCAGTTACATATCAGCAGGTTAGCGTCGTCACTGTTAGCGTGTTCCCAGGCTGACATTTGCATTCAGGTAAAGAGACACTTATATTTTACAATCTTCTTCCATCGTTTATATCAAACGGTCAACCGACATATTTGCATCTATACGTGGACTCAGTGCCACTGTGATGGGCTACGTCATTAAAAACGCCGCTTACACATGAATGTCATCCTTAATATGAATACGATAGCATAATAAAACATTTAAATATAATGGCAAAGCTTTATTTTATGGGTCTGTAATCATGATAATAATGTCCTAACGGTAGCCAAGACACTTCCTCAAAAGAACAGTGATGGCGTTTGGTTCATTTCCAGTTAGTTGCCTTAAATTAGGTGCATAAAATAAGAAATCAATAGGCAAACACACTGTAGAGTTAATTGTAAATGGAGAATCAACATGACTTCAAGGACACTTCTTGGAAAACATGAGGACATTATCAGAAAATAACAGACCAAGACAATAAAGTCTGACCTAATAAGATAATAATACTGTTGACAGTGACGTTTGTTCAACTGACGGGCCTGTAAGTCTCACATTTCTGTCCCGAAGACCCACAAAGAACAAAAAGAAAGAGACAAACGATGTGCTACGTGACGTAATCCGCACTAAGACATACCATAGTCGCCTGCAGCCACGTCTTTGTTAAAGCCTACACAGAATGACCCGTATACGTTATTCTAGCTGTCACTGACAGCATCTTAGGTTACTGACACTGTACAGAAAGGTGTGCAACAGTGACACACCTGTTAAAGTGTGACCTCACAGACACAAAGTCCCAAACACAGCTGATCTTTCACACGACCTTTCCTCACAATCCTTCCCGGTCCGAGCCTGCGGTTCCATCGCACCTATTCAGCTCTGCATTGTGTCGTTCCAGGTATCTACGCGGGAGATACGGTGCCGGTGGGACAGGTGTCTGCTTACACAACCTTTACACACACAATGAAGCACCAGTGGAGGCAGAAACCCTCTGAGCAGGTGGGCAGGAAGGTGTGCTGCTCCAATAAAGGCTGTTTTTATCGACTGACTCGTACGTACCGTCAGGATATGATAACCCGAGGTTACGCAACGTGTTCCCGGCTTCGTGCTTATTAAAAAAATGTTGAACATGTGCTCCGTAGGATTACGGCTAACTTCAGTCAACAAACGTTACGCCAACGAACACAACTGCGGTTCTGCACATTTTATTGGATCTGACTTACGCGAGTCTTCGCTTTCTGTGTTTAAGAAAACAAGTTGAAAGAATGTAAAGCTGCGTCCACACTGATATAACTATCTGAAACCTGTTTCAGATCTAATCTCCATATCAAGGCACATCACATGACAGTTTAAATACAGTGGGCATCAAGTGCTGATGGAAACAGGAAGCAGAAAATACCAAAAACAATCTTTTCCTTCTCTTTCTTCTGTTTTTAACTTTTCTGATATATGATTCAGCTACCAGGACACGTAACAAGTCAAACGAGGCACTGAAACATGAACAGAATTCTCTTTCTTAATAAAAAAACATCAATAATGTGCTTTTCCATTATTGTATTTTCAATTTTTCTCAATGTACAAACTCAAATACTCAATAATCATGTATGAAGCGTCAAGTCGGAGCTGAAGGTTTCATTATAACCACATGAGTCACAGAGACAGTTAGAGAAAGAAAGGAGGTTTGGGGAAAATATCTAATGTTAGTAAGTGATGACTGGATTTATGTCTCGCAGGTGTGAAGCTGCAGCTCCAAAACAAACTAAAGCATCTTAACATTGATCCCAAATGGTGAAGTTTTAAAACCATAAAAAAATATCGATGCACCAAATTAAATTTCACATCGAACAATTCAAACGTTGGTCTGAGAGGCAAAAGACTAATATCATGAAATATGGCTAACGGCTTGGAGAAATAAAAAATAAAAAATATACTAGTAGATTGTGTTTTTTTTTTGTAGGACTGAATTAAATGAAGAAAAAACAACAGAATCTTACTGTGATTATTTTGACATATTGTGATTGTGATGTGAGTCACAGTTTTAGTGACAATGGAATAATGTTGCATTTAATTTTTGCTGAAAAAATATGAATATTATGATAATGTGATTCGACCACACAAACATGTTTCCTTACATCCAGAAAATAATATTTGTAGCACCACGACGCTTCACTTACACCGACATGTCGACACATTTTACCTAAAAACTGCAGCTCCGTATCACTCGGCCGTATTTCGATTATTAGTTCAGCCGGTTTTTTATCAAGTGATGACTGGATTTATGTCTCGCAGGTGTGAAGCTGCAGCTCCAAAACAAACTAGAGCATCTTAACATTGATCCCAAATGGTTTTAAAAGTTTTAAAACCATAAAAAAATATTGATGCACCAAATTAAATTTCACATCGAACAATTCAAACGTTGGTCTGAGAGGCAAAAGACAAATATCGTGAAATATGGCTAACGGCTTGGAGAAAATAAAATAAATAAATAATGACTGAACTAAATGAAAAAAACAACAGAATCATACTGTGATTATTTTGACATATTGTGATTGTGATGTGAGTCACAGTTTTAGTGACAATGGAACAAAGTTGCATTTAATTTTTGCTGAAAATATATGAATATTATGATATTATGATATTTGCTGGATTTCTACCACACAAGCATGTTTCCTTACATCCAGAAAATAATATTTGTGGCACTGCGACGCTTCACTTACACCGACGTGTCGACACATTTTACCTAAAAACTGCAGCTCCGTATCACTCGGCCGTATTTCGATTATTAGTTCAGCTGGTTTTTATCAAGCTAGTAAACAACAACAACAACACTTGAGGTGACGCTGACCCACATTTGAGAATGTTTCAGCCTCCGTGTTGGCACAGTCAAGAGACGCAGACGTGCGTGTTCGAGCGCTGATGAAAAGTCACGGGCAGCCGGCAGCGTTGCTTCAGCGCTCGACTGGAAATCGCCTCCCTGCAGCGAATCTAATCTTATCAACAGCGGCGTCGACTCAGCCTCTGATCTTATGAGAGGGAGTGTTAAAGCAGCAGGCCGACCGCTCTAAACCAGGATCCCCGTGTGCGCGAGCTATTTATTTAACAAAAGGCACATGACAGCAGCGTAACGCGCTCGACACATCGCACGGATGATGATGATGCGTCGGGAACAAGATGATGCCACGAGGAGGCCGGGAGAGTGTGATGTGATGAATATTCCCTCGTCACTTCCCACCATTCTTATTAAAATGCATCAGCGTGTAGTCAGTCCTCCCATCACACACACACACACACACACACACTGCAGACTAAATCAAATCCAAGCCTCAGGTGATCTCAGGCTGAAATGTAACACTCCTGCGAGCTCCGGTGATGACGATGTGAAATAATACACGCGGTAAAATGTCATAAAAAATCAATTCATGGTTTTTTTGGGGCAAAATCTTTATAAATCGAGCACTAAATCAAATTCTAACACCTTTCACGGATGATTCATTTTAATAGGAAGAACAAAAAGTTCTAAAAAAGCGTCGAAATCTCTCAGGACCGCGGGGTTTTCACGGAGCAGGCGGAGGAAACCGGTCGGCGCCGATGAAGATAAAAAGCCGTTAATCACATTAGTGATACCGCAAATTAAAAATCTCTAACGGAGCATGTTTTAATGACGGCTGAGTCCTCCGGTTCGATCCTGATCTCAGCAGCTGCTGAACGGACGCGGCGCTCGACCCCGTCCCAGCATGCCGCGGGAGAAGTGTTAATGTGTTAACAAAGTCCGTCCGCACAGTCGCAGCATCTCGAGGCGGAGGCGGCTGAACGTGGCGCCGAAACCCGACCTTTACAACAACACGACGCGGATTCTTTAGATTTCAGCTCGGTGTCGACTGGCTCATCTCGTGCGGAGCGTCACGTCGCCCCTGACGACTCGCACGCAGCTGTAAGAAAAGCAAAGCCTCCGTTTTAATCTTTACCGCCGGCCGATGGAAGTATTTAAGATTAACCTACTATCGGAATAAGAGCATTAACGTGCGGGAAAGAGTGTGAATCCCAACAACACCGGGTTTCAGCTTAACTCGGCTTACGCCACTGGTACCGCGAGTCAACGGGATGATGGAAACTGTTAATATGAAACGGTAAATGACAGGAAGTAGCAGCCACGAGTGCAAGTAAGTCTAGCATTAGCAGCTAACGCTACTTCGAACTGGTTACTGAAGACAGGAACTGTTTGATTTACGCCAAGTGTCGACCCACCTTTACACCACCCATTGATTTGTGATCTACCGTTTAAAAGCCACGAATTTGGCATTACGTCCTCCGCCATCTTGGTTTGTTTAGAGCCGGATGTGACCAGATGAGAGGGCGGAGCTGGGCAGGATATCCTGATCCTACTTTATCGTTTATTCTACTCTAAATGGGACCATAGACTCTTCAGGAATCCTTTTACGCAGCTAATAAATCGAGTGAGACGTAGGGTCATTTTCTCATAAGCTTACACACAGTTGGACTTTCTTTCTGAAACCAGTGAGCTGGCTATTCCACATTGACGTCACTTTTTCAGACCCATAAGCTCGGTCCAGTCAATGATTTACACCTTTAAAGCACTAGAAGAAGAACTGAACGTTTTTAAAGCCACGAATTTGGCATTACGTCCTCCGCCATCTTGGTTTGTTTAGAGCCGGATGTGACCAGGTGAGAGGGCGGAGCTGGGGAGGATATCCTGATTGGATGTTGTCGATCACAAGGTATCACACGCCCTAAAGCACGACCTACAGTTGGACTTTCTTCCTGAAACCAGTGAGCTGGTCATCAGATAGAATGCAGGTTTACAGCTATTCCACATTGACGTCACTTTTTCAGACCCATAAGCTCGGTCCAGTCAATGATTTAAAGCCCTAGAAGAAGAAGTGACGACTCTGACACAAGGACGGAGACAAACAACAGTCAGCAGCCTTTAATTATGAAGTTCAGCCTCCTGAGAGACGACGCTGCATGACACAATTGAAATAAAAATGGAAGGAGGAAGTAAGTGATTTATTTCAGTCGCGCTGTTATTATTTAAAAAGTAAAAAAAAAAAACACACCCCGGTTGCAGCTCTTGTGTCGGATCGCCGGCTGTAGATCTCCACCGATTACCTCGCTGAAGTCTGGTAACGATGGAGATCGTTTACAGCGGCACGAGGGATTAAGTCGACCTAATGAGACCGCCGGCGCTATAAATACAGCGTCGGTGTCTCGCTGCCATTGTTTTCAGTGACAGGTTTGACGGATGGCGATGGAGCTCGGGACGAAGACCGTGTCTGCATACCTTCGTGGCGTAAAATATGAAGCCACGTGGATCCAAAAGGACGTATTTTAAGGCTCATTAATGATGCTATCGACACGCTGCCAGTCTCCTGTCACTTCCTGTTGGCACACTACTGTACAAATGAAGACAAAACAGGTCTAAGCAACTGTCCCGAGACAAAGGGGACATCTTCGTAAACGCTAGTTTTATCTGTCCGACAGTGCGGATCCTGGAAGTGTTTGATTTACGTTAATATAAAACCGACAGAGGCAGCAAATCTTCACATTCGCGGAGCCGGCAGCAGCCAACGTTTGGCATTTTCTGCCAAACAAAGAATCAATTACCAGATTTGTTGTCTGATCAATTACCCGAGGAGCGGACTAATCGTCCTGGCGCCCGCGTAATTCCTGCCTTTGTCCTCGTGCGTTGTATCAGTCTTGACCCTTTCGCAGGAGTTTTGTTCTGCATCTGCCCTGATGTCTGCGCGGCCTGAATACAAAGCGCCTCGCCGCCGCCGTCGAGGCTTCCCCTCCCCGGCTGCTGCTCGCCGCCGCTGGGGGTGGGCGCCAGTTTTTGGGGGACGCACGCAGAATAAACAGTGTAATCAAGTGGGAGGAACTCCGGCGAGATTCAACAAGGAGAGCAGATGGATGGACCACACACACACACACACACACACAAATTCACAGAATCACATATTAAGATGGAGAGCGGTGGAGTCGTTCTGCACAGCGCAGCACGAAGCCTGAAGAGAGAGAGAGGGGCTTTCCTGGGCGAACGGAGGTGAAGCAGAGTTTTTGCAGCCTCCTGAGGCAGCGTGTGTGTGTGTGTGTGTGTGTGTGTGTGTGTGTGTGTGTTTGTAAGCACTGGGCCACTTTCCCAGATGAGATTCTCTGCTGCAGGATAATCCTGATGAAAATGTCTTTCCTCCCACCTCCCCCCCTCTCTCTCTCTCTCTCTCTTCATCCATCCGTCCATCCTGCCGACCATCCGTAGACGAGCCGTTGGCGGGCCGCCCTCCCTCGCTCTCTCTCCCACCTTTGTTCGCGTCTCGCCTCCCTCGCACTACGACTGACAGGCTCCTCATTGACGTCGGTATCTCTCAATAGCCGAAAAAGAAAAGAGTAACGTGGTGACTGTCGTTTCTGCTGAAGGCTGAGCCGCTTTTCTTCTTAAAATGAATCATAAGTACGCCCCCGACCTTCTTCTTCTTCTTCTTCAGTCCTCCGTCTGCGGCTTTAACCTTGGTCCTCACTGATCTTTCCAGATTCTCCTCTTCTTCTCTGCTCGCCCTCGTTTCTCTCCGGCACACACTCGAGCGCTTGTAATGAGCAACCTGACGCTCACACCGTACGCTACGTGCTTTCTAGAAAAGGTGCGCGTTGTTCTTCACACCTAGCTGGATTTGACAAGTGAACAACGACGCGTCTTCGGGGGAAAACGGCGCGAGCGTCGTCTGCTATTTTAAGCCGGTTTTTCAGAGTCATTTAAGGATACGCTGCTCGCAGGAGGCAGTAAAACACAAGCGTGTCTGTCGCACGGAGACGACCTTTGAACCGACGAACCTTCTCACTGGTTACTGATCTCTCTCCCACTTCCTCCTGTAAATTCACATAAAAGCGTCGTCAGATTGAACAGAAATCATTCTCAGCGTTTGCTTGAACCAGCTCGAGGTATCAGATTTGCAGCACGAGGACAGATCGTGTTACCGAGGATGTCATTACATCCGGCTGGCATCCGCAGGTCAGGAGACATCTTAGTTAAAGCTCCGCCTGGCATCGTCAACACGAGTCTTATCAGAGGTATTCAGAGATATCTATCGTCTGAGAAGATGTGTGAAGATGAGTTTTTGTGTCCAAAGGTTTAAATCACACAGTGGAGACTATATTAATGTCTGTGTTGATACATGATTACGGACACGACGCGTACGTCGACGAGGTAATGTTTGAAAGTCTTCCCTCCTCGTTCTCTGACGTATCATCTGATGGCCTGTGAATATTCTCATTCATCCAGGTCATAGTCATCTCAAGGAAACTGAATCGAACGCAACTGGATTTGTTTTTTTTTGTCTCTGAAGACGTTTCTTGTTAACTTAAGAGGTGAAACGTCTTCAAAGACAAAAAACAAATCCAGTTGCGTTCGATTCAATTTCCTTGAGATAACTATGACCTGGATGAATGAGAATATTCACAGGCTTGAGTGAAATGACGGATTTCACTGGCTTTAAACATTTTAATGCAGCGCTGCATATCACAGGAAGTGGCTTCAAACCGAACGGAAAGCAAACGGCACGTAGAAGCCTTAGAGGAAGACAAGTGGGCGCGATTAGGAGGGAAGCTTTAAAAAAAAAGGCTCCGTGAGACCTGAAAATGCCACGTCTGCACCGTGAGCCGAGCAGGCGGCTAGCTTCGTTAGCTTCCAGCAGTTTGCAGGAGTGCAGGTGCAGATAAAGAAAAATACAGTGAGCTCATGCACATTTGTCCTTGATGGCTGCTGCTGAGAGATTTTACTGGAAAGAGCGCGGCCCAGTCGTTCCAGCGCTACGTGTGTGATGTTGACTCAAAGTGCTTTTGAAACGTTGCCGTCGTGAAGTCCGGCCACATTCAGCCACATTTTTCTCGAGCGAGATGAACAGATAACAGATGCAAATCAGCAGAACTGTAGCTAACGACTTTAAACCGTCTCTGTTTTGTCGTTGCGTTACACAAACCATCTGGTACCTCGCACAGACATATCTGCATTTTCATCTCTGACCCGTGCATGACTCGTGCTTCATTTCGAATTGGCCCCCCCCCCTATAAATTGCACGGCAGTGGTACGCTCCAGCACTGCAGGCTCAGTAAACACACATGCTGGGTCGGGCACAGGTCAGGACCGCTTTCTCTCCCCGCCTGGCGGGTTCTCCCGAGGTCTCGCTGGCGGGACGCGACTGTAAGGTGACACTGAGGTGACCAAGACGAGGGGGAGGGGAGGGAGAGGGCGAGAGAGAGAGAGAGAGAGAGAGAGAGAGAGAGAGACATCCTCAAGGACAGACGACTTCTATTTTGGCCCGGTGGTAAACTCGGCCTTGGCTGCCTGACAGGAGCACGACACAGCGGCGGTGTGTGTCGGAGTGGATGGGCGCCGGTGAAACTGCCATATTTAGAAAGGGGGAGCACCCTCCGAACAGCGGGAGGGGGAGGAGGGGGAGGAAAAGCTATGCTGCTCGGTCAAACAGCAGCGGCGTGCGGAGAGCTCTTCATCCACCCCCGCGAAAAAAAAGCCCAGCCGCACTCGGTTTGACCCGCCGGAACAGAAATCCATACTTCATCATCGCAACCGCTGCCCCCTCAAGACCCCGCCGGAGAGGCCGAGTGTGTTTACGGATGTGTGTGAGAGATTATGTAGGAGGGTTATTTACGTGAGCTTTACGTAGACGAACAACCGGACCAGAATCTCACAGTACACGGTGTTGTTTTTCTGAAGCACGTCAACCGAAGTCCATCATATTACGAGATCCGTTCAGCACCTGTAGGATTATTTTACGAGAAGTCTTTACGGGCTGGTACTCAGTCAAGGTCACGGTTCAGACGCAGAACGCTAAACGCCGCTGTTAAAAGCCAAAACTGTGACGACGGTCGAGCCCGGTCTCCAGCGAGGCACAAACAGAAGACAAATCCAACGAGTAAATCGTTTTCTTAATCATGAAAAGCCTCATTATCATGATAATTGGGGTGTAACAATACAGGTTGTCGCATGCTGCACGGATTCTAAAGCACCTCCGGGACAACAACGTGATTCGGAGCTGAGGGAGGAAAAATACAAAACATTCAGGAGACGGCACAGAATTCCTTAATAGACCGAGCCCAGTCAACACAATCAGAAACCAACACGACCGCACCGAATCCTCTAGAGCTCAACGTGACGAGTTAGAATATGATCATGATGACTGACAGATGCAGATTAAGGCTCATAAGGAACGAGATTTAAATACGGAGCGTGGACGTTCGTTCTCAGGGTGGGAAGTAGTGCTTCGACACGTGTGGGATGCTTTTGGAAGCTTTGAAACAAAAAAAGCTGGTGTAAAAAGTCACAAAACACAAAATAACAGAACTATATCTTACAATATGGAATGTGCGATACACCGGTTTGAAAAAGGTGTTGAAGACTCGTTCAACGCTCAAGAACAACTTCTAAAACCTGTGTCTTCCTCGGGCATTTTTAAAAACTGATCAGGAGAAAGATATCTGACTCTTTTCGCCCTTATTGTTTATCCAGATATCGACTCATCGTACCTTATTACAATAACAGAGGACACCTATAAATATCAGTACACCCACCTCGCCCTGCGCTCACACAGCTGCAGATGCTCAGCGTGTCATCAGACTCCCTTTCATCAGCTCGGCCTGCTGTCACGTTGTCGCCCTGAAGTGGCGCTAATGGCCGACGTTTCCTGTAAACAAGCGCCGCTGCCAAACAGCTCATCATTTAAAAAAGTTAGTCGATTTAGCCTCCACTTCGTTCGATACCCATCGTGTCCGTCAAATACGAAGCGGCGTATCTGACCGCACCGCGGGCTGCTGTGGCTGTCGGCCAATCACATGTCGCATTAACTCAAAGAATGCTTGTGGCAATCGGCTGCGAGAAAAACCAGACATATAGTCTTTTTTTTTTTTTAACTGAGTACAAAAAGGATCGAATTCAGGTATTGCCTGACTGGGAAAATCCAATAGTACGTGGTGGTGGGTTACTCAGGTATTGATCACCGATAACAACTGGAGCTGGTGTCACTATCCGTGAGTGTCATGTCAGTCTTTTGACACCTGTGACATTATCTTTGCATTAGATTCCCTGCCGAAGGGCGAGACGATTGTTCATTTCAGAGAAAAAAGAAAGCAACTGAGGAAGAGTGAAGGGTTTAGGGTTCCTGGGAGTCGACATCACAGGTCTTCACACAGGTAAAGAAAGAATAAAGCTCTATTTCCCAAGGAAACATAAGAAGGCAACTTTCCCTTAACAGGTTCTTTATAACCGTTTCCGGGGCAGTGGTAAGAAGTTTCCTGACTGAAACATTAAGAGTTTGTGCAAGGCCAGAGAGAGGAAGTTTCTGCAGCGGGGTGATAAAACCACTCAGAGCATCCTCGATACCCATCTACCAAACATGAGTGATAACGCTTACATGACGCGTCTGCACGGAGCCCAAAGGATACGGTAAGAAGTATCCTGACTGAAACATTAAGAGCTGGTGTAGTTTGTGCAAGAGAGAGGAAGTTTCTAAAACCACCCAGAGCATCCTCGATACCCATCTACCAAACATGAGTGATAACGCTGACGCGGCCTGTTCGCCCCGCTGCCAAGAGATGCAGAAGTATCCGCTGCCAGGCACCAAAGAAGCTTCTTTCTTTCCGAAGAGACTCGACATTAAACCCTCGTGTTGCAGAATAATGAGTACGCGAACCTTGAACCTGGTACACGAGGTGTGCAGGCAGACGAAGAGAGACGTTACAAACTCTCCGGAATCCAGAAAGAGATGTCAGAAGCAGGGAAAGAGATGTATGTCATGTGTCGGATTCTCTCTTCAGGAATAGCGCGAGCACAGCCGGAAGCCGACACCGGTGTGTGTCTCCGTGTGCGTGTGTGTGTGTGTGTGCAGATGCCAGATCAGAGGCGGAACGCGGCTTAACTCCCCCGGCAGCGGCGGCCGGCTGTGCTCGCCTCTACGTAACCCCGTTTTGGTCGGGATAGCACGACGGCGTTTTTGTCCGTCCCGGAGACCGAGACGACCCCGACTGAACCGCGGAGATTTCACACACGGTGGTAATGATGCACACGGGGGGCGGTTCTACTGTACGAGCCGGGTCAATGGAAGGGCAACAGTCAGAACTCATGTTGCTGCGTGTCTTTTTTGTTCTCTTCCTTCACACTCCGCTGAGCTACGCCTTGTAATTACTTCAAGAAAAAAAGCCCACTGTGTCCCGGCGCTGAAAACATCCCTTTGTCCCGCAGACTTCCAGAGGAATAAAGCCATCCTTAGTGCTGAAGACCTCCCCGGGCAGGAAGTAACACTAGCTACTGGGACAAATACGACCTCCCGCATTATCCAGCTTCACTCAACCTTTGCTCTAATTTCTCCACCCGGCAGGTCTCATTGTGGATGAACAGGTGAGATCGAGTTACAGTAACCACAGATGAGTCATCTATACGTTGCATGCATTCTTTTAAAGATTACTCTGCCGCGGCTCCAGTCGGCTCGACCACGGATTGGATCCGTTTGTGTTCGTCTGCAGCCGCTCGCTCGAGGCCATGAACTTTTAACTTCAGGGGAGGCTCCAGGAAACCAGACAATGTGCTGCCTGAGGGCAGACCAGTTTCACTTTCTAGATTACAGAGGCATATAATTTAAAGCAGACGTCACCTGCAGTCACCTCAACAACCTCCCCTTTGTACCAGTTTAATGTGTGGAAACTGGTGCAGAGATCTTCTGAAAGTTGATTTCAGATATTCTTCATATGTAGCTGAAAAATCCAGACTCAAGTTTCCACATCACACTTGTTGCACGCTGCACCTGATCGTCTTCCAGGACTAGCTGCAGCGTCACCACTCATACAAACACAAGCGTAAGATTTGTCCAGCTGTGTAAAAACAAAAAGGCTGCAGCAATTGCTAACCGTAGCTGCTGTCAGCCAGTTAGCTCAGTTAGCAGTGGCGGCACATGGCCATGACCTTCTGCTCAAGCTGCTGCGCACGTTTTGATGTATAAACTTCCTGCTTTCCGCAAGCTCAAATTCTTTCCCGCTCTGTAGCTGCTGTTAGCCGGTTAGCTCGGTTAGCGGTGCATCTAGTGAACCAGACAGGCCTGGGCTAGCTGGTTAGCATGCAAACTTCCCTGCAAGGCTATACATGGATGTCATGATGTCAAAGGTGCTATTTTTCCACATTCTGTTGATGATTTGAGTTCATTTTTGAATGTTTCCAACTAAAACTCTCGTTATCCGTCATCTCATCGTCGAGCAGGTCGTTATAAGCCAGGCGATAAAATGCCTTTTGAATCTGCACAGTGCAGCTCATCCATCCGAGTGAAGTAAGACTACGCAAAACACATCTTTTGCATTTAAAAGATTCATTTACATTCTGCATCGAGCGTATTTACGTCGACTCTGCTCAATTTGCTGCCATGCAAAGCTGTCCTCGCGGCGCTCTGCTGTCCTTCACTGGCATCCATCTGCTAACAACAACAACAAGTCATTTCCTGCAGACTTAAAACTCTCACTTCTTACACAATGCAATATGTTTGACCTGGGACGACCTCTAAATGGATTTTTAAACAGCACAAGTCTTCACCCTCCTCAACCAAAAGAAAAGAGAATAAACCCTCCGGTCGACGAAGTGAAACGTTTGAAACGTTACACGTCTCGATCTGAGTGGCAGCCTTTGAGTTTTTCTTTTAAATCACAAGAAGTCTGACATTTGGGTGACTCACATCTAACATCTGATTTCTTACGAAGAAAAAAAAACGGTCCTTTTACTGGGAAAGCCTTCAAAACAGGATGCTGCTGGAAGGGGAAGAAGCTGCTGATCCGAGCGCGCCCGGATCACCTTCTGGCAACGCGAGCCGTTTGTTTCGACCTTGCAACTTTAAGTCGCAGGCGGTGAAAAGAGGGAACATAATGAAATTGCTGTGTGAGAGACGGAAAAGGAAGAGAGCCGTTTGTACGCTGGTGATTAAACAAATGGGAAACAGTGTGAAGCTGCATGCGACAGTTTAATGAGACGAGAAGACTTGTGTGCAGAAATATAATAACTTTAGCAGTTATCATTTCTTTTGACGCAAATACAAATACAAATACATGAAGTAAAATATGATCAGAGCTGTGAGAGAGCATCAGTATTCCAAACATGACGACCAGAGCTTCCTTTTTCTATTTCTTGGGGGCCACAAGCTAAGTTTGTTATCTACTGACAGCACAAAGCGAAGGCAGATGCAGCCGGACAGATTACTCACCATCCGTCTAAACTGTCTTAAAGGAGTAGTTTGACATTTTGGGACTCGGCGTTGTTCGCTTTCATGCCGAGAGCTCCAGGAGAAAGATTGATACCGCCGTCGTATCAGTGCAGCGGACGCAACTGAAGGTTTAATAACGTCAGTCCGCCGCTCACGGGGGAGTCGCTGGACTGTTCCTCAGCTGAGAATCCAGGAAGTCCACCGGTCCCGGCCAAGAAAATATCCTGGCACGTAACCCCTCCGTTTAACGAGCGAGCGACGCTTCCACACGTGGGATGATTTTACAGATTAAACAAACGCAATATAACACTTTAATCAGTGAGCTTCAGCGACAGTCGACGCTCACGTCGCTACATGTGAGCGTTGTAACCTCGGCACAGACTCAGACGAGCAGCGTTACAGTCTTTTGTGGCCAATAGCATGAAGATATTTGGAGCAAAAATCCCAAGTTTAGCTGAAAACGATGCTGGACTAGTCCTTTAAATGTCATATACTGCGTAATATATATGATGAAGAAACGTATACGGACTTGATCAATACTAGAGATGAGTAACTACGCCATTACCTGCACCTGCTGTACCTGTTCACCCAACTAAATTACAGTATCCGGATCCGTGACGGAAGTCGGTAGGGTGTCGCTACATGTGAGCTCTGTAACCTTCGCACAGACTCAGGCGAGCAGTTATAATCTTTTGTGGCCAACAGCGTAAAGATAGTCTGGAGCAAAAATATCTGTCAGAACAAAGTTTAGCTGAAAACGAAACCTGTTCGACCTTTGAGACGACATGCAAGGTTTGGCAAAATGCTGGACTAGTCCTTTAAATGCGGTGATGAGTAACTACGCCATCACCTGCATCTGCTGTACCTGTTCACCCAACTAAATCACAGTATCCGTATCCGTGACGGAAGTCGGTAGGGCTCAGACCAAAAGTGGGCGGAGCTAAGCAGCCATACTTTTAAGGGTTTGATCAGAAGTCGCTATATTTATTATTTATTGGAAAACTATTAACTGAACAGCGTCAGAACTGGGATTCAGATCATGTTTCTGATCACAGGGTTAACCCTACTATACATTGTGATTTATCTTCAAGGTCACTGTTTATGATTCTCTTCTGATTTTAACCGTTTTCTAACATCCTCTGCATCCTCCTCTTTTTTTTTTCTCTCTCTCTGCTTCTACGATATATATATAGGGATAGGGATGAGTAACTACACCATTACCTGCGTCTGCTGTACCTGTTCAACCAACTAATTTACGGTATCCGTATCCGTGACGGAAGTCGGTAGGGCTCAGACCAAAAGTGGGCGGAGCTAAGCAGCCATACTTTTAAGGGTTTGATCGGAAGTTGCTGTATTTATCATTTATTGGAAAACTATTAACTGAACAGCGTCAGAACTGGGATTCAGATCATGTTTCTGATCACAGGGTTAACCCTACTATACATTATGATTTATCTTCAAGGTCACTGTTTATTATCCTCTTCTGATTTGAACCGTTTTCTAACATCCTCTGCATCCTCCTCTTTTTTTTTTTCCTCTCTCTGCTTCTACGCTACAGATTCATGTCGTGCCAGCCCGGCTGATTTGAAGTGAAGCTGAGGGGAGTGTGTGAAAGAGAGAGGAGGAGGAATCACAGGAGTGTGTTCTTAATCAGATCTGGCAAAAGAAGTGAGGCTTCGGCTGCGGGGCTCAGGTGGATCTCTGGAGTCCACACACTCGTTTTCAGACACACGACTGGATAACACCTCCCCTCCCCCCCTCGTCCTCCCTGCTCAGTCTCTCCGGTCTATTTTCCCTCCATCCATCCATCCGTTCCTCATCTTTACATTCGACTCCCCGTTTGGACTCTAATGCACTCACACATACACAACAAACGTTTAACATTGGGGCTTATGGGGCAGTTGCTGGAGTTTGTGTCGGTTAGACGCAGATAATTCAAAAACCGTACATCCTACCGATAAAGTGAACACATTGTGAGAAAGAAGACAAGTGTGGCTACGTTCTTGGAAAATATCACTATTGTAGTGTGAAATCTGTGGCTAGGATCGTCATCTAAAGACAGCATTTTCAGAGAGTTTTTTTCAGGCTCCCCCACTCTGCCAGTTGGTGCTGCGCGAACATTCCGCAATACACACTCATTGAAAATCCTGAATTTTTCTGAATTTTTTCGAAATCGCTCACGATCAATTAAGGGTCACCGTTCAAAAACTAAACATCGTAGAAAGAAAATTCACATACAACTCAAATAGATAAGACTTGTGCCTACATTTTAAAGTTTGAATGGTGTCTCTAGGTCAAAGTCTGCCAGAGCAGGAGATGTTTGAAAAACATATCTGGGTGAAGGCTGGAGGCCTTAAGAATAATGTCGCGATACACAAAATACTGTACGTCTTCAACACAATCAAACAAACCAATCAAACCAAACCAAAGACCTCGACACTGTCAGGATGATTATTGGAACAGAACATTAATGCAGATCTACAGAAATGACATCGCTTTACTGTGATGCAGCCATTAAAACCAGGAAAAGACAACAATTACCCCGTATCATGATGTAACCATCTCCAACTACAGTCTCATATCGAGATATAACATCGACATGCTGCCTCGCCCTGATTCAAGAGTCACACCAGTGTTCAGTCACACTGTGGCATCAAAAAATCAGAGAGAAACATTTAATATTTGCCTTCCTCCTCCTCCTCCTCGTCTTTCTGCAGCCCCACACCTCCCCTTCACACACACACACGCCGCCCTGTCTCTCAGCATCAGCATCACTGCAGAAGCGAAAAAGGCCAGCGACCCCGTGAGACGCCGTCTTCGTTGATGCTGTTGTTTTGAAACGTGGAGGATCTGGGCCGCTGGCCGGGGTCACCGTGTCGACCGTTTGAAGCCACGGCGAGAGCGGCGGCACATGGCCGTCGCAGGCCTCTATCTTCTGCTCATGCTGCTGCACGCGTTCTGAAGTATAAACTTCCTGCTTTCCACGAGCTGGGATTCCTTCCTGCTCTGCTCTCTTTACTGACTGGCAGCTACGGATCCGGGACCAATTTACTGTCCAAACAAGTCAAAACGCACCGGGCCGCCGTTTCATCACAAGAAGCCGCCGGAGCAAATTAAACGCGGCTCATCTCCTGCACAAAGCCGACACGGGCCGATCTGACACCAGACCGTCAAATGATCACCTCCACCAGACGGGCGTCCTTAAAAACCCAGACCCATCGCGCTCATCGTTCACACGTTCACACCTGGGAGCTGCCAGGTACGACGGCAGGCTGCCACTGTTGCGCCAACGAGCCAGGCTAATAGAATCACGGCTGATTAATTCCCTTGCTCAAGGGCAGCGAGTCGAGGGGGAAGAGAAAGAGGTTTATGTTTACACTCGGCTGCCAGATTATTCCGGCGTCTCTCAGCAGCCTCAGTCTTCATCTGTATCCTCCAGGCTTCCGCCGCTCCCTCCTTTCATTTGCACTAAATATGCACTTAACTGCCTATCAGGACTCGGCTCACTCCGGCCCTCATCTACTCAGAACCCATCTGGGAGCCCGGATCAATACCTGACCCCTAAACAGCGACCAGGGAGCCCGGCCCGCCCTCGTGGGAAATTACAAAATGGATTGGACGGACGACGGTGTTGTGCTTCGGTCTGACTAGATGGGAGATGAAAATGGTTTTTGTCAGCGAGGCTCGCAAGACGACCGCCCGAGGCGAGGGTGATTCAGACGAGGCGGGGTGACGCGTAGCGGGGATTTCCTCTGGGCTGGAAGACGGAGCGCCGACAGGGCCGAGCGCTGCCATCGGGTCAGGTGTTCGGGGGAGAGGTGATGTGTGGAAACGAAGGGGCTAGAACCGCGGATGTTGCATCTAACACCTTTTAAAGACCGTGGCTTCGTTCAAGGATGGGCAGCCCGAACAGGAATCCAAACCTAGATCCTGACAGCGTTAATCCACAGAGTCATGTCGAGGCCTTCGTTAAGACAAGTCAAGTTTAGAATCTGGTCTTCATTTAGAGAAAAGGCTGCAGGATGTCACTATTTTGGTCACACGTCTTCCAAAAGATCTGTCAAATACGACTAAACATCTTCATTGGTCACACCAGTGCACCTGAAATTCAGCAGGTCAGATTAAAATGTTTTATTTATCTCGTTGAGGGAAATAAATTGTGTTTAAATGTTTTATTGGGTGCACCTAAATGAAAAAGCCGGTGTAGAGATGTTGTACTGACAGCACAGGTCGATTTATCCAACCTGTTCCTGAGGTGTTATTCATCAAAGGTCACAAGTTCAAGTTCAGTCTCAGAGTCATTTATCTTTTTCTGTCAAGTCATCACAACAGTGGACTCGAGTCGCATTAGTTCGAGTCGGCTGATGGATAGATTACGAGACAACGGGCCCCTGTCCTCCTCAAGAAACATACGTTTAAAATACATTACAAGTGTGGTAGTTGTACTCATTAACGCGTCTCTTTCAGTGACCTCTTGGCCCTCTGCCTGTTCACCGATCGTCCACGGTGCTCGTACTCCTTCTGCAGAACCCCACCAGGTGACCTGAGCTAAAGGCTCCATCTCCCCCCAAAACCAGGGCCATCTGTTCATTTCCACCCATCTATACTACACACACTGATACACCCCCTCCTCTACACTACAGGTCTGACACTGTACGTGCAGAGGCAGAGGGGTCCTCACGTCACAACCCCCCTCCTCCATCCTCCACCCTCCCTCTGCACAATAACCTCCAACATCCACCGGAATACATCCACAACCATCACGTAAAACAGCAGCAGAGCGTCTCCTCTTACCCATCTGTGCCTGTGTCGGATGTCTTTCAGAGGTTCATGGTGGATGCGAGCCCTGCTGGTCGGAGTCGAGTCTGCTGGTTCTGCTGCAGGAGCCGCTAAGCCATCGCATCGGTGCTGCCGGAGTGATCGGTGCTAACCGGGGGGCCGGGGTCTCTCTCCCCCCTCCTCTCTCTCTCTCTCTCGGTGCCTTCAGCCGGGTTCACTCTCCAGTCATCTCGCAGTGTTTACTCCCACCCACCACCCCCCCACCCAACCCCAAATCCACCCCCTCCTGGTCCTTCCTCTGGTTTGATCCACCGGATCGGTCTCGCCGATGATCGTCCCGAGCGGGACTCAGCTCTCCTGTCGGTTCGCGGCTCCTCCTCGCCTTTTTTTTCCCTTTCGCCTCCTCGATGCTTATCGACGCGAAAGGAGGCTGGAGGAGATCCTCCTCGACAGAAAAAAAACACCGAGCCGCCGCCGCGGTGCGCAAAAGAGGGATGAGCCGATGCTTTCTTTTGGCGCAAGGAAAAAAAGGATGGAGATGGAGATGGAGAGATGAGGAGGGACGCGGGGCCGGCGGCGGGGGGGCGATCGCCGCTAGTCTGCCGTCCGATTCGCCGTTTTTCTGTCGTGTTTACGAGCCGCTGTCGCCTCCTCCCCTCCGGTCGTCTCTGTCTCCCACTCCGTGATGCGTCTCTCTCTCTCTCTCTCTCTTCCGTCCTCGCGCTGCGCTCTGCGCCCGGCGTGACGCCTTTTCCGCTCGTAAGAAAATAAGATCCCCCCCTCTTCTCTTCTCTCTCTCTCTGCTGCTGCTCTCGTCTCTTTTTCACTTCTTTCTCATCATCTCCCCTCTCGATCAGACAGGCTGCACGAAGAAGGAGGGAGGAGGAGGTGGAGGGGGGAGGAGGAGGTGGTGGAGGCGAGCGCGTGTATGTATGTATGCATGTGTGTGTAAGCGAAAGAAAAAACGGTGAGGAGGGAGGGAGGGAGGAGTCCCCGCGAGAGCACAGCTCCTCCCCCGCTCTGCTGCTTATCAGCGGAGGACGAGGGGGGCGCCCGTCATGCAGGAGGGAGGGAGGGAGGGAGGGAGGACATGTGAGAGAGAGAGCAGGCTGCTATTATTAATGCTGCCACTTCCCCTCTGATACCTCCACATCTCCTCTGCTGCACCCCCCACACCACCACCCAAATACACCCAAACACATCTTACACCCCGCAGAAAGCTGAACAACACGAGTGAAAGTGTGGGACCACAGCAGAGCCCCCGTGAGGCGGCAATGCACATTACATACCTGAGAATTAAAAAAAATAAATGGTTGCATGGATGAAAAGAATATGGAGAGACATGAGTTGTGTTTGGAGGTAGACACCTGTGCAATAATGAAAGATCACCCAAGAATGATTATAATAAAAAATATAGAGTATATAATAATATCTACACGTCCCAATATCGATGGAAAGTTGGGTGAAGATGCAAAAAAACAACCGAAAACAAACCGAAAATGGCTCCGAACGGCTCATCTGGCGCAATCCAAGTCTCCAGATAGACAGAATATGATATCTTGACTTGAAGAAACATTATCTACACTCCTTTTTAAGTCAAAGTCTTCACTGTAGCTGCCATGCTAACAGCGCTAGCACACATTATTCTCATTATATTCAATATTCTCATTCATCCAGGTCATAGATATCTCAAGGAAATTGAATCGAACGCAACTGGATTTGGTTTTTGTCTTTGAAGACGTCTCACCTCTCATCCAAGTCTCCAGATAGACAGAATATGATATCTTGACTTGAAGAAACATTATCTACACTCCTTTTAAAGTTAAAGTCTTCACTGTAGCTGCCATGCTAACAGCGCTAGCACACATATCCCGTCTGAAGCCTGTGAATATTCTCATTCATCCAGGTCATAGATATCTCAAGGAAATTGAATCGAACGCAACTGGATTTGGTTTTTGTCTTTGAAGACGTTTCACCTCTCATCCAAGAGGCTTCATCAGTTCCTGCTCCCTTGACTAGGCTGGGACTAGTCCAACTAGCTGGTGTGGAGGTCCAGCTATTTAACCTCTCAGGAGGCGGTCACAAGGCCACTGATGCCTATGGGTCGTATGTGCTCCATTATTGCCAACGACAGTCGTTAGTATGGTCGTTGGGGATGGTGGAAAGTTTAGTGCTCACTAGTGAGCACTAACGAAGTCGAAGTGGGCGCACAAGCTTGACCGTTGACCATTTCGTGGGTCCTTAACCCAATGAAAAACAGGCTGAGCAGGTATCACACAAAGACAGAAAACCCCGACGTCAACACGACAAAACAATAATAATATATATACTACACAAATACAACATTTGGTTGGAAGACAGTGAAAAGATATGAGAGATATGCATTTTGAAAATGACAGTCTTTGTTGGGATAAAGATGATTTAATGCCTGAAAACAAGTATAAGTTCTGACAGGAGTCATTTAACACCTGAAACCTTAAAGCTCCACAAAAGGTCAAATTTCCCCATCTCCTTCAGTTGTGTCGGAGAACGCTGTTTTGCTTTGACACTCTCCAGAAATCACCTGACTTTCCATCAGCAGGGTGATGAGTGAGGTACATTTTCATTTTTGTGTGAACTTCTCCTTTAAAGGAATCGTGAGAGATTTGGGGGAAATGCTCACCTTGTGTTTGCTTTTTTAACGGAGAGCTTAAGATCAGTCTCTCAGATCGTGTGGTCGTGTTCTTTAAGTTTGGTTGGTCAGCTTCAGGAATGAGAAGAGAGACTGGGCAGGGTTGGGGTGAGCCAATCAGAGGCAGAGTAGGGTGCATCTTAGCAAGAAAAGCAGTTGGATTCATGTTCAATTAACATTATTTTGTACAAAAAACACAGAATTTTTGTTTTTGTGAGGAGTCAACAAACAAGGTGGATCAATGCAACTGATCAATCACGTCTTTGTAACGTCACGGCTTTGCAACTAGCTTAAAAAAAAACCCTATCTTTGCCTAAACTTGACCAGACAGAGGCAGAAAAATGAAAAGAAGTGTGGAATAATAAGTGACAATATTTTCCATTGTCTGTCCTCGACCCTCTCAGTCCTCACAGTTTGCTCCAGATGTGGACAGATGTGGTCGATGGTCATCGTGAGTTGACGTGATGGTCAGAGATAATAATAATCATGATGTTCCAGGAACAACAACAGCCGTGAGTCACCAAGCTGTGACATCACGACCGTGTGACTGGTCGGTTACATTGGTGTCCCCGTAACAACAGTCATGATGTTCTGGTGCTGCGATCAGCCCGGCTGGGTCGACCTCTGAACAGAGACGTGAGACTCTACAGTGTCTTCACATGCACACTCGTCTCCTCGACCGGTTTTAGGAACCTGGACGAAGCCGTGTCGCTATTTTAAGCGACGTATTGTTCTTGGAAACCTTTTCTCTTTCTCTTCGGTGCCACGAGTGCAGCTTCTTCCCAAACTGCAATTACACGGCAGTCAATAAAAGACAAACACTGTAATAATAGTCTACGGAAAATCAAAAAAGGAAAGTCTGACGCTGGTAATGCCGATAATACATTGTTGTGATGCTCTCATCTTGCATTACAGATGATTAGAGAGAGAGGCCAAATCCAGCAGAGTCCAGGGCCCGAACCCAACTGGGATTAACTCCCATCCAGGGATGACAAGAGTCAGAGACCTGCCTGCAGCTGTGCGCCACCATTACCATTATTTTGCATTTTTAATTTGACATTGCCATCGACTCAAATGTTCCGTCAGCGATGGAGGAGATCAGATATTTAAATACGATAAAAAAAAAGTCCTGCACAAAGAAAAAGCCTCTGCAGCGACAGTAAACTCACAATCAAAACATTTTCCAGTCGGCTGTGATCATTCGTGCCCTCTCACGCATGCTTCATGTAATAATTACTTTATGGTTTAACAGCTCAATACACGGGCAAACCCTCCGGGGCGTTACCTGTCTGTCGAGCAGCGGCGCTGAACTTCAGATCAAGCACAGATAACCGTGGAACGACGCCAGCGTGAACTACACCAGGTGACTAACTGGACGTTTCCGTTTCTTTTCTTAGTTTAACCTCCGAATAGTTTCATCTTTTAAATCAAACATCAGAAACTTTCTCCAAAAGTTTTTATCTTCGGGGGATCAGAGTAAGAATCTGACACATGTAACACACACCTGGAATGAGCTGACTCACGCACCACACCCATGTACTTGTACTTAAGCCCCGTGTGTTTTTCTTTCCATCGAGCTCATCGTTCGCTTTATTGAAGGCAACCAAAACCAGGCAGCGTGATTTGCATCGTATTTGAATACAGGAGGAAGCTAATGTGCATGTCACGGTGTTTCTACTCTGTGGCGGCAGAGCTTCACCGTCCAGTCAAATTCACGGTCTGACCTCTGCACTTAATGAGATAGTTCTTGATTTAGGAGTGGGAGTTCAAGACTGCGTTTCAACATTTGTAAGCGTGACACAAATATTTTCGAAGGAGATCTCGGCACAGTTTCCAGCCGTGTTTATGCCGACGAAATAAAATATAAAAGTGGCGACATCTTCTGCCGTGTTTGTGGCGACCATCGCAGGTATTTCAAGCCAACACATGATCTGTAGCCCCTTTTAGATAGAAAAGGTGTCACATGTGCAGCAAGGTAAAGGCTGCAATGTGCCGCCTTGTCTATCTGAAAGGGAGGTGTAATATTCCTCCTTTTCCAAACAGCCTCCACTTCTCCTCCTCTGGTAGGCGTCAACATGTGACGTGACGTGAAGCAGGAAGTTGGGCGTGAAGAGAAGCAGGGCAGTTTCTGCTTTTCTCCCAAAATCCTCTTCCCGTTTAACATTGGGGCTTATGGGGCAGTTGCTGGAGTTTGTGTCGGTTAGACGCAGATAATTCAAAAACCGTACATCCTCCCGATAAAGTGGACACGTTGCCAGACAGAAGACAAGTGTGGCTACGTTCTTGGAAAATATCACTATTGTAGTGTGAAATCTGTGGCTAGGATCGTCATCTAAAGAAACATTTTCGGAGAGTTTTTTCAGGCTCCCCCACTCTGCCAGTTGGTGCTGCGCGAACATTCCGCAATACACACTCATTGAAAATCCTGAATTTTTCTGATTTTTTTCAAAATCACTCACGATCAATTAAGGGTCACCGTTGAAAAACGAAACATCGTAGAAAGAAAGTTCAAATACAACTCAAATAGATAAGACTTGTGCCTACATTTTAAAATTTGAATGGTGTCTCTAGGTCAAAGTCTGCCAGAGCAGGAGATGTTTGAAAAACGTTGATGATTTTGCGACTTTTTTGACCCCGTCCCATTCATTCCTTATGGGAAGTTTTTCGCAGTTTTTCTTCAAAATAAGAGCTTTACATTGCACCCCATCGGAGTTTAGAGCTGGGTTCTTAGCGGGGGGCTTTTAATTTGAAAGTAGCGACCGCTATTAGCTCGCCGCTACAACAACAAGCGGACAACCAAGACAGCTACAGAGAGCGAGGAGACGCTAGCATCTCCCGGATCTCAGCGGCTTTCCAGCTGCTCATCTTCGTGGATGAAGTGACGAACTGACTGCTGTGATCAGCTGTTTCCTGGTTTTAAAACTCCCGGCTGTGGGTGCGCAGCAGTGCACGTCATCCACACCTCCGCCCATCTCAGCATTTGCCACCACATTGCCACCTCGGATTTACACAGCAATGGAGGCGCAAATAAGTGTAACGTTACCCTCCGAGGGGCAAAACTGGCGGAACAAAACAGACCACCAATTTGCCGCCTTCTGTCTAAACAGGAGCGGCAAATAGGTGGCTTACTGCCCAGAATAAAAACGTCTTTTTCCTGCCTAAACCTAACCAGAACATAAGTTTTCACAACATATCATTGAAAATTTAACCTAGAGAAATGTCAAGTTAAACATATTCTGGAGGATCACCAGAGTCGGTAGGGTTCATCCTCTGGGAGCCAAGAATATCTCTCATGAAGATTTTTATGGCAATCCATCCAACAGAGATATTGAGCAGGATACGATTAAAAAAAAGGGTGTTTTCCTGCTTGTGGTGCTCAAGAAAACATTATAAGATCACAAGAGTCAGTTGGATTCATCCTCTGGGGAGCACGAATGTCTGCACGGAATTTCACGTCAGTCCATCCGGCAGTTGTTTTGAGATATTTTCTGTCTGGATCAAAGCGGTGAACTGACCGACATCACCATCCGCAGAGACGAGCCACCAGCCTGACTTAAACCACCAAGAACCAATAAAAACCTAAAAAAAAAAAACAGCCACCAGAAACCCACCATGTTTACTCGGCCTTGAAAGAAGAATATGCCGAGTTCTCAGCTCCCGGCCTCGTCCGCGAGCCGGATCGCTTCACGAGGCCTCGGAGAGACGCAGATCCGCAGATCTGGGAAGCCTTCCAGCTTTTGTCAGCTGTGTGGAGACAAACTTGTGTTTGCTAAATGTTTTCCCAGTGTATGTTTGTTATAATTTGTGCGGCGCTGCCGATGCTACGGCTGTAACAGCTACCTCTCGTTTGTTTCGCAATGTGACTCTTGTGCGGCTCGGTTACGCTGAATAAGCACTCTATAAATAAACTTGACCTTTACCAACTCGTCTTTCGATGGAGGAGGAGGAGGAGGAGGAGGAGGCGATGCTCATGGGCGGACTCGCCTATTGACTTTTCTTGAAACACAACTCTGTGGTCCGATTGTCATATTGTTGATGTTTTTAGCTTTTGTGTGACCATCTGTTTCAGGCCTCGGATCAGGTTACAGTCGAGTCGCTTTTTCTCACAGGGAGCTGCTCGCTCATGTGAACAGGGAGTCCAGGTGCTCATTATTTGGCAGCAGCGACACAGTTCAGACTTATACCGGCCTATCACTACCTTCTTTTTTAACAAGTGTGGCGAGTCAGCGCCTCGGCTTGTTAGCTGTACAGTAAATACAGCTGGATGTGCGGCGCCTCCAGTCGTGCAACATCCTTCGTGTCAGCCTGGTTATCTTCAGCCTCGCAGCCTCCGTTTGTCCTCCCTCTGAGCAGCCGGCAGCTGGAGGGAGGAGGGAGGCTCGCAGAAACAGATATTAGGCTGCTTCTGCCTGTTTTTTTTAATCAAATATTGATACCAGCCTGTCAGCACATCCTGTGTTCAAAGGGGACTGTTTCATATAACGGGGTTATTAAGTAAATGTGTGTTAAACTCGGACACTTTCAGGCCACGAGACAGAATAGTGGATATAAAAAAAGAAAAAAAGAAGAAGCTATAGCTGTGACACGTCGCTTTAGGGGGAAATAAAAATGCTTTGTTGTTTCTTTCTATTTCTAAAATAACGGCTGAAACAGCTGCAGTGACACACAGAACGCAGGAATTCTGCCTCGAGGGAAACACAGAGGCCGTACGACCTCAAACGGTTCACTTAAGTTCCCCGAAACCTGCTGTGCAACAACCAAACCAGTCACTTCATGATGCCACACACGGGTTTATATACGACAGCTTCATGAACAACACACTCGGCTGATAGTTTGATTTCCAATAAGCAGCTAAAGCTTCAACATAAAGGGTTTGTAAACTCTGATGTAAAAAATCAGCTAATATTTGGGTCATTCCTCGCCAACACACCCAGAAGTCAGAACTTTCTCCAGTTTATGTCGCGGGGTTTTCTCCAAAGCTTTATTTAAGGTACTTAAGATCAATGTTTTGTCCACAGAGAACAAGGTGACATCATCTGTATGCAACAACAGGCTGAACAGGTGTCACACAAAGACAGAAAACCTCAAAACAATACTACACAAACACAAAATTTGGTTGGAAGACAGTGAAAAGATATGAGAGATATGAATTTTTGAGAAAGATGATCTAATGCTTGAAAACAAGAACACCACTACAGCAAGTGTAAGTACTGACAGGAATAATTTAACACTTAAAACCTTAAAGCTCCAAAAAAAGGTCAAATTCAAATTACGATTATTAAAAATTCTGGCATAGAAGAGCCTGCTTCTGTCTCCACGTATGAAACCGAACTCTGCAAGAAGCCCTTGTTCAAGATAAAACTGCCATTTTTAAACATGCATCTCATTTTCCTCCAGTGTGTGTGCGCCCTTCACACACACACACACACACACACACACACACACACACACACACACACACACACACAGAGAGAGAGCGAGAGAGCTCCAGAAAGCAGAATGTAAAATATTCAGCTTCTCAGATGACACTGGAGATACGAAGGTTATGGAGGACTTTGATCTCAGTCCAGACTTTCACTGTTGGCTATGGATTTCACCTCTGCCACCACCGAACTCCCCTCAGATAAAATTCCACAGCGACGAGACAGAAATCTGGAGCTGGAGACCGACCGACCATCTGAGACCGAACATCTGAGACCGACCGACCATCTGAGACCGACCGACCATCTGAGACCGACTGACCATCTGAGACCGACCGTCTGAGACCGACCATCTGAGACAGACCGTCAGACTGAACTCAAGACGAGGTTAGAGATACGTGGAGGTGTGTGTCGGAAGAGAGGTCACATCATGTGTGGTTTATTTCTCTGAGACAATGTTCACTGAAGTCAAAAACTTTTATGACTTAAAGGAACAGTTCACCCACAAATGAAAGTCCAGTCATGATCTCCTCACCTCCACGCTTATGGAAAGTTGGGTAAATTTTTTTTGTCGTCCACAAAACTTTCCTGGAGCTTCAGAGCAACACAGCGTCGCAGCATTCTCTGAAGTAGACGGGGACTTAAAAACATAAGTAATCCAAGTTTCTGGAAGCCCCGAGATCCAAAACAGATTTGGAAAAGACTACTTACGTCCTCGATGGGCGGCTGAGCTCACACACCCCTGAAGAGTTTGATTTTTAAAAAGGGTGTAGATGCCATCTGACTTCCCATCAGCATGGGGGTGAGGAGAGGATGAACTGTTCCTTTAAAGGAATAGTGAGACATTTTGGGGAAATACCAGTCTGGGACTCATATTTGTTCTTTTGCCCAGAGTCGGATCAGATGATCAGTACCACTCGTCTAAGCCCAGTTTAAGGAGATGATTATCTTATTGTTCCACATCAGGACTCCATAAAGTCACTAATCCCATCCAAGACAAAAGTCCAGCATATAATACCACAGTAAAAACCAGAACTTCTCATTTTAGCATCAGTTTTATCTTTCTTTTTCCGCCATAAATCAAACAAACAAGATGTAAAGGTGCGAACGAGTCGTCTTTAGAGGTGCTGGTGTCTGGATTTTACAGAGACAGGTAGCCGTTGACCAGTCTTTGTGCTAAGCTAACTGCTAATCAACTCCAGCTTCAGATCTAACAAGGAAACATAAAAGTCAGACCGAACTTTTTGTGTAAAGCTTAAAAAAAGCACATTTCTAAACGATTCTTTTAACAAAACGTCGCCACAAGTTCATGAAGGTTTGAAACAGCTTTCACGACCAACAGACCCTGCTGTATATTCAAATTTCAAACCAGGATGTTATCAATGCAAATCAGTAATACGCGACCTGTAACCGCCGAATATCAGAACAACTTGTGTTTGTCTCTTTCTAAAGTTGAAAGTCAACAAATGTCCATCACCGCCTTCAAAACATGTCACGAATCCCGTGACGGATCCCAACACACAAACTTCCATGAAATAATAAATAAAAATAATGATAATAATAACTTTAAAACTGCAGCAGATGTGTTTACTTTCATTGACACAGTGTCAGACTTCATTACGCTCGCTGTGACGACTTTTTACGGAGACTTGACAGAGTAGAGATCACAGGATCTCTCCTCCTGTTCCAGAGAAGTGGCTGTCACGCCTGCATCCTTTAAAACACACACACACACACACACACACACTTAGTGCGTATGAATGACAAAATCTTGTGTCTTTCTTTTTTACCTCCTGCATCTTCTCATTCTCTCCTCCTCAGTCCAGCGTGTTTTTAATAAAGCTTCCAGGTGCTCTACTCTGTCACGTCCTGCGCTCCCACGTCCAGCTGACACGGACGAGCGCTGCCATCAGACCTGAGAACAATCAAGCGAGTGTGAGCTCAAACAAACCTGGCAATCCACACCCTGCTAGGTGACAAAACGGTGGGTATGCTCGCTGGGTGTGTTTACACTCTAAACACGCCCACAAAGAGAAAAGGAGGACAATCCCGAAGCTGGGAACTTTAAAAAAAAAGAAAAGAAAAAAATTTAATCAGACCAAGTCACAACCTTAGGGCACAGGTTGATACTTGAAGACACTGTTGTCAATGTGGTCCGTGACGGATCCGTGGAAAACTAGCTCCACATTGCCATCTGATGGGCTGCTTAAAAACAAACGGCACAACAAAGTCAGGGTGGCAGAAAGGTTTCTCAGACAGGATCCAGCAACGAGGAGTTGTGTTTAAAACCTAAAGTGTAATGGACTTAAAGAGACGAAGACAAAGCAATCTCAGTGTTTTGTCCAATTTGAGTCTCATTTGAGGGAAAAGTGAAAAGATCTTTCGGTGTCGGTGAAAAGTCCTGGTCACACGAGGCTCTCAGAGGATGTAACTGATGACGGAGGCTGCACAAGTGAAAGCATTCACACATGGACAATGTAGTGATCAGTTTAATCCTTAAATATGAAGGTGCATCAAGGAGACTAGTGAGATTAGCTTAGCATCAACACTGGAAACAGGTGGAACCGGCTAGCCTGGCTCTGGACGAAGGTGATGAGAGGTGGATTTCTTTCTCGCTTTGTCTTCTCTTCTCTCCCAACAAGAAAGGATTTTTATGTGAAAATGCAAAAGTCCAGTTAGATTTTCAAAATAAAGCTTCACATGTTATTGCATAGTCTGACTTTTGGACGGTTATAAATGCAGTTTGGTCGGGTTTAGGCACCAAAACTACTAGGTTAGGTTTAGGAGAAGATTATAACTTGGGTTAAAATAACTGTGTTCAGTCCTGAGAGTTACGTAACGGAAGTGCTGTAATTGACGCAACACAACACAAGGTGACTACATTTGAGGAGGGTTAACTCGAAAACAAATCGCAGCAGCCTCTTGTCCCGATGTTAGGCAGTGAGGAGTTGTGTTTAAAACCTGAAGTGTAGTGGACTTAAAGAGACAAAGACAAAGCAACCTCAGTGTTTTGTCCAATTTGAGTCTCATTTGAGGGAAAAGTGAAAAGATTTTTCTGTGTCGGTGAAAAGTCCTGGTCACACGAGGCTCTCAGAGGATGTAACTGATGACGGAGGCTGCACAAGTGAAAGCATTCACACATGGACAATGTAGTGATCAGTTTAATCCTTAAATATGAAGGTGCATCAAGGAGACTAGTGAGATTAGCTTAGCATCAACACTGGAAACAGGTGGAACCAGCTGGCCTGGCTCTGGACGAAGGTGATGAGAGGTGGATTTTCTTTCTCGCTTTGTCTCCCCTCTTCTCTCCTCTCCCAACAAGAAAGGAATTTTATGTGAAAATGCAAAAGTCCAGTTAGACTTTCAAAATAAAGCTTCACATATTATTGCATAATCTGACTTTTGGACGGTTATAAATGCAGTTTGGTCGGGTTTAGGCACCAAAACTACTTGGTTAGGTTCAGAAGAAGATTATAACTTGGGTTTAAATAACTGTGTTCAGTCTTAAGAGTTACGTAACGGAAGGGTTGTAAGTGACGCAACATAATGCAAGGCGACTACATTTGATGCTAACTGTATCCCAGCTGAAGCTTACTTAATGGACAGATTGGAGTGATACTCATCTTCAACCATAGCTGGACACCTAATTTGATCACTGTCCTCTAACTCATTAAATCTGACCTGGAGTCAGTTGACAGATTTATCAAACAGCTCAGCTGTGTGTCGTTCCTTCATGTTGCCTGCACGGCAGATGTGCAAAAGTGTTTTTTTGTATTGATGTTTCAAGATCTTGTAGCTCTGAACGGCTTCAGCCTTGAAAATTCTTGTTTTGTTGCTGTTGTTATCTTCATGGCTTCTTGCTATCTTCGTATATTATCACTTTAAGGGCTTCCAAAACATGTTACCAAAGAGCTGCAGTTGAAAATGAGTCAGACGGCTAACACTGGCACATTAACAGGATGCTGATTGTGTATCGCCCTTATTATAAATAAATAACACAAATGAAACCTTCTGAAATCTCCAAAAACTCGATCTGCGTTTGGCTTGTGCAGCTGTGCATTATGTGAAATAACATTTGTCTTTGTGTCATTCGGCTTAATGTTTTGTTATTCATATAAACGAGCCACTTGGTAAATGTCTCGGTCCTGGAACGGAGCCCGGAAAACTGTGGACATCCGGGGCCATGGCGCTCACGTGGAGCTCCCTCTGAGACCGTCCATCTCAACAACGCACGTACACGGTACGTTTCTAGAATACACCACATTTCCCAGCATGCAGCAGCAAGATACATGGAGTATATAGGATACTAGCTTGGCGGACGGTGACTACGTGTACTGTGCAGCGGCGGCGGCAGCTCAGCTCAACCTCCCATCGCTCACCTGACTCCTCATTTCCCCTTTTCGTTTCCGACGAGGAGCAATAAAGTTAATTGAACCCACTTTTCGTGAATTGGGTCACGGCCTAAACAGGAGGAAAACACCAATTATCCACCAAATGAGCAATTAGCGACACACCCCGCGTCAGCTTTGATATTAAACAACCGAGTGTTAGAGCAGAGCTCCAACTTGGTGATTGGAAAGTTTAATGGGAAGTCATTTTTCTCCCGTTTATTACTTTTTTTTTTTTTTTTTTAATGTGTGTGTTTCTAATCACTTCCCTGATTAAGCCAATTAAGGTTCCATATAAGTGAGAAGTTAATTTGGGGATTGAGATTAACTGCTGGCTTCGAAGAGGAGGGAGCTATGGAAATAATGCCGGAGAGAGTCTCCAACTAGCTAAAAGCACATAATGCAGTTTCATGTTTCCAAGTCCGACAGCTGTAAATGTTTCTTTGAATCTTCCCAGCTGGCACTAGACGTCAATTAGACGTCATAGAGACGTCTAATTGAGACGCCTCCGACGTTGAATAGACGTTAGTATTTAGTTGAAAATGAAAATCGCGTTAAAGTCTGATCTTAACGTTGGTCCGACGTTGGATATCAGTTATGTAGGCTATCTTAAGTCAAATCAATGTTGTCTGACACACGTTGGGTTTTGGTTGCCAGACACCACAACATAAAAAACAACAAAATATTAACGTCATTTGACGTCAAAAGATGTTGAAAGTAGATGTCAATGGACGTTGGGTTTTGGTCGCCTGACGTCATGACTTGAATCCAACCAAAGACCAACGTCTATTGACGTCCGGTGCCAGCTGGGTTTGAATCTTCATATCAGTGAAGACAAGAGACACAGAAAAAAACAGCCATCCAACAGTGAAAGATGACTGAGATGAGGAGTTTTGGAAATTTAAATTAGTGAGTACAAAACTTTTGATTGTGTCAAAGGTGATTCTGAAATCACGGGACACGCAGGATGGAAAACCCAAAGAGTGATGACTCTGTTCGACTTTGATGGATGGCTCCATTTGTTCCAACAATCACTCAGCTCCTCCCGGAGACCCTCCCCACTCTCGCCCACCGCATGATGGTCGATCATATTTTTACTTCGCCGCGTCGTGAACACGCTCAAGTCACAGGTACTCGCCATCCATCACTGTCACGCTGCCGAGGAGAGCCCAGATCTGTCCTCTTTCTATCTCGTGGTGAAAGAAGCAGACTGAGCCTCAAACGTCGTAAAGCTCCGGTGCACTTTAGCGCTCTGATTCAGCTTCCAGTAAGCCGCCTCTCCCCCACATCTCACACTCTTCTCATGCTGTAGCTTGTCTCACATTACGCAGCCAGTGAATCACCTCATTGTTGATCCCTGAAAACCTCCAGGTTGAGCTTCTCGGCTGTTTGATTTGGATTCGCAGTCGTTCTCATGTAGCAGGCATTCCTTTTACACAAGGTACCAACACTCACTTTGACATCAATTCTTTTAAGGTTGACAACGTTAATCCTTTAAAATCATGAAGCTGTTTTACCTTAAAATAACAGCTTCAAAATCATGTTGATGGTACACTACTTTGACTTGTTATAAGGTGAATGCCACCTCTTCCAACCTCCAAGCGTTCCAGGTGAAGGATCCCAAAAGTGATCCAAAAACTTGTCTCTTTGGAAAGTGTGCACATGAGCGAACCCTCGAGTGCAGCGTCTTCGCATATATAAATGAAATGGAGAAAGAGAAAGGACAGATGAGGTCACAGACGCCATTATACGTTTTATTTTATGGCACTTTTGTACTTAGAAATGTATCTAAAGAGTCCGTTCACCTGCCGAATACAAGTACTGTCGTCTTTCGTGGTAGAGTTGTGGTAGATGGATGTGACCCGAGTATGAATCCTGACTTTGAGTGGCGCGTCATTGTACTTTTATGAAGTAGGAGGTTGGACGTTTTCCGAATTGTCTGGGACGCAACATTAGTCACACTGCACCAGCTACGTCGGTGAAACTGGAACTATTTTACGGAGATAATGTTCTTCCCTCTCTCTGCTCTGCCTCACCTCTCTGTGATTAATAGAGTTCCCTGATGGACAACCAGCTTTACTTATTGCTAACGTAACGTATAACTGCTGCCAACTGTAGCTGCCATGTTAAGGCCCCCACACACCGGCTCCGACGTCGGACGTCTGAAGCGTTAGGAGTGTCGGACGAGTTCGGGAGCTGCTCTGTTCGGTGTGTTCAGCTGTGTCGGAGGCGTCTGATCCGACTGAACATGCGAAGTCGGACGTCTGAGGTTGGACGCCGTCGGATACTCTGATTGGTTGTTAGCTAGCTGTTCAGTGACCCTTCTGATTGGCGGTGTGCCAGCGAATCAGCGCGGCGTGTGGGAGGGGCGGCGGAAGTGACGATGGTAAACAAACCACATAAACAGAGACGGCACAGAGTTACAAACAACACTTCACCGTTTGTTATTTTGGGGATAAACCAACGTATGTTTGGAAGCCATGGCTGTGTGGACCGAGGACTTTGAGGAGCAGCTGGCTGCCCTGGTGGAAGAGAGACCACCGTAATACGACATCACGCAAGTAAAGCCGAGCTAACGCTGTGTGTGCTTTGTGTTGATAAGCTACGGTCCGCACTCCGTTCCGTCATTTCCTGTTTTTATGTTTTGGGTGACTGGCAGGAGACTAGCGCCACCCGATGTTTAGGAGACTTATTGCATCTCGCGCAGGCGCAGAACGTATACGCTGCTGTGTAGCCGGGGCGGTGTGTTTCAATGCTACTTTTCTGCCGAACGGATCCGACGGAGTGGTCGGAGAAGGAAGTCGTCGGAGCCGGTGTGTGGGGGCCTTTAGCCATGCAGCTAGCTGACTCTGCTGGAGTGGGAACTCGGAGCACCGGGAGATCATTGGTGTTTAAACCCAGGAGACTATCGACTCTTTTGGACTGGAGGCCCGGAGTGGGGGATGCTGGTGGGGAGAGGCAATGGGCACCAGAATCTGCACTGAGCGATCATCAACAAGTTGTTGACTCCCTAGTTTTTGATCATAACACGTCCATATGTACGTCCAATTCTTGCACATTGTTGCTTTAAATGTGTATTCAAACACCTTGGCTGGTGCTTACATGTTGCAATAATCCTTCAGTGCATTTGCCGTCTGTACTGTGCTTCTCTTCACACTCGTCTCAGTTTCCAGCTACAGATAAATGTACCGTGCACGCACAGGAAAGTCTGCACGCATAATTTTTTTTTGAAAGAAAAAACACAATTCATTTGTGGCTCAAATTCCTTCCATGAGAAGCACTGCTGTTTTAATCATCCTCTGATTAAAACCAAATGTGCTTTCACTTTTAACTCGAAGAAGTAGTTTGTTTCGAAGCCGTGCAGACGAATTCCTCTTCTTCCGCCGAGTAGCTGGCCGGGTGCTCCGCTGCCTGTGTCATTAAAATGAAACTCTGGACTTTGTATTATTAAAATGTCTTTTTATGTGACCGCCTGCCACCGCACAGGTGTCACCATGCCAACCGACACGAGTCATTCTTTGGGTCGAGCCACATGAATTATTTCAGGCGAGAGGTGAACTGAAGTGTTGATATGAATAGAAAAGAAAGAAAGTGTATTGATTCATTTGGAGATATAATTTCATTACAAATAAAAAAGTTAGTTCCAAACACATCCATTCATTTCATTTTAAGGCCTTTCTGTATGAGCTCATCCTCATCTCGAGTCTGTGAGATTCCTGTTTGCAGATACATGTTTTTTTAACACCCGACAATAATGGCTACAATCTGGATTACATATATTCACAATCACTCATGACCAGCATCTGTTACAGAGGAGCAAACGTGACTTTGTGGTGTGTGGTGACACCGTATTTCCACCGTGTCCGGGTTATTCTGCGCCCACTGGCTCTTCACCCCGGTCACCATGCGTCTCCATGCACCTTTTAGGTCACTTATGTTTAGTTATGATACATTAATAGCATTTTATCGGTCATCCATCCCAACCACCTCATGAAATCGTTGTCCTTTTCAATCCAAAAAACCCCAGACTGTCCCTTTTTCCAGCTGGCACCGAGCCTCACTGGGGTCCCAGTCCTCCCTGGGTGCTCTGGCCGTCGCTGTGGTCGCTCCCCCAAAGGCGGTAAAACTGACTGAAGTCCACGTAGGGCGGGACCCGGCCCGTCTCGTCCGGCTGGGCCGCCTGGCTGCCCCTCTGGCGGAACAGGCTTCCGTCCCCCGAGCTGGAGCTGGAGCTCTGCGTCTGGGTGTTGGTGGACTGGAGGGTGGCCGTGGGGCTCTGGCTGCTGGGGAGAGCGGAGGAGTAGAAGAGGGAGGAGGAGGAGGAGGAGGAGGAGACGGGTGGTTGGTCGGGGAGGGTGGAGAAATAAGAGGACACGGGTATGAGGGTGGGAATGGACGAGGAGGACGTGGGGCCGACGGAGGAGAGGAAGGGGTCCACGTAGGGGGTGGAGAGACAGAGGAGGGAGGTGGAGAGTGGGAGAGGACGGGGAGGAGGAGGGGTGGTGGAGAGGGAGAAGAGGGAGGTAGAGAGGGGAAGAGGAGGGAAGGGGTAGAGAGGGGAAAGAGGGACTTCAATTATGGGCTGCAGGACGTCGACAGAAGTTTGGCAGGTAGCGGGGTGGAACGTGCTGGAGGAGCGGAAAGAAAGGAGAGGCAAGGACAGAGCGGAGGACACGGGATGGATGTTGGCGAGTCGGGGGGCCGGCGAGGAAGAGAAATGTAGATGTGAGTCAGACAGTGAGTGACGGGAAGATGGAGAAGCAATCCCTGCGGACGAGCAAGCAAAAAGGCAAAAACGTGGAGTGCGCAGATCTGCTCGCCTGTTCGCTAATATTAACTACAGGTGGCTTCATGCAGGTAACCGTCGCCGACTGAAGGCAAACATGCTGATGGAAGCTGTCAGCTGTCAGTTTGATATAAATGAGATATAATCCAAACTAGCGTGCTTTATTGTAGCGGCGTAACAGGACGTAGTTGATCTGTGAATTCCCAAATCTAACCTGCAGGGTGTAAAATACAGTTTTAAGTGTTGAAGTAGTGATCTAATGACGAGATAAGATACACAACACAGATGTCTGCAGTGTCTAAATGGTTGCTTGCACTGAGTGAAATCCCGTTGGCGGTGATTTGGGGCATTTTCAGTGGTGTAACTGGGAAACGAGGCTCGTCTGTCATCGTAGAAATAGATCCGAAGATTGCTTAGACCAACTTTGGCAATATCTGCTGCCTTCCCTTCAACACACAGCTCCACTTGCTTACCAGAGCGACACAGTAGCCCTCAGTGTTGATAGGCTCGTTACTCGTGACGTTTAACCAATCAGATCGTGCTTTTGGCAGGACATCGAGTGACTACAGACAGACAGGCGGCTACGTCAGAGCCAAAGCAGCACTTCTGTCGTCCAAAAAGGATCCAATATGTGAACGAAAACGGTGATACAATCAGAAGAGTCAGAAGCCAGCGTGATTATTTTCCAGAGATGTAAATTCCTGTCTTGAGAATTAAAACCACGCAGTGTTTTGGTGTCTGAAAATCCTTTTAGCGCAATAATCTGATACTTTGACTGGACTTCCTGGACATTACTGTGTTCCTGTGTCACCCTGATTTAATTGCATTTACATGAGTTAAATTACAGTATATGACGTTCGCTGTTTGCTAACGGGAAAGTTGAATAACAACATGTTTTCCCAGCTGCACTCGATCGGTCTTCCCTTTCCAGTCAGTGAGAGGGACCCCGGCGTGATCGACAGAGCGGCGAGCGACGGGGAAGTGAAAACCACGCTCGCACATAAATAAGCATAGCAGCGGAGTGAAAATCAAGCTCACCTAGAATAAATAAAACAAGCGGATGGACGAGGGAGTTGAAAATAATGCTTATCTAAAATAGATCTAAAAGTAAAACTTGTAAGAGCAGGGAGGGAAGAGAGCAGTCAGAATGAAGCTCAGCCGGAAGCAAGTGGGACAAGGGAGTTAAAATCAAGCAGAAGTTTGACAAAAAGCAAAAATGAAGCGAGTTTAGAGCGTAAACAGCAGGAAAAAAAAAGCAAGGGAGTAAAACTTAAAGGGATATTCCGGTGTAAGTTTAATCCATGGTCTAACACACCTTGACACCGAGTAAGACTCCCCCTCGAGAGGTCAAGTTAGCTGACCGCTAGCTTAGCTAGTTTTAGCAACCAACTAGAAACCGCCATCAAAAAGCCACAATTAATGGTGAGAACAGCAGCAAACTTCAGCAACAGTACATGTACAGTCCCAGCACACAGTACGAAGCATCAAACATCTGCTAGCTTTGCTGGATTTGTATTAAAAACACAGCACAACTCACCCTCTCCTCCAGCAGCCTGCCTGTGTGGGGAAGCCCTGACGAGTCGATTACCGAGTGCAGTAGATTTCTGCAGCTCAAGGATGAAAATGTCTGATTAATTGTGGCTTTTTGATGGCGGTTTCTAGTTGGAGACATAAGCAGCAGTGTATTGTTATCGTACGGTCTTTTCTGAGGTTGCTAAAACTAGCTAAGCTAGCGGTCAGCTAACTCGACCTCTCGAGGGGGAGTCTTACACCGGAATATCCCTTTAAGCATAGATTAAAGTAGCAGGGGACCAGGAGTGTTAATAAAGCAGGGACAAGACACAAAGCTTACCCAGGGGTGGGGGTGCCTTCCTCCAGGGTGGAGGCGGTGTTGGTTCCATTGGTGAGGGTGCCTGCTGAGGGCATGACCAGCGAGAGGGTGACGCTGGTTTTACTGGTGCTCTGGCTGTTGGAGTAGGGCACCGACACGGGGTAGATGCGTCCACCTGGAAACAAGGGCAGACGACGTACACGTGTTAAAATTAGATTATAAATCATCTCAGAGCCGTTTACTTCGCAACAAGTCGAAGGCTGCTGTTGGGTTGGTTTTAAATGAAGATGTCTGAGGAGCACCAGTGTTGTTTTTCATACTTGTCACAAGAACTCTTATCAGGAAAAACAAAGTAGAACGAAGCGCAGCCTCAGCATAAAGCGGGCAGCTTGGGAACCAGGAGAAAATTGGATTTTCTTCGGCCCGGACTGTTATTTTGGCTCCGTGTGGTATTCTTGACTGCACCTCTCCAGATCTTTGGATTTCTCTTTGTGCAGGCTGGCTGCTCAGGTGTGGATAAACCCGGTGTTATTCCAAGATTTCTTTTGAAGTGCAGCTATCTGCTGGTGTTAGTTTTCAGCGTGGGACTCGTGTTAATCCACGACTGAGAAACCAGAAGAATTCAATATAATCCAAATCCAGCATTAACATTTTGATACTTGTATTCACCTAAATGTTGATTCAATATCCGACTAACTGAAACAACAGCTGCTGAAGGTTAACTTTGGCACATTACGAGCTACTTGATCTAAATACTGGAAGTGCCGATTCAAAACCATAAAGCTGATGAGCTTCGATTATTGATATGAAAACTATTTCTAAGGTTCTCACATCCTAACGTCAAATACGGTCCAATACTCTAAAAGTTCTACAGATTTAAATAAGAAACCTTTAATAATTGTAATTTCAAATCTATAAGGAGAGGTTAGGATCATCTATTGCCGTTTTTTCCACCGACAGTACCAGCTCGCCTCGCCTCGACTCAGCTCGCCTTTCTTGCGTTCCCATTACTGAAATCTGGTACCTGGTACCTGCTAAAGTGGTACTTTTTTAGCATCACCTCCGTATACGTTCCAACCGAGCTGAGCTGATACTTCTGTGTGACATAAGCTGGCAGCCGGCCACTGATTGGACAGAGAGCGACGCCGCTTGATGACTCGTGACGAGCGCGACGTCCGAGCCTGACACCCGCTACCTTTAAAAACTAGCATCTGTGTTCAGTCAGCATAGCGATTACATGGAAGGAACAACGCGCAGGAACACGGCGTGGACCGTGGCAGAGGTGGAGACGCTCCTGAGTGTTGTCGCTGAAGACGCATCCAGAACGAGCTTGATGGTGCGACAAGAAATGAAAAGGTGGACGTGTTTAGCGTAGCCCACAGCTAGCCCTGTTTATGTGTCGCGTGGATAAGTACGTCACTGATGACGACCCGCCCACGTTGATGACGACCCGCCCACGTTGATGACGACCCGCCCACGTCTGATGACGACCCACCCACGTTGATGACGACCCGCCCACGTTGATGAGATACTAATTCTAGATGGAAACTCAACGCGTCTGAAACCAAACCAAGCAGAGCCACGCTGAGCCGAGGCGAGGCGAGCTGGTACTGTCGGTGGAAAAACGGTAAAAGAGTGTCAGAGGATCAACCGGTTGGGAAAAAAGCAATAAATGTATTTCTGCTGTTTGTTTTTTAAGACATTCATCTTTGCTTTTTCCGTACGAAATAATATTTCAACACCTGGAAATATTAAATACAATCTGAGATGTTGAATCTGTGTTAAATGTTGATGTCAAAAACTGTTGGTGTAGCTGGTGTGAACAACAGCTACAGGCGAAGGTCTGTGAAGGTTACCCTGATCCCAGAATGCCCTTCTCTACCTTGTGTCGGCGTGAGCGCTCCGTCCGCCAGCACGTAGTTGAGCGTGCGGATGAGCAGGGTCATGTCTTCGTGCCGGGAGCAGTAGGTGGCCCTCTGGCGGCCCGACACGTAGACGTCGTGGTGCACCCGCTTGACGCGGTCCACCACCGACTGGGCCGCCGCCTCCAGACTGGCCGCCTGGGCCAGCTCTGCCGCTACCATGGCGACGATTTCCTACGATGGAGGAGGAAATCGAGGATTGTGACTTTATGTGTATTTTCCCCATTTATGATCATGATATTCTGGCGTACTCTGTTACAGCCGATGGTATCTTATTACTCTTGCTGACTAATCTCATCCTCGTGTCACTTTATTTACGAAGGTATTGCACTATTAGCTCGAGTAGAATACCAATTGTGGGTACTGTAAGTCTGAGTTAAATTGCTTCGTGTAGTTTCTATCTCAGCCTATTCTTATTTTTAATTTATACTCTTTTTAAATATTTACTTTAAGAGCAGAATTTACCCCCTTTGGGAAAATCAATAAAGGATTACCTTATTCTTTCTTATTCTTGTTAGATTTTAAGGACAAAAAGAAAGAAGAGAAAGTAAGAAAAGAAGATGGAAGAACAAGAGGCCCAATGAGATAATACGAATAAATATATGATAAGTGAGTGAAAGAAAACAGCGATAGACACTCTGGAGACAAGAAAAACAGGCCTTGGAGTTCAAGAAGGGGCAGAATATAAACACAAAGATGATATCAATGGACAGGATGAAAAGCAGAGGCAGAAGAAGGAAGGGAGGAACAGGACAGGAAGGAATCAGAAAAGATATAAAAATGTGCGGTTTTGAGTAGGTGGTTTGCAAAAGAAGGAGGAGAAACATTTACACAGAGATTATAAAAAGACAGCAGAGGAAAAGTGGCTGAAACTGTCAGGGCGAACCCTCTAACCTGATTGGCCTGTTCGGGGCCGTGGGCGGACTCGAGGGCGTTGATGAGACCTTCTGACATCAGCAACAAGAAGCCCGTCACGTTGTCCAACGACTGGCTGCCGTGAATCTCCGGCTCTGCGATGACCGGCCTCGACTTCGCCGCGCTGATGGTGGAGGAGGACGAGGAGAGACGTGTTAGTGAGATGTCAAAGAGAGAGAACGATGGAGGGACCGGAGGAGAGAGAAGAAGTGGAAAGAAAAGACATGAGTGCACCTGAACTAAACACAATAAACCCGTCTAATCTCATAGATCCAACAAATCGCTTATACTTTGTCCACATCAAATTTCCGGCACTCTCTTTGATGGCACCGGCGGCGGAAATTCTATAAAGATCCTACTGTGTGTTTTATTGGGGGTCGTAATTGGAATGGCTCGTAGATATCTGAGCCTGATTCGCTTGGCCTGGACGGCAGACAGGAAGAGGAAATGAGAAGTGTGAGAGAGAGAAGGGGGCCCCCGGATCGAGGAATTTGGAGAGGCTCAGCCGGGGTGAGAGAGAGAGAGAGAGAGAGAGAGAGAGAGAGAGAGAGAGAGAGAGAGAGAGAGAGAGAGAGAGAGAGAGAGAGAGAGAGAGAGAGAGAGAGAGAGAGAGAGAGAGAGAGAGAGAGAGAGAGGCTGGAGCGCCGTCAGATCTGATAATAAAGACTGTGAGACGGAGACAGAGCCTCCACTGTCCAGGTAGAGCTGAGCCACACACACACACACACACACACACACACAGAAACTGAGTCTACTTTAAGAACTGTGAGTCAAGTGGAACTGCGGAAGCTAATTTAAGCAATTTACCGGAAAAGTTTGACAAGTGAAAGTACGCTAATTTGCTTTTTTTTTTGCTGAGAGGTAAATAAGAAGCTCCTTCCTGTCTGCACACAAAATAGGAATTGATTTCTGACTGGCAGACGGCTCAGATCTGCTCAACTGGACTGTCCATAAACTGGACAGGGGGGTTAAAGAGGTGGCCGAGCTCTGTCCGAAGTTTTAAAACATTCTGCCCTCAGGCGACTTTTAATCATACCGATGAACACGTTGTATCTCGTGTCTTTACCATCCAAAAGCAGAAACAGTGACAGGAGTCTTCACAGATTTTTATTGTGCTGGAGCAGGAAAGAGTTCCAACACACTCTGTAACTCCTGGTGAAAACCAAAACTTGTTTTTAGTTTTCTGTGCGTGTTTGGATTGGATTGGAAACGTGATACGACATGTTAGCTCGTCGAATCTGGAGGTGCTGGCAGAACGGCTCTGTTGCCTTTGGACGGAGCCGGGCTGGCTGTTTCCTCCTGCTTCCAGTCTTTTTTGTTGAGCTAATTGTCTCCTGGCTACAGCTCAGTGCTCATCACAGAAACACGAGAGTGGTATCAATCTTCTTTTCTGATGGCGAGAGGGAAAATAATCCTGTTCTCCAAAATGTCTGAATTTATCAAAAACAAACAAAGAAGAAACGATGAAAGAATGTGTTGATGATGGCCGACAGTCATCGACCACTGAGCCCTCTACCATGGTAACACACACACACACACACACACACACACACACACACACTACAGCTGGGTGGTATTTTTATATTGCAATGTTTTTGACCAAACACCTCATAATGATACTGCGACAATATTTTAGGGATGACTGTCGGTACTTTCCCCAAATTTTAACACATGAGAGTTTTGATCAATAATCATCAGTAATGTGGAGATGATGACTAAGCAGGTAAAGGCGAGTATGAGAACAAGTGATACAGTCTGATAAGTTTAGAAAATTACATCATTTTACTGAAATGCAGCCTTAAAAACCAGGAAAAGACACTGAAGTGACATAAGTGACACAGCATGATATCAAAATCTCAGACGATATATAGTCTCATATCACAATAACGATGTATT